>CM067365.1:69140629-69323129 GCA_034401795.1 Chaetoderma sp. LZ-2023a
CAGACATATATTTGTTAGTCTGTTCGAGTTGACCAGGGACAGCCAACTGACTATAAAGATTTATATAATCAAAGTACTAGGCTTGCGCTTACAAATGACAAAGGAATTAAATCCACTCACTCAAGCGATCTTGCCAAATATAATGCGCTAGCCAACTAACTATAGAAATAGCATACTGGCGCGGGGAGAAAAGTATTGCATTGTAAGAGGAGCCCTATTAAATGGCTGAAACCGCCAGCTAAGAGGAGTGCCTTTAGAAAATGGAGACACAAAATGCGCTCCAACTAAGACAAGAATTTGCAAATTAAACATAAAGTTTGAAAGGAAATACCAATACGAAATATATGTATAAAGTTTATCTACAAAATCGCGCTAGAAACTAGCAAATTCGGGCAGCAATTGCAGAGCTAAATAAACGCGAGCGTTCACTACTACTACTGCTACTACTACTACTACTACTACTACTACTACTACTACTACTACTACTACTACTACTACTACTACTACTACTACTACTACTGCTACTACTACTACTACTACTACTACTACTACTACTTCTATGATTCAATGGTAGTGATTTTACAAATTGGTATTATGAACGGGTGAGATTTTCTCCGGTGAGATTTTGTCCAGGTGGGATTTTGCCTGGTGGGATTTTGTCCAGTGGGATTTTGTCCAAGCGAGATTATGTCTGGCTGGATTATGTCTGGGTGGGATTTTGTCCAGTGGGATTATGTCTGGTGGGATCTTGTCCGGTGGACTTATGTTCAGTGGGATTTTGTCTGTGGAATTTTGTCCAGGATTTGTGCCAATTAGTAGGGCAGATATATGAAAAAGATGTTCCATTCTGGCAGAAAGCATGAAATTTGGCATATAGGTGGTTTTAGGTATCCTGATCATAATTAGATGCGGTGCCACGTGATTCTACCAAGGAAACCCATTCAAAATGGCAGATTCAAAATGGCCGCCTTCCCAGCGGCTTCCCTAGGTAGAATCACGTGGCACCGGATCTAGTTATGTTCAGCATACCTTAAACCACCTATATGCCAAATTTCATGCTTTCTGCCAGAATGGAACATCTTACCTCAAATTTGTTACATATCCGCCCCACTAAATCCCCTAATAGTATCGCTTATGATCATGTCGATAGTCACTTACAGGACTGGCGGTATGATCAGCGAACGAAAAGAAGAAGAAGTATCGGCATGGTATCGGCCGAGCATCGGCATAGTAAGCTGCGTTATCTGGGCCCCGGTTGTTGTGAGTGTTATCTGTTCACCGTCTTAACCCCTTTGACGCTTTCGTCGTGCAGTTTTCAGTTTTCTTTATTTCACTCAGGCCATTGTTGTAATGGCATATGAGGTCGGTTTATCATTTTTACATTTGGCAGTAGTAATAAGAACGATTACGTAGAAGTAGTAGTAGCAGTGACAGCAATAGGTATAGTAGCAGGAGTAGTAACAGACACAGTAGCAATGGCAATAACAATAGCAATGAGAATACCTTTTCTTGGACAGTGATAACAATTTACAGAACTTGGCAAGTCTCAGTTTGTTGCATATTGATATAAGTCCATGAGTCTTTTCTTTATTATTTTGGATTTAATAATATAGTGGTATGCACTTATTTTGTTGTATATTATATACTTCACATTTAAACAGAAAGTGATTTTCATCTTCTATTACATTACACTTAGGGCAAAGACGCTCGTTTCTCTCAATACCAATCCATCTTTGCGTTTCTATTGCGAGTCTGTGGTTGAGGGTGTGGAAACGGTGAAGACTTATTGCGTCGCGATATGGGAGTAACTTTAAATAGGTTTCGAAATGGAATTCTGTTTTTATTGTTTTATAGAACATCGAGCTTTGATGATTGTCCCTCCACATATCTATATATTTCTGTTCTAGTAATTATTTTGTTAGTTTGATTATTTCTTTGCAGTTTATATTCTCTTCCACAAATATATTTTGTTTCCCAATGCAAAACTCTGATAAAATAGATTTGATCGTTTCAATCCATTTAATTTGTGATTTTCTTCGTGACAAAAAGTCTACGCAGAGTAATACCCACCAATTACTAAGCCCACCCAGAATCTTATCATGTTGCATTTTATTTCAATGTGTAGTGGAAATTGCTCTAGCTACCCACATACCACAAAATTTTGTGTACTTTTCTTCATGTGGAGTGTATTTCTAAAGAACTTTAGTTGACATGTTTCTACCTGTGTGATGTTCTCAAAGCCCCCATTTCTGATCTGTATAGTAATATTGGCGTAATCATAGTGTCGAAGAGTATTGTTTGTAAATCAATCGGTATGGCATGCTGCTTTATTTTACCTAACAACGAGGACATAGCTTTTATTCCTTGTATACAGTTTATTGTTTTACAGCTGGTGAATGTTCCATTTGATTTTAATAGAACACCTAGATACAGATATTCATCAACTATTCCAAGTTCGCTAACTCCTATATTAAACCTTAGATAATTATTTATTTTGCGCTTAGAGAAAATCATGACCTTAGTTTTTGTGCTGTTGACTTGTAATCGGCAATCGAGGCAACATTGGTGAAATGCATTTAGTGGGTTCTGCAAATCTCCTGGTAAGTCAGCCATTTTGACTGTATCATGCGCATATAGCAGAATTATTAATCGGAGATACAGATTTAGGTTTTCTTCAGCTAACTTATTTATAGAATTTAGACCAGAGGTGTGATGTTCGTATAGGTACACTTCTAGATCGGTGAGGAAAATTGAAAATAGAAGGAGAGATAAATTTTCACCTTGCCTTACGCCTACGTTGCTCATTATGAAATCGGAACTATTTTGATTATGACTGACAAAGGATGTTATATCTTTATACGTGTTGTATATTTCCTTCTGGGCAAATAGTAGTTCCTTAATCAGATAAATAAAGATAATATTGTCAAGGGTGGACCTAATTTTTCTGAAGCCAATTAGTGCCTCAGATATTATTTCGTATTTTTTCTGTGTAGTCCTTCAATCTTTCATTCAAAATAGCCGTGAACAATTTACCTAAACAACTTAGTAATGATATAGGGCGATAGTTAGATCAACCCGCTGGTTCTCCTTTGTTTTTGTAGATCGGTATAATCGTCCCAATAAGCCAGTCATCGGGAACGTTTCCACTATTGACAATAAGATTAAATAACATTCATATATTGGGAGAATAATATTTGCAGTTGACTTTATGTATTCGTTATAAATGTGGCCAGGCCCCGCTGCCTTCCCGTTTAATAGTTTACTTATTTTTTTAATGTTGTGTTTTCGTGTTTCGGTATGTCCTTACTCTGCTCTTTCGTGTATCTATCCTAGCCAAGGCTCTGTCAGTTGTGGATTCGTGGACTCAATGGACCTTACCAGTTTTAGCTATGCCCCGCCCATCTCTAGCTAAGCTCCACCCACACGTCGACTGTGTTGGGATCGATAAAGTATACAATAGTTTCTCACAGGGTTCTATTTTTAACAATTGGTTCTTTTTGGCATTCTCCCGCACTCGTTGTTTCGGTGAGATAGTCACAACATGTTTATGTCAAAAGATATATCATTGTTACACAATATTTGAAGATTTTATGAAAATGTAGCAGAAATTAGTAATTATTTTACTTATCTTTTTATTTGACGTGTGAAAAACATGTGTTTTCACTATTACTTTTCATGGTCCATAAAAATGTTCACAAATGGGCCAATCCAAACACGGCCATAGTTTCTATAGATGGCTAAAAACTAAACTAATTTTAATGCAAAACAAACCTTACTTTCATTTTAAACATCAGATTTACTACAAAGATACTGGATTTCGATTTTGAAAATGGTGTTGCTGCGGTTTATGTATACCGGGTATTACAAAAATGGAATTCGACTTGGTCTAGATCTACTACAATAAATTTTGTGCTGCCTTTTTAGCGGCGTTTATATCGTTAGTTTTGCTGACAAATTCCCCTGTTGTCATATCATATACAGTGACGCCATGTCATCATCTTGTTACTATCTAAATAGGCATCAATAGCACCCAGTCAAATTAGTTTCAAAATATTCAACAGCTTACCTACATAGTTTTCTTGAGATTGTTAGTCGATGAGTAGGGGGATCGATTGATCACAACACGAGGGAGCAGGGGCATGGCTAAAACTGGAAAGGTCAATTTATCTTGGAAATGTTACAAAATCGTTGGACTTCATTAAACACACCCCCACCGTCACCACCTGATAAGTATGATCTCACTGCGACCACGCTATTGTTGCATCGTGTTATCAATAGTTCATCCCACACTCAGCAGATAAGCTCCTACATAGATATGTTATCTGACTGTATGTATGTATGTGTGCGTGCGTGCGTGCGTGCGTGCGTGCGTGCGTGCGTGCGTGCGTGCGTGCGTGCGTCCGTCCGTCCGTCCGTCCGTCCGTCCATCCGTCCGTGTATGTAGGTGTGTGTATGCGTGCGTGTATGCGGAAATTGATGCATAGGAAAATATGGCTGCCGTGGACCAAGCAAAATGGATCGTGTTTTGGCGGCCATATTGGAGATTTTTATTTGATGGATTTCGGAAATTAGTTTTTTTTATATGTTTTTGTTTATGCTTATTTCAGAGTTGTCACTTATGAAACCGTCAGATAAGCGATTTTGGTGGCTATTTCTGATTTGTTCCCCGCCAAACGCCAATATTAAAGCAACGGGAAACTTAAAATGTCCTCTTCTCGAGAACTTTTGAACTAGTTCTAATCAAATTTGGTCGGAAACATCCTTGGCCATAGGCATTTCAGCTTGTTTAAATAAAGCAGATCGGCCAATTTGGTCGGCGGCCATATTGTACTCTGGCCAATTTTTAGAAACGTCTCTAAAGATTTTCTTCGAATCCGCTTCATGGAATTGATTCGAAACTCATGAACCATTATCTAGGGCGTCCGCTGAACCAAGCTTGATGGATTTTGAAGCTCAAATAGTTTTTAAAAGGTTTTTGAGCATGGTGATTTCAAATTTTCCACTTTATAAAATGTTGTATAAACGGGTTGGTGGACATCTTGTTTCAAATCTCTTCGCGAGGACAAATGGTGGGATTTTAACCAAATTTGGTGGGACGCATCCTTGTTCTTATTTCAATGAACCTTTCCAATTTATCCATCCATCATATAACGTCATAATCGACTACGTGACGTGTATGATGACGTCATAATCAATTACAGCATGAATGACTCGATTTAGTCTGTCTTAAACACATAATATTCCGACACGTTGCATTTACTATTTAATAAACATTCTATCGAATAGTTTTAAAGCAATTTGACAGCACCCAGTCAAATTAATTTCAAAATATTCAACAGTTGACCTGTATAGTTTTCTGGAAACTGAGATTCAGAGAGTACAGGGATTGATTGATCCCAACACGGGCAAAGTGTGGGTGGAGCCTAGCTAGAGACGGACGGGGCATAGCAAAAATTGGATTCCTCCATTTTGACCCAAACTCTATGCTCTTAGTTCTAGGCAATGGCCTCCCAAATAACGCAGCTTACTGGACCGATGCTGCGCCGATACTTTCAGTATCGACCCAGTATCGGCCCGGCATCGGCCCAGTAACCCGTGTTATCAGGCCTTTCTATTTGAAATACCAATCTTCCAGGGAAGCGATACAGGGCACGTGTGCCTCTAGTTACTGTCGTACCATTGTGGTCATCCGCTGAAGTGTAACAGAGCCACAGTCACAGCTAATACCTGGTGTTGATACCTGGCGAATTAATAGCGTCGTAACGTTATTATTGAAATCAATCCAGTCCTGTTACTGTCTTTCAACAATGCCGGTCAATATCTACTTTCTAATTATGCCCAACACCAACCCCCGCCCACCCACCCACCCCCACCCCTCATCCCATGCCCCCACCCACCCCACACACCCACACACGCACGCACGCACGCACGCACGCACGCACGCACGCACGCACGCACGCACGCACGCACGCACGCACGCACGAACGCAAGCACGCAAGCACACAAGCACGCACGCACGCCTATTTTACGCGCGTTGGAATCTATTTAAATCGGCTTACTGTGAATCCTGAATTCCCAGAATTCCAATTTCAGGGTAACTTTACAGGTAACTATAGGTAAGCTATTGAAAATATTGAAATTAATTTGAATGGGCACTGTTGCTGCCTATCAGCAACAATTCCAGGTCAAATTAGTGTGGAATTATTCAAAGTTTATTAAACTGTAAATCTATCACAGCCATTCAATTCGTAGACTTAACGGATCTTTCGATGTTCTTGACGGAGTCATAATACGTTATTATGATTGTGACGTGAGCTACTTAGTGACGTAATTGATTATGACGTCAGATACTCGAGGGACCGATCGGATCCCTCAGTTTTGGGCCAGGGAAGAACTGATTCATACCAGGGCATGCTTAGCGTACATACTTTCCTGGTGTGATTCGCGTCGTATTTATCGTCTTCTTCCTCGTCGTCGGCTTCGCTCCTGTGTCGGCTCTTTATTGTATTTCTCTTTTTATATCTGTAACTGTGTCTGCGTGGGAAGTAGTCATGCGCATGTATTGTGATGTAATAAGTCATTCAACCCACACAATAGAACAATGCCCGTTTCTGTAACACAAGCTGATAGCTGGTCATGTGGCCAAGATGGATATCAGTGATGAGTGGGTACATGTTATCTTGATTACTGTATCAGCCTCCTTAAATACCGAGTACATCTATTAATTGTCACTAAGCGCGCGCGACTCCTTCCTCCCCCAGACCAAATCGCAAGTTATATCTTCACCCAATAAATGTATCCCCACACATCCACCCCACCCACCCCATCCTATCCGCAAGCAAAAAGCACCACAACAAGACGCGCACGTGCCAAGCAACAATACATTAGGAGCCAGCGACAATACCACACTCACCACTGCAACATAATTAAATTTTGATTATTTCAGTTTTGACTTTGATTTTCGCAACAATTCGGGGGAGCTACGCAACCCTGCGGGGGAAGCGCCTCTAAGATAGTGGCACGGCTCAAATACATCTAGGTGTAAACAGCCAGTAAAACTAACTGGTTCGTTCATACAGCTCATCCTGAGCAGACGACTCACCGCACGCTCTCCTGTACAGGTGAAATAGGCCCAATAGTGCGCCAACAACACCTTATAGGCCAAGTGCCGAATTGTAACAACTCGTACCGTCTTGTGTGATTACCGCTCGGATTCTAACTATTTCTGTGGCGCCAGGCATTCCTTTGACAGTTTTTCAGTCGGCAGCGAAGTAACGATTGATGGCCGTGGCTATAATTTTCAATGACCATGCAAAATACTATTTAACGGCTGACATCGCCAGATTTTGTGTTTGTCACCATATTTTGCTGCGCATTTAGTATTTGTTATCAAGTAGTGGTGCGTCACAGCGGCGGTATCGATTTCACGAAAATCAACAATGAGAAATCAGATAAAAGTCACATCAGCAACTATTGGCAAATATTTCAAACTTACAGTTCATATGATAAATAAAATCTCAATCTCGTTGAAGATTATCAATTTTGCACTCGCTAAAGCTCGTGCAAATTGATAATTTTCAACTCGGTCCATAATAGTGATATGAAAAGTGACCTCGTTCCAGATTCTCTATCTACCAGTTCTTTACACATCTGTGCGGACATCGTCCATTTTCCGTGGCACGTATATGACCAAACTAGACACGTATTTTTTACGCGCGTGCGTTCAATTGCGGGCGGGCATATTCCTCTTTATCAACAAATCTGCTGACATTGCACGTGTATTAATAAACAGCGCATGTTCTTAGAAATGTCTAAGAGCAATTCCTGTTCATTATGGGTAAATAGTTTATATTATAATATTTATTTCGTGACGTATAACCTCATAATTTAGGGTATCAATAAGCGTAAATGACTCGAGTATATAATTACACAAATTACATTGGTTTAGGGTGCACGTCATTTCTTATTATATAATGTCTGATTTCAAACTCATTTTTCAAATTGACCTGTCTAATTGGAGCAATGGAAAAATCATCATAAATGGCACTAAATACTCACAACGAATAGACGGTTTGCAAACATATCTTAAGCCCTGGGACAATATCAAGCCACCTTATGCCCGTTTCATGTTGATTTTGAAAATAATACAGGTGTTATAAATTGCTACTACATAATGCAATGTCTTTAAGCTCTACTATAATACAACTATCTTATAAAAGGCACGAAGTAATTGTTAAGATCAAATGTTGACTATTTTTAAATTTATTTTAATAGGCGAAAGAGTTAACAAATGAATATCATATTTGATTTGGCTGAACACATCTTATTGGACAAGGTGAATGTTACTGCCTTGCTTCTCTTGCCAAGTTCAGCACAGTCAGGCAGAATTCCCTTTGTCACCGTAGGTGATGCGGCATTCCCGCTTAAATGCTATTTAATGCATACATGCCGAGAACGAAATCAGCCTTTGGAAAGACGCACATAGGAGTTTCGACATTCTAGGGCAAGGATGGCTGTTGAAAAAGGCTTTTGGGATTCTTTCCACAAGATGGGGAATATCTTGGAAGAGTAATCTGCTGCTGACAAAGCTGATGTCGTGGTGATGGCAGCTTTTCTTTTGCACAACTTACTCCTGTAGCCAATTTATAAACAGATATGGTTTGATGAGGCAAGTGAAGCAGAGGGTACCATGTATCCATTAAGCAGAGGGTACCACGCATCCATTAAGCAGAGGGTCCCATGCATCCATTAAGCAGAGGGTACCATGCATCCATTAAGGCACATTTGGGGGAATTGCGCTGGTCCAGAAGCCTTCGTCATACATGATAACTTCTTTCAGTTCTTCAACTCAGTAGAAGGAATAGTGCCATGGCAAGACAGGATGATTTGACGGAATACATATTCATGGAAGCAGAATGGAGAAATCCCGTTTTAGCTATACTCCGACCATCTCTAGCTCGGTTCCAATCACGATTTGCCTGTGACGTGTTTTGGGATCAATCGGTCGCTGCACTCTCTGAATCCCAATTTCCAGAAAACTAAAAGCTGTTGAATATTTTGAAACTAATTTGACTGTTTGATGTGCGCCCAGTCCAATTAGTTTCAAAATATTCAACATCATGTTTATTAAATAGTAAAGACGTACAATTCGTACAACTTGACAGACTAATCCAGCTTAAAGACGGCTTGTTTCTGTCAATTATGATTGTGGATTGGGGCACCGGATTATGACGTCAACCTGTATGTGATGTAGTTGATTATGATTGACCTATAAACTGGATTCCTCCATTATTGTACCTATTATTATTTAATCAGAGTTTGTAAATTCTTGTTTGAATAACATTGACTGAAATCATCAGTAATTTGCGAGAAAACTGTAGATCAGAAATCTGCATCTGCATAATTATCCCGAGAATAGTCTTTCTTGTTTAAAATCAGATAGTTTTAAGTTTTTCCTATGTACAACCACAGACAGACAAACATACACTAACCACGTGAAATTTGACTGGTTGACTGCACCCAGCATGTTATCAATGTCTGTCTGTCTGTTTGTCTGTCTGTCTGTCTGTGCAGTCAAATAATTGGCCATATGCGATTTGTCGATCGCGTAGGGCGTAAAAATTAGAATTGATTTCTAATTTAGATCGGCGCGTCAGCGATTTAAGCTAGGATTCCATTTGCGCGGATGCGGACGCGGAGGCTGCGTGCGCGTGCTTTCGATAGGCGGTAAATCGCGTGTTGTGATTCCATATAAGCGTCACAAAGCGCGTTTTATTAGTTCATTTCCCTGGCGACACCAAAGAGTCAACATGCCTACAACGGTGCCCAGGCTCTGCCAGTCTCTTCCTCATAACAAAGAGACGCTATTAATTATTTTAGAAGGATGCAAACTAAACACATTCGAAAAAAACAGAGACTACGGAGTCACTGGTCATGGGTGCACAACAGAAACAGATATCAGCACGATGGCTTTTACAACCTGGTACAAGTGCATTTGCACAGGTCCCCCACACATCTAGGGCGCCCACCCAAAACATGTTTGTCTTAATTTTCGTGGTCCCTGTGCCACTTCAAGGTACACACAGAGAATAGAATATTTTGTATTGTCGTAAACATTAACTAAAATGCATTTGAGACAAATATTGTATGGTTACTGTATTCCGCGGCTGTAGTAGTAGAAACATATTACAGCTGCAATCATTCCGTCTTCGCTTTTGCCCACTGTGTCTTGTCCTCAGCCGAAATTCTTAGCTTCCTCAGGTCCATTCCTGACTTGAGTGTACTGAGTCCTGCTTTCTTGATGTCACCTCGTAGCAGGCTTAGCAGATTTATGCAATGACGTCCTCTCCTGGTTTTGTATTTGCTGGATCCGAGTAGAGCGAATTCCGAGGCTCTCCGTGCTGGTGTCTCTTCTGGCATCCTTAGCACTTGGCCAAACATGGACCATCTTTGCTGGGCGACCTTTACCGACAGCGGCGACGTATTACACATCTTGTATAGTGCATTGTTGGAAATTATGCTCTCTGGCCATCGGTGTCCAGTGATGGTACGTAGGTGTTTGTAGTGGCCGGTGTCGAGTTTGTCTAGAGCTGCCTTGGGAGCTGCCCAGCCGTTACAGTTATACAGCATCAAGGATGCGCTGGTTGCATTGTATAAACGTAGCCTTTTTATCAAGGCCATCTTTGATCTACAAATCCATAACTTCCAGAAGGACTGGAAAGCTATATTCCCCATGACACAGCGCGCAGCAATGCCAGCAGTACCGCAAAGCAGTGAGGCCAGGATTTTACTTTTCCTCCATGGTTCGTCGCCACGAAGAGGGTCAGCATTTTCTTTGGTTTCATGCTTTGTAGATAGATATATGTGGGTGAACTCTGTTTTGGATTCATTCATAAAGAGATTCTCAGTTTTTAGTTTGCTTGCAGCTATTGGGAGAAGTTCGTCAATGGTATTCTTTTCATCGTCTATGAAGTCCAGTGATATTATCAGTGATATTAAATAATATAGCAGCGATATTTTTCTCATATAATGTTTAGAGAATATTGTTATCATACACATTAGATTATTATTAATAAAACTACAATCTGAAGCTGCTCCGTGACAGAGACTTGCTTCGCGGCTTTTGGAGCCAGACACTAAATGTCGCAATCATCTTTACTTTCATAAATGATTACATTTTTAAACAACCAGAATAATTACATTAATATCTGCATGGTAAAATAATTTTAGATATCGAGTTTAACACACGAGTAATTAAAAAATGGTAAACAGACGGACAGACAGGCCCACACACATGCATAGGTCTGGTGTGTACTAACCTCTGAAAGCACACATGCACGCGCACGCGTGCCCACTCGCGCTCGGACAACGCACGTACTCACGAACGCATGCACGCACACACAAGCACGCAACATTGTTGTTCAAATACGATATGAATTTTGTTCGCCACTTTTACAGTACAGCTCAGAAATAATTTAGAACAATCAAATATAACGTTGGATATTTTGGACATAATTTGATTGGAAGCCATTGCTGGTTCAGGATTTAAGTTAAGTCCAAACTATTCAACATAATTTCTTACATTGTGTTCATATGTGTACTACCTTACACGTTTCTCTTCTTATTTCTGAAATGTTTTAACATAGTTATGAGCTGTACTCTATCTTCTTTTGCCATATAGCCTTGCTCATAACGTGTCACACGTTGGTCACTAATTGTTTATTTTTATATTCGCGAGGTGTAACAAGAAATTACTTTATTTCAAAATAATTCATTTTTAATGCGTCTACATAATTTGCACTGGTGTACGTACTGCACGTAACAGGAAACCGCGGTTTATTGCCGTTATTTCTTGGATTTTCCTTAGAGACTGTGCGCTGCGCGTTTCCCGATCGCTACACGAAGCGATCGAGACAACCGCCTCCGCGTCCGCGTGACGTTCCGCGCCCGTGTCCGCATATATGGAATCACACGTATTAAATATAATGAAATCTATTTTGGCGCGTCCGCCTCCGCGTCCCCCTCTGCATCCGCGCAAATGGAATCCTAGCTTCGCTTCCAGATTTTCGCGCACACGTGCAGTTTAGCAATTAGCATAGACTATAATGGAAGCGTAAAATAATTTCTTACTGCGTGTCGCTCGCCCGCGTGACGCTCGCCCGCGTGACGCTCGCCCGCGTGACGCTCGCCCGCGTGACGCTCGCATCCGGTTTGGTGGAGGTGCTTAGTCTATTCTCCAAACGCCTGCAACAAGCCTGTGAAAGCATGCGTTTGCCTACTGACGCCGTCCACCCACACTACGGTGACTGCGACGTCTAGGCTTCAAGCATAACGCACAAACTCTGAGATTCCACATTGGTTGAGCGTGGGTACTAGTATCCGTGCTCATAGACGAAGTTTCTACACTACGCTAGCAATGCTAACGTAGTGATTTATCTAAGTTCGCACTTGTGTTTTTATAAAACACAGGACTAGTTTCAGTACTAAACATCTCCAAATTCAATAGATTAGCCGGTACCAGCACCATTGCGTCAAACCTCCTGCGCTGCGCCTTCCCAACAACGCAGTGAGCAAACACCTAACTTTTCCAACCATCTTATACTACGCACGTCAAGACTCTGGCTACGTTTCAGATACTCTCATTAAATTAACAAAGTCGACTATGCCCTGCACCTTGCGCTTATTCAATCGGACTAAATTTCATACAAATACGACTTGAAGAGGCCTGTGGTCCATAGTCTCCTACTCTCTAAGCCTTCCGGCACCCTGAATTACAAGTACGGCCGTGCGCACGACACAGCGTAACACTAATCCCCCTCAGTCTAGAGGCAAGAGAATCCCTATACCCACGCCTTTCTAATGTACACATCAGATATGGTCGTGTGACGCATCTCCTGTGGCGACCGGCGAAGACTATCTCGTGTCCCATCTGCAGAGGTAGGTCGAGGGGCAGGCCGAGCAGATACAGTAGCTCGGTGAGCTGATGGTGCAGCTACGAGCGCCTCACGCTACCCTGCGCGACTGCCTGCTCGGGACAGAGGTCTACGACGGCCCACTCCCCGGCGCCTCGGTGCCGCCCTCTGGTCGACGACGCCAGTCAGCCAGCGCAGTCTTCGTCGTGCGCGTTCGCTACAATATATATCTATGTATTCTCCAAAATCGGGGCGATTGACTGTCAGATTCCGAAAATCAATTTTAATCAGGGTTATATTTTGGGAACATGTACTAGACACATTGGTGTATTGGAACTTAATGTGGCCACATTGCACTTTCAAATCACACGCCATGAGTGGCTCATGAATTTCAACGTTGAATTCATAATCTTGCCCACCATACATACCTACATTGCTCTAAATAATGTGTAGTACTAGAGAAGACTGTCAATTCACCTTTCCACAGTACCCACACATCCTATGACGTCATAATGAACTGCGTGATGTGTACAATGACATCATAATGAATAGCGCCATGAATGACGTCGATAAGTACGTCACGAACGCATATTTGAAGACGGTCTATGCGTTGTTGTACAAATTGTTTGCTTTTACTATTTAATAAATATTCTGTTGAATATTTTGAAACTAATTTGACTGGGCGCTGTTGCTGCCATAGGCAGCAGCAGCGCCCAGTCAAATTAGTTACACATTATTCAACAGCTTCCCTGTATAGTTTTCAGGAAATTGATAGCTAGAGCATTTGGGGATCGATCAATCCCAACACGGCGAGGTGTGGGTGGAGCTTAGCTAGAGGTGGGCTGGGCTTAGCAAAAACCCGAAAGGTTCATTAACGATATGTGTTTAGTTCATCTATTATTATTGAATTACCTAGGAGATTTTTAAAGAAATTCAGTTTTGAGCATCTTCCATGCCGTCATTTTCACCTGACTGTATCAGAAAATGCTTTTAAAAAGTAGCATTGCTTATCACACACAAGAAAAATATATGTGCATTCTAAATTATGTTATATAATGACCTGAGTTTGTATTTTTAAAATGATATCTAAAGATTTAAAGAATAGTTTGTAGGCAACTCAGAGTATACCAATATATATAAAATATAACATTGACCACAATTATTCCAGTAGAATATCAAATGGATTCGAAATACTGGAGCTTTCCACTCTATCCATCCGTCATATGACGTCATAATCAACTACGTGACGTGTAGAATAACATCATACTCAATGACGTCATTATAACGTTATGAATGGCGTAGATAAGTACGTCACGAATGCAGAATTGAAGGCAGGCTATGCATTGTTGTGGAATTGTATGTCTTTACTATTTAATAAATATTCTGTAAAATATTTTAAAACTAATTTGACTGGGCGCTGTTGCTGCTAAAGGCAGCAACAGCGCCAGGTCAAATTAGTTACAACATATTCAACAGCTTACCTGTATAGGTTTTGGGAAATTGATAATCAGTGAGTTCAGGAATCGCTCGATGCCAACACGAGTGTGGTGCGGGTGGAGCTTAGCTAGAGATGGGCGGGGCATAGCTAAAACTGGAAAGGTCTATTGCTACCCTGCAACTAATGTTGCACACGAAAATAAGCTTTGAATATGACAGTTTGCTGGTATTAAAATGGAATTAGACATAAAACAATCATGGTTCAGAAATACGTAAAGCGCTTTCAAATTCAAAATAAAATCACACTTATTTAACGTAGTATTGATCATGTCTAAATATTTTCAGTCGCACGTATGTACTACACGACATATGCATCTTTTAGCATATGGTTTCTAGGCAACATGTAGTCACCGTAGGTAACATTGTAACTGTGCATAAAATCTCACCATTACCTCAACATTATATAACAGCTGTTAGAACACGTCATATTATATTTACAAGGGAAATAGCCCCATAACGTTATCACTAGCAAATTGTTAAATTAAAGAATTAACATATGTGTTTCTTTAAAGAATTATTTCATAAAGAAGATTAACATTATTTTAAACATATGTCAGCAACAAATATTTTGTAAGTAACATAACTCTCTGCATCCTTATTTTGCGTCATTCATGAATATATTCTTGGTATCCTTACAAAAAGCAAAAGTTGTGCACATCGAGTGTCCGTTAACGGACCGGCGAGGACTATTGCTGAGAAATCTACCAGTGGAATGTCTAGCTCGGACATGGAGCCAGTCGTTTAGGTTAATTAGTGTCAATGTCAATGCGGATGAATGTGATGATACTGCTAATATAAATGACAATAATGCAATCGATGAATTATGACCAAGTTGTTGTTAATTATCACAATGTCTAGCCGCCATAACGTGTAAATCCTGTAAAATCATTGTTACCCATATGCCGCTTTTTGTTTTCTGGGCGTATATAAACTGAAACTGAAACTTAATTGCAAAATGTTTTATTCCTTTGTAGACTTGACTACAACTTAAATTATTTTTCTTTACTTCAGGAGTAATATCCGTAGGGCAGCTGATTTCACTGTTTTGCTTGTCACCTATAGGGTACATAAATCTTCTTATGACGACCCATTAAATGGTATCTTTGTCATCATTTAAATTTACCTAGGTAATGCTCCGTGAATTGAGATCAGTTTCAATGGACCATTCCATTTTAGCTATGCCCCGCCCGTCACTAGCTAAGCTCCACCCACACCTCGCCGTGTTGGGATTGATCGATCCCCCGAATGCCCTAACTATCAATTTACCGAAAACTATACAGGGAAGCTGTTGAATATTTTGTAACTAATTTGACTGGGCGCTGTTGCTGCCTATGGCAGCAACAGCGCCCAGTCAAATTAGTTTCAAAATATTCATAGTTTCGCACATCCGGGCATCTTGAGATCGACCGCCATTAAAGTTGGGGCAAACTTACTACATGCTAAAGTGGGCTCCCCATAGCAACGCATTGTTTACGTTTTCCATGAAGTTCAAACCATTAAATCCTGTGTCTGAGAATCGGTAATAAACCTGCCCGGTATCAGAAAACATCTAATCATGAGTGAATTTTGTAAGATAGTAAAGAAAACGTAATTAAGGGTTTACGGCCCATTGCTCGTAATGTTAAATTAGCCCCCCCCCCCCCATAAATGGCGTCGCTCCAAGGGTATTATGGGAAATTTGATTGTGATGACGTCATCGCGATTCTATGAATTCAACCGAATATTTATTAAATAGTAAAGACATACAATTTGTACAACAATGCATATACCCTTTGATCTATATACTAACTGGATTGGCCACAGAAGCACAAATCGCTTGACAAAATCGTCCAACAGCTAACCAACAGCGCCTTTGTGATCGTCACAATATACCATCTCGCAATATTTTAGACATTCCCCATAGATCTGTGTGTTATTTTCCCGTATGACTGGTGGTGAATGACGTCGTAATTGTTAAAGGGTTAAAGTTATCTGATAGACACTTTCCTGGTATAAATCTATAGGTGATCATATCGGCAGTGTCCATGCGCCAATTTTAATGACCCATGTATCTGGAAATAGTTGCTGATTAGCTGCATCGATTGGTACTATGGACGTTAGGATTCCTCAAATAGGTTTTACAAAAATGTAAGAATAAAGCTTACAGATATAAGAATGACGTGCAAGATTGCTTTTTTTCGTTGTCACAAGGGAGACAATCGTCGACAGGCTCCCGACTGCCTGTCGTGAGGTACGGTACCCAGAGTTAACTCCCATTAGCAGTGAAACGCTATCTTGAGCAATAGGCGGAGAACCGTCTGAGCGTACATATTGCCAAAGCATTTAATGCTCTATCATTTGCCCCCCCCCCCACCCCCCCACTCACGTTCACAAAACATTGTCATCCAGATAGATAGTCTAAATAAAGCTAAGGTTAATATTACATCATAGGTTTCTGTGGCATAGGTTTGCACATCTTAACCCTTTAATTATCAAGTAAGTAAAACTTAACTCTCCTGTGATCTTGAGGAGTGTCCATTTGCAGGCTAGGATGCCATTTTTGAAAATTTACCACATGAACTGGCTAGAGCCAATCATTCCAGTGCTAAATTTGCAACATGTAGTCATCTATTAGACTGCAAATGGACAATAATTTGGCAAAACTTTGATTAATGGTCAAGTCAGATGAAGACGGCATCTGCATTGGTCACAAGATGTATCCAATTGAGTTTCAAATGATATGTAGCAAATCACTACATTATACCCTGGCATAGACTATCTATAGCTTTGTGATCCTGAACACTTGATCCATGGTCAAATAATTGCTGTTAAACATATCCAGAACCAAAAATCGGGCACCAATGACGAATTTCAAATCAGATTTTCAGCTAAGAAAGTCTTGCATGGAAAAGACACCTAGGGGCATCAGATCATATTAAACTGTCAGCTTCAAAATACAATCTGGACATTTTTTCCATTAAGCACGGATTTTGTTTGCTACCTATATCTTGACAAACAAATTAGATAGCTGACAGTAAGCGCTTGGCTTATGAAGTAATTATAAAATAAGTTTTTAAAAACTGAACGCAGTGGGAGCCACCACCAGGTGATAACCGAGCCAGTCATTCCATTGGTAAAATTTCAAAAATAGTCTTCTCTTGCTCTGCAAATGGACATTTGGAATGAATAATTTTTTTAATAAGTTTTTGTGTGAAGAGGAAGTCACGCGCCTTCTCACAATCTTCCCTGGGGCTGGGCTGAACGAATTTACCTCCGTGACGAGGAGTTAATAAAGTCAGCTATGCTTTTCTTTTGGGAGGGTATTCAGTGTTGTCTACCAGAATTTTCATTGGTAAACTGATTCCCATACTTGAAAGTACAACTGCGGAACCTTCAATAATCGCTTTGTGTATCGACCCGGACATGCAGCCTAGATGTATATTCTCATCAGTCATAGATATCTCCTCATTATTGTTGGATTTATCATAGTATTTACCTATAGGCTTTCCAGCTTCATCGAATTTATGATGTACGCGGACCATAGGGTTACCTAGTAACGCCCCACCATTCATGCATGCTTTATCTGAGATTCGATCCTGAGTCATGTTGACTACTCTCAAGTTAGGCGTTGTAATTGATGTGTTGATAATTCCAATATGTTTTTCATGGATCATCCGATGGACCTCATTGGAGAAAGCTTTGTTTATATAGTTAAACAATGTGTATAGATTACTGGTTTTCTCATCAGGCTTAGCAACCCCTTCATACTCTAAGGTTGGATATTTCTGAACTTGAAGTTGAGGAGTGGAATTCCGACCATGGGATGCTATAAAGTGGCCTACATGCTTCTCTCCCTCAAAACGGTAACGTAATGGATAACGATGTCCATCTATCATGATAAAGACACTCGCTTACTTAACGTTATGTTTCCCGGCTCGAATATGGGCCCAGTCAATTTGTAAAACATGAAGACCTGATTGTTCAGCTTTTTGAAAAGCGGAAATAAGTCTCATAAAATAGCTCATAAAATATATTGCAAGATATACTTAGGAAGTCACTCTAATACGGAATTGTAGATGTCCATGTGCCCTACCACCAGGTGATGCCCTATTAAAGAAACGAATTGTATAGATAATCAAGCTAACTGAATCTGAAACTCAATCATGGGGTACCCTGAAGAGCTATGGAGTTACATGCATGGTGTAGGCTGTGCGGCACGGCGGGAAACAAGTGGCAAGATCATGACATGACCTGGGCGACTATGCACATAAATTGCTTGAGTTCTGGAGAGCTTCTCCTGACCTATCATTTGCACTAGTAGTAGATGAGTTACTCACTCGAAAACCCCCACCAGGCACCGAGTTAGGGGCTAGACGCTATCCGCTGACAGCAATGGCAATGACAGATCTAAGACAGTATTTAGATCATCTGTTAATGATCCAAAGTATCAATATGGATGATGCTATCGAACAATGATATCGGATAAATGTGTAGCTAGATTTTTTATTTTTTATTTTTTTATTTTAGAGTAATTTCATCAATGAGGCAGTCGAAGCGCATCTTGCGCAGTTGTGTCTCTACATTGTAATACACCTCCTCATCTGTGAGTTTCTTGTGCAGGTGTGTCTCTGCTTTGGGTTTCCTGTATGGGTGCAGGCGTGTCTCTGCTTTGGGCTTCCACTAAGGTACTGTAACGGGCGGCTCGCTGTGAGGGGTCGTGGTGGGCTCTATGTTGTAATACACCTCCTCATCTGTGAACTTATTGTGATTATATGTATCCATGGTTCGGAATCTTATGACTAAACCTTTACTAATAGTGGATTTGTAGTGGAAGTTGTGTACTTTCCTGGCGTGAATAAACTTATGATGTTGTAGGTCTAAATCGAAGTTTTGTACTTGCCTGGGATGGTGTGAACAATGGATGGGGCCCACCAGGGGTGGTGGGAGTTGCGGTTCCTGTAGCCGCCGATCGGCGATCCGTGGCTATCACCGATTAAAACAGTCTACAACAGTCGGCCTCCTGTAGCCACCTCTGTTCTGACAGCCCACCTCCCTCCAGTAACAGTGAATCGTGGATCGGCAGCTCCCACCACGTTCTATTCTGACGCCCTTAGTTTATAACTACTCACCTCCATTGGAATCAATACCTGAACACAGATTTTACACAATTAGCTGCACAAATCTATGGATTGGACGTAGCACTGAGACTAAGAATATATCATTGAAAGAAATCTCCCACTTACATCATATTCAAATCGGATCATAACTGTTAAATATCATTATTGAATCAAGTTAAAACAAAAACAATAATTGCTCTATTTTAATTCACATAGTCATTGGATATTTGGACTGTATTTATGTTATGATACACTTTTAAAGAAAACATTCCCCAACTTATGATTCAGTGATGTTGCTTACATACCACGTTGCCTCGGTGCTTACTTCGTGACTTGGCCTAGTTATCGCTCATGGCATAAGAGTGTGAGGTTTTTGTGGCATACGAGTGTGAAGTTTTTGCGATTTCAAAGAATTATTTATTGATGAATTTCACTTCAAATGGATCTTGCTTACATCACCAAAATAGTTATTGAATATTAGCAGCGTTTAGTAGCTAAATTAAATGTAAGGAATCGGAAACTGTACTTACATTTTCACAAACATGCTGTTGACGTTACATTGAATTCTGTATAGTACAAACTCCCCAAGATTGAGTCACTGCACAGTCTTGCATGGTTGATGTGTATTTAGGCTGCGTGTATGTAGGCAACAACACTAAATACAATTAAATTTAATTTTAGATGTAAGTATTCATCGGATTGAGTTGGAATTTCAGTGATGATGGGAAAGCAGTAATATGCATATATGGTAACAATTTCTGATTCGTTTTATTGAAAAAGATATCAAATACAGACTATGGAAATGTAGTGTGTAAGCAACACAATGGACCTTTCCATTTTTTAGCTATTCCCCGCCCATCACTAGCTAAGCTCCACCCACAGCTCGCCATGTTGGGATTGATCGATCCCCGAATGGCTTAATTATCAATTTCCTGAAAACTATACAGGGAAGCTGTTGAATATTTATTAAATAGTAAAGACACACACTTTGTACAACAGCGCATAGACCGTCTTCAAATATGCGTTCGTGACGTACTTATCGACGTCATTCACGTCATTCATTATGATGTCATTCTACACATCACGCAGTTGATTATGACGTCATTTCTTGATGGGATACTCTGGAAAGGTGAATTTTCTTATTCAAACGATATTAGTCGTTGATGATGTTGGTCACTAATTCCCACAAACATTTAGTAAATTTTGGCAATGCAATCGCCTTATATATTGTTAGGCAATGTTCCTAAATAACAACAATGTTTCTAGATGCAAGTAAAATACATGTTGATAGCGTGTTTGAAAAAATGTGAATGCAGCACAAGGAATATGCCAAATCTGAAATTCCTATAATTTTATTGACTTGTGATAAAAATTTTAAAATGTTTTCACACAAAAACTTCCCTTTAGATAATACATAAAGTAAGCCTAAGATATGTGTATATCACACAAATTTCAGTAAATGGCTTGTTGTCAAAATAAAAACTTGAAATTAACAAGTTTATCTGTATTATTACCTTGAAATAATTATTATTATTATTATTATTATTATTATTATTATTATTATTATTATTATTATTATTATTATTATTATTATAGCAAGGCCGGAGAGCCACATTGGCCTACCTAAAGTATTACATAAAGGCAAATGGACTGAAAAAGGAAGATGCCTCACCAGGTAGTCCCACGTATACACACATTGACGAGAATGTCAGAAATATTGCCACTGGGATCAATAACATTTCTTTAGAAATCACAAACATTGAGACAGATACTGACATGGATCATCAACATGAACCTGATATGAAAGCAAGGAGTAAACTATTGTGAACATAGATATGAAAGCATAGATCGAGCATCCGCCTATCTTCACTATAATGGGACGAGTAGTCCAGATCACCGGTGAGATCAGTTCAGTAAAACGCAATTGCGCATGTTCTGGCATTTAGACTGTTCAAACCGGTAACCATTCTGCACATGACGACCAAACGTCAAACTGTCATAAGAATGGTTTATAAAATTGGTAATCATAACACAATATTACGCTGCTATTTCGACTATTACACCGGGAGGAGGGGGGGGGGGGGGAGGTGGAGAGATTTGCAAAATAGATGCACCCGACACATCCTACTACTTTTGGTGTAGATCACATTTTTTGGACAATAGAAATAAATTAGGTAACACTATCTGATAATCGGAAAGTTAACATGATTGGCAAACTAGTACTCACTGTGGAATCATCGACTAATCCTTCTCAAAGGGGAAATGGTTCGCCTTGTGAACATATCTCATGGCCTAGATCATCACCGGACTATCTTCACAGTCAAATTATTTTCAAAATATTCAATCTGAAAATATGTACAATTCAAATTTGAAAAACTGTTCGAGGTTCATGATGGAGATATCAGATTTGATCGTTGGATCGCAAAGCAACTGACCGCCCAGATCCAACTTTACAAAGTGGTCCAAGGATTGGCAATGGGGCTGCTGGATCGCCTGGCACTGCCACTGTTGTTGAAAATGATCACCCTTCAATTCATGAAGATCTAGAAAAAATCGGCACAGTTCAAGGTGATGACTATTGCTTGATTTAAGCTAGCAAAACTACATTGTCAGTAGAGGGCCTTGGTACATTTAGTTGCGAGAAGTCACGTATTAACGCCTACAGTATGCTATGTATTCCAGCTGAATGTGTGCCAAAATGGGTTTTATTGGCTAGCCTCGTCAATTAGCGCGTGCTGAGTTAATGCAAAGTTGGGTACCATTTTTTTTTTCGAATATGTCTTCAGCCGCCATTTTGAATTTCTAAATGGCGGCCATTTTGCGTTGTTTTTCTTATATTAAATGAGTTTATGAATGACCAAAACCTTAATATTTCATATTCTGTTGATCAATCTTGATATAGAAGAGCTTCAACGTGGAATGTTCATACCGTATGGCCATTGAAATACCCGAATCACAAAAAGGCAGCCATCCTGTATTGTTTTTCTGATATTAATTTATGACTTTTAGGCGAATTAAATACCCAATTAAAAAAAGTCACCAAGAACGCATAGCGAACCATACACGGTTATCACTATTAAACTTAGAGACACAATTTACAAAGCACATGGACAGGATTCATTTGCAGTTAATGGTTAACTAAGTCACTGTCACTGCCATCTTCATGTGCAACTTCGTAATCCACGGTGTTACTACAGTCACTGTATTTGAAAAGAGTTGTACATGGCAAGCTGTTTTTTTCTAACTAGAACATTTACTCGTACATTTGCCTCTGCACATAACAAGTTCAACAACTGCATGCGATGCAGGTAATTCAAGACATTTATTAGGAGATAGTGTTCCATCCGATGTATTCTCCCATCTATTGTTAATATATGTGGTCGTGACTATTTTTACCCTTTACCTGTTGTCGAGATGAGATTTTCTCTCAGAATGTGTGGTTTCAGTGCACCAAGAGTTGTGGCAACTTATCAGTTTCAAGGGTTATGGACTTGAAAGGTTTCCATCTCAGTTCCTTGACTGTGGTGCATTTCGTGTTCTTGGCATATACGGCACAAACAAAACCTTCAAGCAGATTTCACTTGGTGTCTACATCGAATCCGCCCGCACGAAACTCTCAGAAAGCATTAAGCACATCACAGCTGGTTTGAAAACTTATATAATGCTTTATCCACGTCCCCTTTTGGATATACTGGCGAAAGGTTCCTCCACAGTCAGCACCAGTAAAAGCATGAAGACTTTTCTCGCTTCCAACTGCCAAACATTTAGCGCATATGTCAATTGTCCATTCCCTTTTCACTTTTCCAGTGATGATATAAAGCTCACCTGCAATATTGTTAGCTGAAAACAAGTCCACTAATAAAAAGAAGAATCTGTCTCTGGCAAAATACACATCTATATCCCGAATGTCTCCATCGGTCTTGGATGCATCATTTGAGTGCTCAGCAATATTTGGATCAAAGGCATCTGGTTTATTGGAATGTGTTGAAGTACCATAGACAACAACTAAGTTCTTTCTGCTCTCTGCATATTCATGAGTGAGAGCCTTCCCCAAGGCCTCTGTGAGTTGAGACTGTGTTGCAATGTGAGACAACCGGGTATTTAGTGGTACTAATCGGATATTAGTTGAGTCCTTGATGTCAACTTCAACTGGGTCAACACCGGTCCACATTTTACCGCACGTTTAAGCTTTCAGAGAATTATGAACGTATCTGTCAAAGAAAATCCGCCCTTCGTCATATTCTAAAACCATGCTATGGATGATTCGAACAAAGGTCATTAACAGTCTCACCAAGTGGTTTTATTGAATTACCACTTGATCACTTTCATATACTGGATCTGATTTAATAGATGTAACATCTTGGATGTTTTAACAATCTGTATGATACATAAAATCAAATGATACACAAGCTGATGGCTGGTCTACAACGGCTAGAGTTATTCTCATATTTTCGTCTTGCGGTTTCGCGTTAATGAACATGAAATTGCCTCCCATTGCCCCGCCGTCCGCATGATGAAGCTCGCCACTACTTGGCGTGGGTACACTGAAACATGTATCTCTTTTCACGCCCAACACCGGTATCTTATTTTAGTCGGTCTCCTACCATGCATGTACTGCATGATTGTGGATCTGAACTTGAAGGGGGTCCTTTCTCCGGATGCACTACCGGCTTTGATGATGGTGAAGCTTTCAGAAATCTCTTCAGCCCTTTTCAACCTTTCGTTTAGATAATGTTTTTCTAGCGTGCATCATGATATATTTGTTAGACTATTCTTCTTCTGGAAGGCTTGTTATCCTGTCCCAGAGGGGAGAAAAGCTTGTTTGTCCGCATGATACCTGTCTATTTGCATAATTTCTAACCTTTTCCAGGCTTTGCCTAGATGGTTTTAGGGTAAAGTTTGTTTGTCCTGCGACATTTCATCAGATGTCACACTTGCATTGAGTCTGTCTGGTCATAGATGAAGAAGGGATGATATCCATAATCGTGTTTCCGTGGCTATTTATAGTGGTTCTTTAACACAACCAATATTGCGAAACGGTTAACTGAAAATATGTAATGTGAAATTCTCATATATACAGATATCACTTAATTCAAACAAAAATACCACTTCACGATTTATTCAAAATGGCCGCCAATGGATGCATCCACTTTTAGCTATGCCTCGCCTATCTCTATTTAAGCTCCATCCACGTTTTGCCCGTGTTGGGATCGATCGAACCTGAATTTCCCAGAATCCTAATATCAAGGCAACTATACACTTGTAAGCTGATGGATATTTTGAAACTAATTTGGCTGGGAGCTGTTGCTGCCTATGACCACAACAGGGTCCAGTCAAATAAGTTTCAAAATATCCAACAGAATTGTTATTAATTAGGAAAGACATGCAATTTGTACACATGGCGGACTGTAAAAGTTCATGACGGACTTAGCTACGTCATTCATTGCGCATTTTGATGATGTCATTAGTTTACATGTGACGTAATTCATGATTACGTCATATAGGTGAGTGCCAGATTGGCCACACCCACAAGCAGTCCATAGAAAAGCCCAATAAGATGGGTGAAAAAGAAGAGACACATTTTGATTGAAACCCATGTAAAACCTTTTAGTAAAGAGGGCCTTGAACGAATAAATGAAAAAACTGCAAAATCGCATAGCTAAGCAAACAAAAATAATTGAGGAATACAGTTTATCCATCACTCATATGACGTCATAAACAGCTACGTGGCGTGTAGGCAGGCTAACGTCATAATCAATTACGTCAAGAAGACTCGTTGTACGAATTGTATGACTACTATTTAAAGGGGCTGTACCTGATAGAGCTATAAATTTAATATACGGAACCATGCCCATAAAACGCTTCCAGTGGGTCAATACTCTAATTTGAACACCAATTCTTATATATAAGACTACTCAATATCCAAGAAGATGCAAATTATCAATTTCCCTAATAAAAAATATATAGGCACAAATCTGACGGTCGACTGCATCTCCGTTTCGCAGAGAAACCAGAGTATTTGTTACTTTGTGGTCGCTAGCGATTCATCACTGGTCTTGTATAAACAAAAAATAGTATTATGCAACTTATTTGTTTGTTGTCCCGAAAGACTTTTTTGCGGTTTCAGTCCTCCAGGCTCTATGATGTTTCCAATCGCCGATCGTCGAGGCGTTAGTATTTTGTCTGTCGCCGGCGACCTGTCTCGACGTATTTATGATTTAGGAGTTCTTTCCAATTGAATTGCTCTGTAAATATATGTGCCTCTCTAAATTCAAAACTCATACGCGCACACGAGTTTCCAGAAAAACAACGAATGATAACAAATATGTATGACGGGGTCCGAATTTTTGCACAAAAATTAGTATGTACTAATAATAAACCGGGACCATTATATTACAGCAAAAATACTGACAGTTTCCAAATTTATTTATGTCTCGGAGGTAATGCATCTTTAATAAACATGCTGTTTGAATATCTTTTTAATTAGTTTCAAAATATTCAACAGCTTACCGTTATAGTTTTCTGAGATTCAGCGAGTGCATGGATCGATCGATCCCAACACGATCAAAGTGTGGGTGGAGCTTAGTTAGAGATGGGCGGGGCATGGCTAAAACTGGATTCTTCCATTCTGACTCAGCTGACTAGGTAGTACTTAGTTTAATACAGAACAATATTAATAGTACTATTAATGCAAGATTTACAATTTACTTTTATGTTTTTTCTATTTTATTTTGAATAAAATGTACTAAAGAACTGTAAGCCTAGTTAACTCATTAACCATAGTTGTATGAACTATCGCGCTTCAGGTAGTACGAGTTGTTTTAATATGTGTTTCTAGTGAATAAATATTGTTACAATATGCCCCATATGGTACAGTATACCCTACCCTGGGTATATTGAAACAATTTTTCAATCGATTTTAATTGGCTGTATCGCAAAGACACATGGGGTGAAGGTATTTCTCTAACGCTTACACCTTTGAAAGACAAAGCATGTCAAGCTTGCACTGGTACTGCATGAGTCATGGCAATCGTCACTTTCGTAACCATCATCAATGCCACCGACCTCCTCTGTCTGCCGGTTTGTATGCACGGAGATGGATGAGGGATGATGTGCGTGCGTGCGTGCGTGCGTGCGTGCGTGCGTGCGTGCGTGCGTGCGTGCGTGCGTGCGTGCGTGCGTGCGTGCGTGCGTGCGTGCGTGCGTGCGTGCGTGCGTGCGTGCGTGCGTGCGTGCGTGCGTGCGTGCGTGCGTGCGTGCGTGCGTGCGTGCGTGCGTGCGTGCGTGCGTGCGTGCGTGCGTGCGTGCGTGCGTGCGTGCGTGCGTGCGTGCGTGCGTGCGTGCGTGCGTGCGTGCGTGCGTGCGTCCATTAGCTAGGCATAAGCTAGGCATAGGCCGTCTATGAGATGCCAACCTTGGCCTATCGGCGCGGAGTGACATTTGAGGTCAAAATGCTTTTGCAAATAGGTGAGATAGTTTGCACTGTCTGAGTGAGGGCGGAGATTCAAAGTCCCATGCGATTCAGATGGTGCTTTTCTCGTCTGCACCCTCCACTTCTATGTCTTTCTAATAAATGTATCGAATGGCAAATCACTTCAAATTATGGATGATCTCTTGCTGGGCTTGTAGATGTCTACCACATGCTGCTATCAAGTCGCGCACATCTATAGAACTATGGGGGCGATCTACAATGACATTCGTGCTGGCTCCGTAGAAGCCATGGGTGCGGTGACACCCTGTGAGCACATGCAGCAGTGTGATGGAGGCAGACATTTCCTCATTACCCAAGAATCGAGCAGTGATCAGTTGATGTTTCCATTTCACACACTGGAGCCCTGATGTCTGCGGAGTAAAATACGCAGCTTGTTCATAGTTACCAGTGTCGTCCATGTCGAGAATGCCTTCCTCTGTGTAGCTCCCTGTCCGGAGCATACTATAGATGGTGAACATGACTGTAGCCGCCTATACATGAGAGTATACGAACTCTGGCACAAGTTTGCCTGTAGTTAGCTTATTTGCACTGCTGCCTACCTGGCAGTAGAAGATCTCATTGATAGTTGTAGCTGCAGTGCTCTGGAAGGCGGTTTGTAGAAATGTCTGCTCGCGGATCTTGTTTCCTGGATTACCGGTGCTGTTGAATAGGAATTTTGATGGCGTATATCGGGTCTCTGTCTAACAGGTCCCATTTACTTGTCTTTGTAATTTGTTTTTGATTTTCTATGTGGCTCTGAAAACGACAATTTTTCAAAACACTTGCAGATTTGCTTGTTGTTGGCGCCCATTGTTGTCGTTATTAAACTCGTCTCTCGCTATGCGCATGGCTGCAACCTGATGGCGACTGATGGTAGAATGCAGCCTTTGGTACTGCCGCTCGTGTTCACGTCGGTCAATAGATCCAGGTAGCTAGCTAGGCACCATGGACCATTTCCACTGCGTATAGCATGACAGGCCGATTTCATCTGGTAACTCTGTCTACCTCTACATAACGCTGTTGGCTCACACTTGGGACCCAGAGGCGATCAACCTCTAGTACAAGGGCCATGCGACTGGACACCACATTCTCGAGGCGACAGGCAGCTCCAAAATACGGCTCACCGACAATGGACTAGACTGGGCAGCGGTTGTGTCACTTGTAGTGCCATAGTAACGGAGAGCAGACGATGAGGTAGCGTGGCCGATTTCATCCAGATTCTGCGATGTAGGCTGTTAGCTCACCTGTATACAAGCGGTCACCACCCGTGATATACAGGTTATACACTCGTGCACCACGTTGAGGTAGCCTATCCGACTACGCACGCGATTCCGGGATTACCCAGGAGATCATGGAAGTCTTTGATTGGAGAGAATTTATCTTCTGACTTCATGTAGATTGCTGTGCCTTTCTGGCGTAGAATGTGCTCACTGTCTTTGCTAGTGTTTCTGATTAAATGGATCGTTCATGCAAATGATTCGATCCCCATGCCTATGACTTGCCAGAATGGAGCACACTGCATTGGGTACCACCCCATTCTCTCCGTCTTTGGTGGCTGGTCAGGAGCCAGATGAGACCAATATCAACAATATAGGTGTACATGTAACGTGCCAATAACCAATTTGGTCCTTTTGTAAACGGTGAAGGCTCATGTGGCTATTTGTTATCGGTGTGGTCAGTGCTGGATTACCCAAGGGGAAGACTAAGCACGTGCTTAGGGCACCAGCAAAGCAAGGGCACCAAAAGATGGACATTTTTTAATTTCTAATGAATTTAATGAGAGATTTGGATCATTGCCGAATAGGAATCCGTTGGTATTGTTGGAGCTTGTGGCTCAGTTTGATCCAGTTATAGCAGGTCATATCTCAAAATATGGAAATACTGGCAAAGGTAATCAATCATAATTAACGAAGACAGTATGTGATGAACTCAGTGGTCTAATGAGTGACAAAGTTCGTTTAGCTATTGTGGATGGAATAAATATTGTTGTCTAATTCAGTTTATCTGTCGACTATACATCTAATCTTTCACATGTTGATCAATTGAGTATTATACTAAGATATGTGTCGCCCACAGATGGAAAACCAGTTGCACAAAGTATAACATTCCTCAATTTGCAAAACCACACTGGTGAAGAAATGGCAAATCAAATACTACATTATCTGTGTAAATTTGCAAAATAGATTTCTCAAAATCTTATGACAATGCTGTCAACATGCTGGGGCATTGCAAACGCATACAACAGGAGAATTTAGAATCGAACAAATATGACATATTCATACCATACCATGTACTGCACACTCACTCGCCCCACCCATCTCTTGCTAAGCTCCACCCACACCTCGCTCGTGTTGGGATCGATCGATCTATGAACTCCATGACTATCAATTTCCAGAAGGCTATGCAGGCAAGCCGTTGCATATTTTGAAACTAATTTGACTGGGTGTTGCTGCAACAGCGCCCAGTTAAATTAGTTTCAAAATATTCTACAGCGTGTTTATTAAATAGTAAAGACATACAATTCTTACAACGTGTCGGACTATTAAGAGCTAAAGACGGGCCTAATAGAATCATTTATGAGGTAATGGTTATGACGTCATCCTACACGCCGCTTAGCTGGTTATGACGTAACGTGGCGTCAAATCATCGATGGATACTCTGGAAAGGTGAATTCTGGAATCCCACTCAAGAATTGTTGATGTATTAAAATGTATAGCGGAAGACCAATCACAAAAGCGGGAACTATACAGGAGACAGAACAAATTGAAAACAAGATATAAAAACATGAGGTTGTATCCATGTTAACGATGTCGAATGAAATTTTACAACACATTCACTTCACAAGTCAAGCTCTGAAAGATAAGCAATTGGATTTGAAAACATGTCAGACCTCAATCAATCATTAGCAGACCGCTTACACACTTTGCGAATGACTATAAAGAAGCCCAGTCCCGCCATTTTCCTCTCGCACTGCCTCGTCCTCCCGTTCTGCTCCCGTATCGAGTAGCCTGCTTGCAGGCTATGAGATTGACACTAGAAGAAGTTATTGGTTTGATTGACGTCTATCGAGTCCCTGATTCCAGGTCACATTCACGCCATATGTAGGCTGGTTTTATTTCAGTCTATTATTGGTACCTTCCCCAGCTGGTACACATTTACACTCCTGGGTGGAGAGAGGCACGGAGCGAAGGAGCATGCCCATGTTTCCAAAGACGGTGAGATAGTGCACAGCTCAGGCGTGAGCCGGATTCTCCGGTTAAGTAGTCAGGTTAAGAATGCTAGCAACTACACCAAGTCGCCACCTAAAGAAATCCACACTAAGTTAACAAGACGTCCTAAATATAAATGAACTGTGGGTCTCAGCCAATGAAATTGCTCGATACGAAATACATGATGACCTGAATGGTTATCCTCAATCTCATAAGCGTAATGTTACTTCACATAGCAAGAGATCACAGGTCCGCTGGTACAGCCACATACAGCAGAGCGATGTGAGTGGGCGTATGTTAGTACGATGAGTCCCGCAAACGAATCAGGGGAAAAACAAGCAAATTATGGCGGTGTACCAGAAACAGCATTGGCTTCTAGAGACACATTTAGGGTATCTACTTACCACGGTATAATTGACACACTTGATGCGCAAATGAAAAGGAGAGGTGAAAGTTTTAAAGAAGTATCAAGTACATTTTCTTTTCTAACCGATATGGACTCATCTGATGGACAATATTCACAAAACTCTATATTGTACACTGATCCTTCCACATATCACATATTGCAATGTAATATGGACTAACACGCATAAAACTAAACTAGCACATCTAAAATCACTACAAAAGCAGGCAATCAAATTATTCGCACAGCCAGCAGAGGGCCAGGATGTCTTTAAAACCGAAAAAATGCTAAAACTTGAAGACATTGGAGCTGTCCAAATATACACTATCTTAAGGGACTACCATAATGGCAATCTACCCTCCTCATTATCAAACCTTTTTAGGAACAACTCCGATATACACTCGCACAACACACGAACTAAGAATAACTTACACCAAACCTATTACAGAACAATGACAGCTACACAAAAACCATCCCACCAAGCAATACAACTCTGGAACAACACAGATATAAATATACGCACACAAATTCTTACACAAAGCTCTCTTAAACAGAATATTAAAAAAATAATCTTAGAAAGATACTAAAAATCCAAACCAATGACATGAATGCAGAAGTCACCACCATGGCGGTACAAAAACAAGTATGTACCCAGTTGCCAGGATAACAACTAGAATGTAAAATACACATCTGCAATAATAATAATAATAATAATAATAATGCATCCGTAATTGTTGATGTGGATGATGCAGTTGTGTATAATAATAATAATAATAATAATAATAATAATAATAATAATAATAATAATAATAATAATAATGCACCAAGAAATGTTGATACAAATTAGGCCGCATTGTTATATATGATAATAATAATAATAATAATAATAATAATAATAATAATAATGCTGCACCAAGAAATGTTGATACAAATTAGGCCGTTATTATATATGACAATAATAATAATAATAATAATAATAATAATAATAATAATAATAATAATAATAATAATAATATTGTAAACAAGATATGCATGTGTTTTCCCCATTCCCGTGTGCGTGCGTGCGTGCGTGCGTGCGTGCGTGCGTGCGTGCGTGCGTGCGTGCGTGCGTGCGTGCGTGCGTGCGTGCGTGTGTGTTAATTGTCTATTGTCTTAAATGTATACATGTAAATATTATATTATCTTCACCCATGATCCAACTATTACTGAATTATACGTTTATTATATACACCTGTGCAAAAGTTAAGCACCACCCTATTTTTACGCACATGCGAGGGTATATTCATGTGCTATGAAGATAGCAATAGCATAAACATTTATGTACCCATCCATCTTAGTGCAAGAGGTAATAATGCAACTAGAGGAATGCTGATTATGATGGTGGGGAAACACTGTATGTTTTTGTTTGAACTTGAAAACGAGGCCTGAATATGGTTACGTTGACACAACTGAGAACTATTGCCCTACAGTTGACACACGTGGCTAGATTGTCATTAATGGTGTCTGAAAACGAAGTTTAACATCTGTGCACGAGTTTGAGACTGTCATTATTAATACCGGGTATATCCACCTTGTGCCTGGATGACGGCCTGGACACGACGTCTCATGCTGGTCACCAACCGACTGATACGCCATTGTGGTATTCGTTGCCATTCAAGATGGAGTGCGTCTGTTAATTCCTGTAGGTTCTGCACAGGAGGATCCCTCCTTCTCACCATGTTTCCCAGAATGTCCCAGATATGCTCAATAGGGTTCATGTCAGGGCTCCTTGCTGGCCATGGTAGGGTTTCGATGGCATTCTGGCGGAGGTATTCATGCACAGCTCTAGCACGATGTGGTCGGGCGTTGTCATCCATGAATATAGGGTGGGTTCCAGGTGCATGATTTACAAAATGAGGGACCACAACTCTATCCAGTAGGGAATCTTGATATCTTTGTCCATTTAGTGTTCCAGGTACAGTCAACAGATCCAGCTTACAATCAAATGAGATGCACCCCCATATCATAACGGAACCTCCACCAAATGGAACTTCTTCCATGATGTTACGTTGGTCGTACGCCGTGCGTCTGGACCTCCATACACGAGTTCGACCATCTGTGGCATGAAGCAGGAACCGACTTTCATCGGACCAGTGTACCCGTCTCCAGGATCTCATGTTCCAGTGTCTTCTTTCGTTGCACCACCTCAGACGCTCCTCTTTGTGGTGTGCAGTGAGGAGAGGACGTCTGACAGGTCTCCTAGCTTTCATGCCAGCAGCATACAGTCTCCTTTTGACGGTAGACATTGACACTCTATTGCGCGTTTCCCATTGCTGGCTGAGCACTCTGCTGTTGGTGAATGGAGATCTCCTAACAAGGCGTACTAGGGCTCGATCATCACGGGCAGTAGTCTTCTTCGGTCTTCCAGATCTAGGCCTGTCCTTCACCTCGTTAGTTTGCCCATGTTTTGCAATCAAACGACTGATTACAGTATGGTTAATGTTCAGCTGTCTGCCAATCTCTCTGCATGACATACCAGTGGTATGCATGCCTATGATTTGCCATTTCACACGATCACTTAACCTTCGTCTTGCCATAGCGGTTCACAAGCAAGAGCTAATTCTCTCTGTACAAATAAACCACGGTCATGAACACAAAATTCCTAATCTTGTCGCCTAAATCTGTATGTAATGTTCTACACCTCAAACTGGACTTTTACATAACTGAACACGTGTGCTGTTTCCCGCCACGTACGGACATCAAGCGGCGTGAAGTCATGCATGCATGTGCATTTCGTACTTGGAATTATGTCAGCTAACGCGGGGACAACAAGTATGGCAGCCTAGTTGTACCATCATGTTTCTACGTTCTATTGTTTTTGCTGGTGCCTAACTTTTGCACAGGTGTATATGTTAAATGTAAGGGGTCCACCGCTGTATAGGCTCAGCCTTTGGTGGACTGCCTGTTGTGTAAATGTAAAATCCATGTGTTATATGAAAATAAATAATCTTGAATCTTGAATCTTGAATCAAGATTCCAAAAAACTAGTTAAAAGATAACTAACTTCATCTCTCGATAGCTATTCAGGTGATCTAATACGCCACTCAATCTATGCACGTAATTTTAAGCTTTTTATCATACCGCTAAAGAAAGATATCCAGGGTTTAGTAGCTAACCGTTGGTACATTTCTACCTCCTATGATGGCTGTCATGATTTGCTTTTCAACCAATCAGAAAAACCTAGTGCGTCTGCCGTGGTATATACACCCAGTCATAGAGGTACCAGATATAGTTTGGCAATTTGGTATAAATGTAATTATACATGTAAATGTTGAATATTTTGAATTAATTTGACTGGAAGTTGCTGCTGCCACATGTCTACAATTACTCTTTACCCGTAAGACATCACGTCAAGACCAACTCGCACAGTCATTTAAACTCAAGAATAGTAGCTGCTATGCGTTGACACCTAATTAGACGGTTGGTATACCGGCGATCATACACGCACAACATTACGTGTAAACACTCAACTACGTGTAAACGCTCATCTACAAACACTATTACACGCAATGGGCTGGCCTGAGGAGCTATGGTCATGCATGCATGATGTAGGATGTGCGGCGCGACAAGAAAAAGTACCCGGGCCATTGCGTGATATGGGCAACTATGCAGACCGGAATCTTGAGAAATGGAGGAGAAGCTCAGGGATCCCAACATTCCGATCGGCATTTCCACTAACATGCCTTACGCGTTATCCGATGACTGTGATAGCGATGGACACACTCTTCAAGTATATGAATTATTTAGAAACGGTTTGCAGTTTTGATGTGGATGCTTGCTATCGAGTTGGAACAAGAGTGGAAACAAGAAATAATGCGGTGATCCCTCGCCCACCAACCTCTCAATGCGCGCACTACTCCCACGTATCAGCTCCTGAACATCGACCACATCTCACACATGTAGCGCAGCAATAAGAACGCATAACTTATCAACTTTAATTACTAATACATGGCTGAAGTAGTTAATGCGTTGTGTTTATTAGCAAACTTAAAATCCACAGGTTCAAATCTCACTATTAGCATTTGTGGATAATTCGGCCATTTCTGGTCCGATTTTAAAATGGTAAACAGTTTTGAAATTCTCGCTTCATTCCGGTCCTGATTCGTACCAGGAACGACAAGAATAAAGTGATTTCTCGGTACAATATAAGCATACACTCTCTCACATATAGTCTCCGTCGGTATCACATGACACGACGGTTCACCCACAGGTACTGATCCCCTTGTGATCACCACACATAATAGGGTCTGAACGCCCATTTAGAGACAAGCATCCACATCACATCGACACGACGGTCCACCCCACAGGTACTGATCGCCTTGTGATCACCACACATAATAGGGTCTGAACGCCCATTTAGAGACAGGCTTCCACAGGGACATACACCATGATCACTGTTGCACAGCTTCGCACTATTGCAAAGCAATCCGGCCTTAGAGGCCAAGAAAGCCGACCTGCTCCAGATGATCGGACAGGTTCGTGCCGAGGAGTGGCAGAAGCGACTCTCCCGAGCAATGAAGACGGGAAGGTTTCCAGTGCATACCAAAGATGATCCTTGGAATCCCCACAAGAAAGCGCAGTGGATACGTGATCTTCGTCAGTTGGACGAGGAGGTGACTGCTAGCTTGCGAGCCAAGACTGTAGCGAGGCGGAGGGTGGACCATCCACTGGAGCAATTACCTCTCCTACGGAGGATCACTAACCGAGTGCTGAGGGGGCCGAGGTCTGAACCCTTAGCCCTGAGCATGAGGCGAGAAGGTGAACACATTCTCGACCAGTGTCTCGACAAAATGGAGACAGAGGATAGAGGACGCCGGTCAGTACGCTGGACATTCTTCAGAGGTCTAGAAGGAGACCTCACAGGCCAGATCGTGCAAAAGATCCAGCAGACTGTCCAGAACGCCTTCTACCTCCGCTACACCCATACCTATCGCATCCGTCACATCGAAGACGGTAGGGTGATGCTCTTCCACAAGAATGCTCCTGGGAGCCCATGGCTGAACACGATAGGAGCAGCTCATGACTGGGTGGCAGCAAGAGAGCAAACCCGCCTCGACATAGACAATATCGATCGACCCAAAACCAAGTGGGCTTTCGTTCGATCAATCAACGTTGAGGTCAGGGCTGTCATCGACTGCCAACTTCTGCTTGGGACAGGCCCCCTCCCAGACTGGCTACGATAGAAGAAGAGTATGCCTGCCCTCGACACCTACAGGGACAACATGTGTCTCTGGAGATGTCTAGCAGTCCACCGAGGAGCGAGAGCTGATAGAAGTACAGCTCCTACACGAGAGCTAGCCACACAGTTCTATGGCAAGATAGTACCTGATGTCCGCAAGACCTCGCTTGATCAGCTGGACCAGGTAGAGTTCTTCGGCAAGATCGGGATTCACGTGTATGAACCAACTGAAGGGGCACCTGGCACATGACCAGGCAAGCGGCTCACTACCGTGACACCATGACCATCAGAGTGTGGGACCACCACGTCTTCTACATCAAGAACATCTCCAAGCTGGCACATACACTAGTCTGCAGTCACTGTCAGCAGAGGTTTACAAAGGCATGCCATCTTCAACGCCATGCTGATCACTGTACAGGTGGCAAAACAAAAATCGTGTGTCCTGGCGAGAAGGTTGAGGCGCCAAAGTCTGCATATGAGAAAGCCTTCTATCCGCCCCAACCATCCAGTTCAGCGGCTACTTGTTGGGTCGAGTATGAGTCGAGAAACAGAGGCGTACACATACATCATGTGGAGTGTGGGCACGGTGGCGAGTGTTGGATCGAGGGTGCTCCCGTAGATGCTTATGATCCGACCACCACCACCGTTAACCAGTTCCATGGCTGTCACTGGCACGGGTGTCCACAACACCAGCGAGGTGAGGATGCCGAACAAAGATACTGCAAGATAGTCCTGAGAGAGGAGAAGCGGAGGGCGTCTGGATTCACGCTTGTGGTACAGTGGGAGTGCTGTATAAAATGCTGTCCAAGCGTCCCTAAACGGGTTCGGACTGTCTTATACCCACACTTCATAGTTTACGACTTCGGAGCACTTCTAGATGGTATCAAGACTCACCCTACGGAGACTCTCACGATCGAGAGTACTCACATACCTATCTCTGTGTCAGTTGGCTGCTCCTTAGAGGGCGCCACGAGTGAGCCCACTCACCTCTGCAATCCTGACCCCAAAGAACTGATCAGAGAGTTCATGCTGTTCCCAGTCGTTTTGCAGTAGTTGAGTGTTGACTCCAGATGTTCATTCGCTGGTAAGATTCCCGAAAGAATACTGCGATATCATTCAGTAATAAGAATAATGATGCGCTAGTTACCACGACACTTGTCGCTTCAGTCACAACGAGATTTAACACATGTGCATGGCACCAAACATGGATCTGCATTGGAGCCTCTTTTGATAGGAGAGTGCTGAATCCCCTGTAGCATCCCTGCATGTTTGCTGCACCATCAGTTGAGTTTCCGACACATTTCTTAAGGTCAAGATTTAGTCCTAACATAACTTCAGAAACTAGTCGCACAAAAGATTCGCCAGTAGATTCCTCACATTTTACTACACTCACTAATCTTTCTTGGACAGTGCCAGTGCTGTCGACATATCTAACAACAACAGAGCACTGATCTTGTGTTGAAATGTCTTGAGTGGTATCAATTTCCACAGCATACATGTCTGTTACTTCCTCAGAAATCCACTGGCGAATCTTATCACGGATAACTGTGATAACAGAATTCACTGTAGTTTTAGACAGCAAAGTGACCAAGGAACCACGACCTCGTGAACTCGTTGCCTTCTCGTGGTGCTTTTTGCTGCGCTGGACAACGTGAGAGATGATCAGTTGTACATGAATCATACTTCCGAAGTAGTTTTATGAGTTCCAGAAATGTACCATGGTCGATCGCCTCATTGTCAAGTGTGTATGCCGCTTCTTCAGTACTCCCTCTGTAACTCAGTCCCCTCTTGCCAATGAGCTTCGCCACATCTACAACTCTTTCCATCACTTGTCGCCTCTTTCTAACCTCATCATGATGGCTACGTGCAAGCAGGTGAGAATGAAGGAAATGTCAATTTCCCTTTCTCCGAGATCTAACAATACTCACCATTCTGTTACTTCTGATATACAGCTGGCCTTGACAGCGGCTCTAGGATTATAGACTTAGAAAGCTTTACCGACTCCTGAGAACCGGGTACTCGGCTCCCAACTGCCGAGTACCCGTTTACCATAGAGCTCATATTGTTTGCATAGCCACCAAACAAGAGAAAACTATGGCTTGCCTCCGTGGGGCTGGGAGGCTGGGTCCGTAACAGAATGGTGAGTATTGTTAGATCTCGGAGAAAGGGAAATTGACATTTCCTTCATTCTCCTTCGATCAATACGCACCATTCTGTTACTTCTGATATACACCAGATTTGATCAGTAACCTGGTGGGAAGGGGCAAGCCATAAATGCTAATTTTGCCCCTTGGAGAAAGATTTTAGACTTCAAACTTGACTAACGGAGACCTAAAAGGACCGTCAAGTTCACGGAACCGAATCACATTCGCATCACCGCCCCCCCCCCCCTTTTTCCTCCTAAGAAAAGGGAGAGAACTCACGAACATGTATCTCGCCTGAAACACAAATATGCCAAGAGGGTTAACTGCTCCCTGCATATTCCATGTATTAGCCTGGGAATGAGCATGAATATATAAGATGAATGAACATGATACACATCCACAATACAAAAACTCTCACTATTGAATTACCTTATGATAATTGGACTCCAGACGTACCGCCTCCAACCATTCACTGGTTCGGCCATCAGTGACACAATCTGGTTGTCATCCTCTCGCTTGACCATGCCTGCTTTAGGTTCTTTTCTTACCAAAGTGAAAAAAGGGTGAAGAGCAGTGTGGTCACTAACTATCGTTTCAAAACAGCTAAAGCGAGTGGATTGGCTGAGTCTGACACATCCCTCATATAGTAATCCGTAAATGAGGACTCACAGTGCCATTGTGCAACGGCCATGATGTCCTCTAACGGAACACCATTGTAAAGGGCGGTCAAGGCGGCTATTCCTCTGACATCGCTTGCCCTTACACCTTGCACCTGGTGCCCAGTCGCCATCTCGTGAGTAGTCTGAATGCATTCGACCACCCAACGAGAGATAGTATCCATGGATGCGGCACCATAAGGCTTTTTATGGCAGATCCACAGATGTCTATCGTTCGACCGTAACGAGTCAGTCCATTTTTTGTACTTAGTCAAAGCACGGACCGGGCACTAGACACTGGCATCACGATCAAACCTAGTTAACTTCGGTATAATGATCAGTTTGCCGGGATATCTCAAAGATTGGTTCTTTGACATAAACTCTGCTCTTGGCAGAAGACGCAGACCCTCTCCAGAAACAATAAATCGGTTCCTCTCTGCCGAAAGCGCATGGATCTCACTGCGCCTTCTAGCTGAGGAAGCTGCCAATAGAAAGACCGCCTTTAGAGTCAAATGCTTTAGACTAGCCGAACGCAACGGTTCGAAAGGGTGCTTGGCCAGTACATTAAGCACTAAAGATAGACTCCAGGCTGGAATGACTACCGGTTGTCTCGGTCGGAGATTGCTCATTCCCTTCAACATCACATTTAACTAGGCCACCTCTGGACTATCCCTGTTGGCTAGACAAGGGATAACTGATGCCAAAGCTGACTTGTATCCAGCAACTGTGACGGGAGCTAGTCCTGAAAAGAACAGCTCACAGAGAAAGTCGGCTATTTGCTGAATAGTGGATTGAAAGGTATCAATACCCTTTTCTTCACACCAGTCTGCAAATCTGTTAACCTTGTTGTTATATGACTTGAAGGTTGACCTCCTTCTCACAGCCGCGATGAAATCAGCAGCCTGTCGAGAAAAGCCTTCCGACGTGGAACGTTGTTTGATAACATCCACGCAGTCAATTTGAACATTTTGGGACGCTCGTGTAGGAAGCGTCCCTTGGCCTGGGAGATTATGTTCGGAATCTCGGGCAACTGCACAGGATTTTCCACCAGCAGATCTAGAAGATCCGTGAACCACGCCCTGCTCGGCCAATACGGCGCTATTAGCAGGACCAGACACGGTTCCTCCCTGACCTTCACCAATGCCTTCAGTAGAAGAATGGTGGGTGGGTACGCGTATGTGTGCATCCCTCTCCAGCTTATCGCCAGAACATCTGTATCGACGGCATTTGGATCTGGAATCGGCGAGACATACGTCATGATTTGAGCATTTTCCTTTGTGGCGAACAAGTCCATGTAGGGTTTGCCCCAATGCTCAAAGATGCGTCGCAGAACTGGAGGGTTGAGGGACCATTCTGTTGGCAGAATTCTCTGTCTCTCCCAGGCAGGCACCCCACCCCTCCAGCGATGCATCCGTGTACACGGACAGCTGGGGGTGGGGTAGGTGCAGCGAAAGCCCTACTAGGAGATTCTGACGCTCCTTCCACCATACAAGATGCGACATTATCGGCTCCAAAACTGGTAACAGTTTTGACAGGGGTTCTGTTCTCTGTTTCCACAGAGACATCAGATACAACTGGATAGGCCTTCGCATTAGAGCAGCGTACGGGATAACCTGCTCCATGGAGACCATCATGCCCAGCATCTGAAGGAACCGCCTCACCTGAATGTGGTTTCCCACTCAAAAATTCTTGAGGATGGCTAACAGAGACACCACTCTGGGCTCTGACGGGTACACCCTGCTCTCCTCGAGATAGAATCGCATCCCCAAATAAAAGAAATGTTGAGTGGGCGTCAACTCAGATTTCTCCTCGTTGACTATCCAGCCTAGATCTGAAAGTAACCTCAGAGTCAGAGCAGTATCCACGTTCAACCTGGCTGCCGAGTCTGCCTTGATCAGCCAGTCGTCTATGTAGGTGTGTAGCGCCACGTTCTCTTTTCTGAGAAACGCTGTCACCGCAAGGACCACTCTTGTGAAAACACTCGGAGCTGTCGACAGGCCAAATGGGAGAACAGTAAACTCCCATACTTGATTCTGAAATGCAAATCTCAGAAACCTGTGACAACTCCTGTTCATCGGAATGTGGAAATATGCATCTTTCAGATCGATCGATACACACCACATTCCTTTCCTCAATCCCGCCATTACCGACCTTGGCGTTTCCATCTGGAACCGAGGCGTATGGATAAACCAATTTAATGGCCTGAGATTGAGTATGGGTCTCCATCCCCCTGTGCTCTTGGGGACAAGGAACATGTTTGAATAGAAGCCTGGAGTGTTTCGGTTTGCTGGTGTTATTGCTCCCTTCAGAAGCAAACCCGACACTTCCTTTTGAACAGCTTCTAACTTGTCTGGCTCCCTTGGTACGGGTGTCCAGACAGGTGCCAAAGACAGATTTTGTGGTGGAAAGTCCCACCACTCCGGCATGTAACCCTGGGATAACCATCCCAGGACCAGACTGTCTGACGTCACACCTCGCCAGGCCTCGACGAAACGCATGAGCCTTCCACCCACCATAGACGCCTCGACGTCTAACGGGGTTGTCCGGCTCGTAGTCCGCTCCCCCTCTTTCTTAACGAGAGAGAGAGAACCATTTCGTTCTGGGCACGACGGGTATAACTGGCACCGCTGTTCGTGTCGCACAGGCGCGGTCCAGACGGATATGAAGGGAGCTCTCGTACCCTCAGGTACGATCCGCCCCCTTCTGTCCGCCCTTTGAGGACTTACCCTTACCCTTCCCCTTGCCCTTCCCGCCTCTAGGGCGGTCAGGAGCAACCTTGGGAGGCTAGGCGCCTCTACAACCTTCCTGGCTTCCTTCGCCGGCGGCAGCTGAGAAAAACCAGCTGAAGCAGAAGCCGCAACAGGCTTAGCTTTCACCTTGCCCTTATGCTTCTTCTGCTTCTTTGAAGGTTGTCCCGCTAGCGGTTTCCCCACAGCCCCTAGTGTGTGTGCTTGCCGCACTAGCTCTAGCTGCAGGTTGACCGCTAACCGATTCTGCGCGATACTGGCTGTATCCTCTAAGATGGCCCGTGCTTGGCCAGCGAAGATGCTAGGCCCTGTCAGGGGCGTCCCAAGAAGATGCTCCCTGACTGCCGTAGCCGGACGCATATGGTCAATGACCATTTTCCTCCTGGATTTAGTCACTCATGCTTGCACCCTTGCCAATGCATCCATAGACAGCACCAATCCGTCATTTACGCACGAAAGCGCCACAGGTGGCACAGGGTGGCCTGCCCCCGCTTCAGCCCACACCGACTGAAGGAGCCGATACGAGTGGTTGACAGCGCTCATAGCAGCCCTCACACCCTCATCGCATAGGGACAGGACTTCCTCTTGGTGTACCTGAGCCGTGTCCACAAGTGCCGGACCGGGGCCACCCGCCCCGGCACTCTGAACGCCCAGTACCCATCGGTCATCCTCGGTGACCGACGGGACTACACCATATCTGTCGTATTCCCCGCGCGGAATACGACATCTTGCCCGCACCTCCCTGGAGGCCGCAGGGAGCTGACCCTTGGTCATAAGTTGTTTGCTATAAATAGCCTCCAACAACTCTATGAACCATGGGCAAAATCCCCATCCTGATCGACGCAACCGACGGACGGGGTGCATCTTCATCGGCCGTGGCCAAAACCACAGACGGGTCAACCCTGGCTAGCCATGGCAGAGCCTCTGACCAATCTATCTCCGATGAAGACACACCCGCAAACACGTCACCCGTTGACGTGTTCACGGGCCTGCCAGCCACGGCCTCCTGGCAAGGAGCCACGGCTGACACACCAGGCACTCCGGTACCACACGGTTCCGCCGCCACCCCATGAAACACTCCGGTCCATGGGGTAGGTCCGCACGGAAAACCGTACGGACCCGTAGCAATCGCGGAACCGTAGCCAGACACGGGCGCCAACGGCACCCCACGTCCGACTGCCGGACCAGGCGAGATAGGTGAGTACCACGCCCGGTCCGGCCGACCCGTTACCGTGTCGGCTGGTGCCAAACCAACCGTCACGGAACCAGTGCCCGGTACCAGATTGGCCTCAGCCACAGGCAGAGCCGCTCCCCTGGCTTGCGCCAAGCCAGACAAATGGAAGCCGGTTCCGTCCAGGACGGAATCGACCTCCATATTCTCCACCTGCAGCATCACAGGCCACAGCAACCTCTCCTCCTCGGCCTCCTCGTCTTCAGACCCCGAAGAGTCGTCACTAGACGAGCTGACCTGGCGGACGGCTCCCACACCTGACGGACCGGCCACCGCTACTGGACCACCCAGAGGTGGCCGCAGAGAAACAGAACCCATCTGGCCGGAGCCAGACGGGACTGCCAGGGGGCCGTACGAGACGGCCCCCTCGGTAACCAGTCCAGAACCCTGTCCGAGGACATGGTCCGTACCAGGCATGGGGAGAAACTGCCCCCCAACCTTTGGTAGCAGGGACGACACCAGCGTGGGCAGAACGCTATGCAGAAAACCCTGCATAGCCGGACCAAACCACGCCGGCGGTGCCATCTCCGCCACCGCAACAAGAACGAAGCGGGCATTAAACACACCCATATTAGATCCTCCAGGATGTGTAATGGCTCCAGGAATCATATCGCATAGCATTCGGGGTATATTTACCAATCAATATAAATTATACTCCCTAACGAAAGCCAAACGATATGTGAAGAAAACAACAAAACGTATAACAAACTGCTGTATCACATGGTAAAACTGCATTCATAGGAGTATAGCCTTATAGGTGGCGATGATATATTGGACGATTAGGAGGTACCTGGTCATTCCAGGGTGATCCCATCAAGGGGAAGAACTTGGTTCAACAGTTAACATGTAACAAATAACATCTTCACTAACATGTGCTCAAAACCGTGAATCTGTACAGAGTTACAGGTACAATTTTTCGAGCCTACCAGCCCATTTTATCCTGAAACACCAGCCCACCGGGCATTGCCCAAATGCCCTTATGGCCAGTCCGCCCCTGTTCTCATGCTAGAAGTAGATGGGAAATATACTAAAATTCAACTTTCCAGAGTATTCATCTATCATATGACGTCATATGACGTCATAATAAGCTAAGCCGGGTGTAGGATGACGTCATAATCATTACGTCATAAATGATTATATTTGGCCCGTCTTTATAGTCCGACACGTGGACGAATTGTATCTCTCTACTATTTAATAAACAGTCTATAGGCAACAACAGCGCCCAGTCAAACCAGTTCCAAAATATTCAATAGCTTACCTGTTTTCTGAAAGTTGATAGTAAGGGTGTTCAGAGATCGATCATTCCCAACACGAGCGAGGTGTGGGTGGAGCTTTGCTAGAGATGGGCGGAGCATAGCTAAAACCGGAAAGGTCCATTGTTCTTGTAGCTTATCTGGCTCAAGAGATATTGGATCTTATTATTTTCAAGATGGAGAGCGGCCATCTTAGATTTGGAGGTTGTGGTGACCTTCAAACTAAAAAAACCCCGACCATTCTAGCGGATTTGGTATGCTAAAGTTAGTAGAAAATATACCTCATTTGTACTTCTATCTCATCTGATCCCAGAGATATTGTATTTTATGTTTTTCAAAATGGTGTCGGCGACCATTTTGAATATTGCACTCTAGCAGAATTAGCCCAAATTAAAAAAAATACGTAGGAGTTTATTTTTTTTCTATGATGTTTCAGGTAGTCAAATTAATCATAAAACGGTAGGAAGTAAATGGTCACGGATTCCATGGAAACGGCCCTTTCCGGTTTTAGCTATACCCCACACCTCTCTCGTGTTGGGATCGATCGATCTCTGAACACCCTAACTATCAATTTACAAGAAACTACACAGGTAAACTGTTGAATATTTTGAAGCTAATTTGACTGGGAGCTGTTGCTGCCTAAGGCAGCAAAAGCGCCCAGTCAAATTAGTTTCAAAATATTCAACAACATGTTTATTAAATAGCAAAGAATTACAAAGACATACAATTTATACAACGTGTCAGACCATTTGAGATTTGATGAAGGTCTATATGGAACCCTTTGTGACGTAATGATTGTGACGTCATCATATCCTCGCTGAGCTGATTATGACGTCATACGAGGTCAGATGATGGATGGATACTCTGGAAAGGTGAATTATCCTGTTATGAGAGGACTGATTACAACCGCTCAATCCTGATCCCGTATGACAGCTTGAAGGCGGAGAGGGAGGCGTCGTCCCATTGCACGATCCTCGCCCTCCCACTACGTTCCTGTATCGAGTACCGTGCTTGTATGCCTTTGATGTGTGTGCTAAGTTCACAAGGCCTCATACATATTAATGAGCTGGGGTCAGTCAACTTGCGCCAATGAGATTGCTCGATCAGAAATCAGGAAGTAGACACATTTACACATGTGCGTAAACAAAACTAGCGGTTTCTGTTACCGAAAACCAATCTACACATTTTCTGTTCCTCGGATAACTTGTTTAGAGCAAAGCTATTGCAAACTTTTGCAAGTGTCTGTTTCCAGTTCAACAGCGTCGCGACCGCCGTTGTTTTGTGATTGTGAATTAAGTAACAAGACGAAGTCTCGCCTATCGCGTGAAGTAGGCAGCCGTTGTTTTGTGATTGTAAATTAAGTAACAAGACGAAGTCTCGCCTATCGCGTGAAGTAGGCAGAAATCTGATTGGCTACCTCCAGCCCTCTAGTATGGACGCAGCTATGTGATCTTATTCCAGAAAATCTTGATGATACGGATATGGATTCTTATGGGTACTATCGACAATGCTGCCAGCGATTTCACGCGAACCTGAGTCGTTTGACATCAATTGAGACATCAACTTCAGAGAATTTCTACAATAAGATCACCTACTGCATCCATACGATACATGGAACCAGGTAGCTCAGCAGGTCGCTGGTGACGGATTATATGGCACTGTGCCAGGAAGTTTTGGGATTCCAACTCCAACCCGAATGAATCGCGTTTTCTCTTTTTATCAGACTTAGGCATGATTGAATGACTTATTATCCACCACCAGTTATTTGATATAACTAACTAGACTTTTTGGTTTAATAGGATTGTTACTCCTTATCACCATCATAATCTACGTGTAGTCATATAGGATATATTACCTGCAAAAGAAAAGAATATTGAAGGATTAATGGGCTGGCAATCCGGTAACGTAATTGTTAGATAATGTAAAATGTGTTTAAGTAGAATACAGAGGCCCTACGGAGCAGAGGCAGTACAAACACAAAGCTGTTGGACAGTTTCCATATAGTGAGTGACCAGACGCAACTCAGCAAGGTGTGTTAGTCTAGTCATCAGATGGGATTCCCATGCACCTACACTTTCTCACCAGATTTAGTGAATTGTTCTGATTTTTTTCAACTTTTTCTCAATTTTCGGCGTTAAAATTGATACAATCACAAATATAATTCTTTCAATCGATTTCACATGGTCAAATTGATTGCAAAAGTGGGGTCTTTTAACTTTGTATGATGTCTGGTTCGAAAGTTACCGAAATTACCGATTTTTACCGTCATGAGTGACGTAATCCAAGATGGCCGCCAATGAACCCCGTGGGACATTATTTGACGCTGCTAACACTATTTTAAATTTACTAGACATATTTAAGAGTCTAAAAATAGATTTCATAAACAACACCAGCGGGTGCATGAGATCCCCTTCTGGGGACTAGATTCAGATTATTTTATTTACACCCCCAGGCCACATAATGGCATATGGGGAATATGAATTTACAGAAATTATAAATGTTATGGCGATCAGACATTATATATCAATTCATAATTACATATTTTGGTATTTATCTAGTTATATAACCACTGTTTGTGCTTTCGGTAGTAGCAGCAGTAGTAGTAGTAGTAGTAGTAGTAGTAGTAGTAGTAGTAGTAGTAGTAGTAGTAGTGGTAGTAGTGGTAGTAGTAGTAGTAGTAGTACTAGTAGTAGTAGTAGTAGTAGTAGTAGTAGTAGTAGTAGTAGTAGTAGTAGTAGTAGTAGTAGCAGCAGCAGCAGCAGTAGCAGCAGCAGCAGCAGCAGCAGCAGCAGCAGCAGCAGTAGTAGACTATAAGGTTACTTCACGTAGCGAGAAATCACAGGTCTGAAAAGTAGGCCTCTGTCAAGCTATATGTGTTTATTCAGTGTATTTATCACACAAATTCAAAGGCACGCCTCTGAACAAACGATTGCTTTCGAGGATCAATCGGCATTTGTGCATTTGTGATATAGTATTACGACATAGCTTAAGCCTATATATATATATATATATATATATATATATATATATATATATATATATATATATATATATATATATATATATATACATATATCCACAAAAAATATATATATACGCTTATGTAAACATATGTTTTTGAGCTCTGAATACCCTTCAGGGCCTATCTTAATTTTAAAGCAACCGTAACAGGCACAGCTGTTGAACAGTTTACTAATGTGTCTGAGATGCGATAAGACAACGTCCTTACTCAAATGTCAGATACAATACATAACGAAATTAAACGTATAAAAGTACATTTTTGTCAGAACTCTTGGCTCTGGCTATTTTCCCTGAGGGTACATTAATACGCTTGACAGCTCAAAACGACTTAAACCCTTACCTTCCATCACCCTTCACAACTTCATAACAAAATAATAGATATTCTATTAAATATTGGGAAATTAATTTCAGTCAAATTAGTTTCACAATATTCAGGCTCTAGAAAAACCTAACAAAAGCCCTACAACTCAACAAATTAACCGCTATACTGCTTGACTATGGCATTGCATCGCGCGACCACGTTTAAACCACTTTTTGAACGCTCGTGAGGTGTCCGCAACAGACAAACTTAGGTCTACATTGTAATGGACGTTATTAAATACGCACGCCTACGCTCTGATAATTTCCCCTCAATGTAGCTGGGAGTCACTATACCTTTAAATTGATGTTTCACCGTTATAACTTGTATGGTACGAAACGTCAACGCAGTAGTGGGGAGAAAGGGGGTTACGGCTAATACTACAGTTCACAAAAGCATACGTTGTAGGGCATAATTGTGCCGAATACGGATTTCATGAATTCAGGAAATTCAGGTAGGCTTATGCACTGTAAAATTATGAAATGCTGCTCGTTTGTGAAAGTTATCTTACATATTTGTCTAGGTATGGTCACTATTAGTTCTAGAAATTGTGCGTAGGCCTATGCGTGCGTACGTGTGTACGCGTGAAGGCCCTTCCGATTGGCATATCAGACAGGCATATCTAGTTCACTTATAAACGTGTATTGACGTGGATATATATATATATATATATATATATATATATATATATATATATATATATATATATATATATATATATATATATAGTTCCATATCATTCGTGTTTATATAGGGCTATATAGGGTCAATCTGGTGTACTCTGAACCCACGTGGTTGATTGTTTGGAACGTGATGACGTCATGCCGTAAATTCATAAGGTGGCAAAATCCTTGATTTTAACCTGATTTTTAATCCACAGTAGATAACAAAGCCTGGGAGAATTCATCAAATGTTTGTATCAATAGTTACATAACGGCAGGGGACCCACAGGATTTTAAGAAAGGTTGAAATATAACCCCGACAAAGCAGCCTACTGGGCCGATGCTGAGCCGATACTGAAAGGCCCAATAAGCTGCGTTATCTGGGACAAGATCAGAGCTCTACAAGCTAGTGTTCTTTCATCAATTCTGGTTTAAATGGAGTGATTCCCTTTAATGACACGCCCATTTCTCAATAAGCCCCGCCCACATTGAATAGATTTTTAACGCTTTGAATCCTGAATCCCCAAATATCTCAATTTCAAGGTAGCTAACGATACAGCTTAGCTATCGAATATTTTGACATTAATTTGACTGAGAGATGTTGCTGCTTATTGACTAATGGTTAGTAGTGATCTCAAAAAGTCTCTTGTAAAAGCCAAAGAGAATCTATCAATATATAGATTCCTTCTATGCAGGATTGAGTTCCGGCATTACTATCTGGCAACAGTTCGTGTGTGGAGATTTCAACTTCAAGTTGGGTAAACTCAGCAAGGCGACCAAGAATTCAGGACTTGCACTGGCAGTATTCCTCAATCCATCTTTCCAGAGTATCCATCGACGATTTGACGCCATGTGACGTCATACTCAGCTAAGCGGCGCGTAGGATGACGTCATAATCATTACGACTTAAATGATTCTATTAGGCCCGTCTCTAACTCATAATAGTCCGACACGTATTACAAAATGTATGTCTCTACTATTTAATAAACATGCTGTTGAATATTTTGCAACAGCATCCAGTCAAATTAGTTTCAAAATATTCAACACCCTACCTGTATAGTTTTCTGGAAATTGATAGTCAGGGAGTTCAGAGATTGATCGATCCCAACAAGATAAAGGTGTGGGCCGAGCTTAGCTAGAGATGGGCGGGGCATAGCTAAAACTGGGAAGATCCATTCCAATGTAAAATTACGGCTTTCAAGCACCCATGCTGTTACCTGCCAACATGGACAGAACACAATGTTGACTACAAAGTCCCAACAGCCTCTAAGGCCACAACACCAGTCTTCAACCAAATAGACTGCATAGGGCCTACTATACAAAGCAGAAGCAAAGCCCCTACTTCGAGATGTTCTTTGCTATGGAGACTATAGCCCAGTCGTTACACGCCTTGAGATGGACCATCTCTACCTAATGTGCAAACGCCAAACCAGGCATGAGGCTAGTAGTCTAGTCAAAATAACACAAATTTGGCAAAACCTACCACTAATTGCAACAGAAATGAAACCGCCGAGAATCTGCTCAGTAGGGGCAGTTAGCTGAAAAATGTAATAAAGTCTTTTGAGTGGAACATGTTGAATTCAAGATGGCTGCCAACATGGCTTTCAATAGAGTATATGGCGTATTTCTAGAGAACGGTTCATTTTAGACCACATAAATGTATTACGAGTAGATAGAAACATAGCCCTAATCTACCACGAAATTATGTCTTGTGCACTCCATGACCACTATATATGACGTCACAACCCAACAGCTGACACTGAAGTTCGAGGTTTGCAAACCATTTCGCGCAAACCAAACCCAAGAAGCCACTCGGCCCTCCATCCAATCTGCGGCCCATTGTGCTTCTCAACAGCATACAAAAAAGCATAGCCAGCGTTACCCTATTCTGCGCAGATGTTGTATGGAATCAGCCCATGCTTGCGTCAATAGTCATGTCCAAACATTGGGATTTCCACAAAATTGGCATTGACATGTCACGAGACTTCGAAATTAAACACTCACAGATCCTAGATATACTACACCAGACCAGTTGCAATGAGGATAAGCTGCGACTATAAGGAGACTAGTAGATGCACACACCAAGCTGAGAGTACGAGTCACGATGGTGAATTCTGCAGGTGGTGGTGAAGATGGTGGTTGTAGTGGTGGTGTTGGCGGCGGCAGTAGTATTGGTGGTGGTGGCGGCGGTAGTGGTGGTGGTGGTCGTGGTGGTGGTGGTAGTGGCGGTGTTATCAGCGGCGGTGGCGGCGGCGGCGATGGTGGGGTGGTGGTGGTGGTGGAAGCGGTGGTGGCCGCGGCGGTGTTGGCGGTAGTGGTGGTTTTGGTGGTGCATTTGGTGGTGGTGATGGTGCTGGTTGTGGGGTGGTGGTGGTGGTGGTGGTGGCGTGCTGGTCGTGCTGTTGGTGCATTTGGTGGTGGTGGTAGCGGTGGTGGTGGCGGTGCTGCTCCTATTGTTGTTGTTGTTGTTGTTGTTGTTGTTGTTGTTGTTACTGGTGGTGGTGGTGGTGGTGCTGGTGGGGGTGCTTGTGATGGTGGCGGTGGTGGGTTCGGAACACATATAACTTGGCAACCGGTATATGGTTGCCTATAGTGTAAGGAATCAGCCTGGTTGCATTGATGAAGGTCAAGATCACTGTGACCTTGGTATAAAACTCTGGGATTTTTACTTTTAGATGTTATTGGTTTGATTGGCCTATAGATATCTCGTCCCGAATTTATAGGTCCATTCAGACCATAACTAGGCTGGGGTTTTTTCTGTCTATTACGCGATTACAGCTAATTTGAGTAGCTTCTTCAGTTTTTACACTGCTACTCATTTATACCCCAGAGCACAGAGACAATGCGCCAAATAACGTGCCCATATTTCCAACGACGACGAGATAGCGCGCAGTTCAGCCACGAACCGGGTTCTCCGGTTAAGAAGTCCTGAGAGCTAACTGCTACATCGTTTTTAGCAAAACTTCTCAGCCAGGGCCGATCTATAGGCAGGGCAAACGGGGCATGTGCCCTGGGCCCCCGATTTGCCCAGGGCCCCCGAACATGACACCTAAAAGAATTTAGGTGTTATTTCTTGAGGCCCTGGGGGCCGGGCTGGGCAACTTGGCGGGCTGACCTGGCCAAATGCCACAACAGCCGTGGGCCCGTGGTCAGGGGCCCCCAATGCTAGTAAAATTAAAATGTTGAAATAAGATTATAAGTTACATATTACTAAAGCTCATGGAAAATTAAAAATAACCAGAAATAAGCTCTTCCTAAAAATTAGGTTCATTAGTCTACCAGCCCACCCCGCCACCCACAAATGGCCACACTCATATTACAATACAATTTCTAAGCTACTATTTATTTAGAGTTTAATGCTTTCCAGTTTCCGCGAAATTCTGTTCAGTATTACCGGATGTAATTTTTATTATGTAATGAGCAAAACGCTTAACGCTGACGTGGCAAAATTGTTATGAGGCATCATCATCCGTCAGAATAAGCTTGTATTCAGAGCAGGATAGACTGATACCATGTAAGTGAATTGATGTGTGAATTAAGGCAAAGATAGAAATCAAAACAACTATGTTGTTTATCACTCTGAATGCAGGAGTTAGCATCTCAGAGCATCTAATTTTTTTTTAATGGGGTGGGTGGAGGTGGGGAGACTACCAGACACCCCTAAGGAGGGGTGAGTCACCCCTATATAGGCATATAGCTCACAAACAGGGCCCCATGTGGCCTAAGTTCGGCCCTGTTCTCAGCTGATATTTCACGAGTGGTCAACCTTATTAGAACGAAACTTGAATATGCCGAAAATAAGGTCACAATATCAAAGGTCAATATCACTGTGCCCTGCTGTTTATCGATGAGAAGAAGGATAGGAAAATACCTTCCCGGAATGCATAGCCCATACCACTTCCGGCTGGTAACCGAGATAGCCGACGCGCAAACAGCATTACTTTACTATTGGATTCAGATACAGCGCACTTTAAACAGTGCATATGAAAAACTATGTTTATAATATTATTGAAGTCATACATCATTGGAAAGCTAAGCCTATGCCAAGTCTATGCATTTCTGTATTAGTTTTTATAGTTTTGTAAAATCTAATACAGTTGATTGCAATTTTAAAATACCCCCTATTGCTCATTATTTAATGAATCTAAGTCGAATGGTGTATTTTATATACGCAAATAACTCAGTCAAAACGTTACAAAAATATATAACAAAATGCATTAATGTTTCGGCAATTGAATGTGCTTTCCAATGACATATGATTTAAATAATATAATGATTTTAGTTTATCATAGGAACGGTTTAGATTGCGGTGTATTTTAGTGCAAAAGTAACTCAATGCGGGTCAGCTGCTTGTTGGGGGCTATACCAGCCAGCAGTTTTGCTCTGAGCGTTGATTTAGGGAAATCCCAGTGTAATGACGTCAATAGTGGGAACGGTGTATTCCGCGCCTACGGCTATGGCCTTCCATACTGTAAGGCGTTAAAAAGGAAAAATAACATACAACATATTTTGTCGAAACCTGTGGCTATTGGTCTTTCCCTCTATGCATGTTGATACGTGTGAAAGATAACACGTGGCTTAAAGGTGCATATTTACACCAAAATGCCTGAAAATAAATTGTTAACATAGTATATTTTTAGAGGCTTAAAATGTGTGCCTAGATGTAAAGAAACGAAATAAATCTTAACATATGATGATTTCATTACGTATAAATTAATATACATTTTTAAGTTGTGAATTTGACTTAGGGGGCCGTGTGCCTCTATTTCAATTTCATAACTAAAAATACGAAATTTATTTAAACGGATTGGAATCATCATATGTTAAGATTTATTTCGTTTCATTCCATCGAGGGACACATAATTTAAGCCTCTAAAAGTATACAATTTGAACAATTTTATTTTCAAGCATTTTGGTGTGAATATGCACCTTTAATCCATACCTGTATAGTTAACTTAAAATTGGGATTGGGTAATTCAGGATTCAAAGCATATAAATTGAATACTAAACGCGCTAAAAGTGAGCGAAGCTGAGCTCGAAATGGGCGTGGCATAGCTCGAAATGGGCGGGGCAAAGTCGAAATGGGCGGGGCATAGCTCGAAATGGATCCATCTATTGCGTTAACCCTTTAATGACTAAAGTTGGTCAAGAAAATCAAACTATTTTCTTATTGGGTGCCAATTTGTAGGCCAAGAGAAGACTATTTTTGAAATTGTACCACTGGAATGGCTGGTTCGGTAACCGAGCCAGCCATTCCAGTGGTAAATCTTCGAAAATAGTCTTCTCTTGGTCTACAAATGGACATTCCCGATGACCATTGCTGAGGTCGGTTTCCTCGTGAATCACATGGCTTTAGAGACCGCATTTTGATGGTCCTAATACAAGGTTTTATTATAAAGGGCCAGATCGTATTGTATTCTGGTCTATCTGTCCGGAAGTATCCAGAACTGTATCTCAAATACTACTTGTCCGATTTGGCTCAAAATTAAACATAAAAAGGGATCGTACAATGACAGAAGATATCTAGACGTTGACCGTGATCCGGAAAAAAAATGGATCCGGAACGGATCACATTTTGTAATGATGGATATCTCGGAAACTTCCGGTCCGATTTGGCTCAACTCGAAAGTTTTTTACACAAGAAAGGGGGTGAGCGATTTCCTAGCTCTGGTCATGACCGGGAAAATCTGAAAATCTTGAGTACATATGGAAAATCTTAACAATATTGCCACATTACAAAAGTGGCAGAGTGAGGATATATTATAGGCAATCTCTGGTTGCTCTTGTTGTGCATTGTAATAGAGGAATCCCGTCTGTCAGTCAAGTATATGACGTCATAATCAATTACGTCACAGGTAAGTTGATGTCACAATTAAAATAGATCATGAACGGCGCGTCTAATTTCGCCATGTGTACGAATTGTATGGTATGTCGTTACTACTTAATAACCATTCAACAGCGGCCAGTCAAATCAGTTTCAAATATTCAACAATTTACGCGTATACCTTTCTGGAAATTGAGGACTCGAGTTGTAGCTATGCCCCGCCCATCTCTTGATACGTTCCACCCACACAATCAATCGATTCCTACACTCGCTGAATCTCAATTTTCAGTAAGTAAGCTGGTGCATATTTTGAAACTAACTTGACTGGGTGCTGTTGCTGTCTATGGCATATGGCAGTAACAGTGCCCCTCCCCCCCCCCCCCCCACAGTCAAATTAGTTTCAAAATATGTAACAGAATGTTTATTAAAAAATAAAGTCATACAATTCGTACAACTTGCCGGACTCTTAAGCGTTTATGACGGACTACATCGCGTTATTCATGACTTAATTAATTATGGCGTCAGCCTACGTGTGACGTAGTTGATCATAACTTAGAAACTGGATTCCTCCATTGAGATTCAGGGAATTCAGGGTTCGGATCGATCCCAACACGGGCAAAGCGTGGGCGGTGCTTAGCTACAGGTGGGTGGGGAAAAGCTAAAAGAGCATTCATCCATTGGCGGTGAGATTAGAGGCCTAGCTACCTCCATGTTATGATTAAACACACATCATATGGCGTATACTACTATATATCTATCGTCACATTGAAGAAATAAATTATTTGGACTGGAACGGTGAAAATTTAGGTAGCAATAAAATCAGTATTCAAAGGGAAGTGGATTTAACCCTTTCACCGACAAATCCCTGAATAATTACATTCTTTAAGCTATAAAACGTATTCTGTTGAATATTTTGAAATTAATTTGACTGGAAGCCGTTGCTGCCTAAGGCAGCAACGGTTTCCAGTCAAATTAATTTCAATATATTCAACAGTTTTATTGTATAGTTTGCCTTGAAAATGAGATATGGGGGAATTCAGCGGTGAAAGGGTTAGGACTAAAATGGTTTATTTTGTTTAGTTTTCGCATATAAATGTAATTCATCGGGCCACGTGAAATATATTTAATATGTGAAACGTCGTCAAAATAAACTGTGTTAGTTTTTAAACAGTGGCGTACTTGGCTAGAATGATACCTTTGAAACCTATACGTCTTGTTAAATAAGGGGATATGCTCCAATGACTTTTTTTCAGTTACGGTGGCGTTCAAGGTACTAACCTACGGGTCGTGTTAGTTTTATGTCTGTTAAATTTTCCTGTTATGTAGGACGAAACGTCATTTCACTGTCGTGGGATATGCGTGCTGTGGCCTTTACAGAAAACATGTATTGATCCGGTTTCAGGTATGTCGTAATATTATGTACCCGCAGTAGTAGGCATATATGCTGCTCGTTTTCTAAACCCCCCCCCCCCCTCCCCCCCCCCCCCCCCTCCCTACCGCTCACATTTTGACATTTTTACCATTGGGATGACTGGCTCGATGACCAAGCCAGTCATTCCACTGCTAAATTTTCTAAAGGAGTCTTCATTGGTCTGCAAATGAACATTTTCTAGGAGAAAATTGAAATTTTCTTGAATAAATTCGCTGGTTAAAGGGATAAACTACCTTAAATATTTGTCTACGTCGGGTACTAGGTCTACCACTAACACGCTATTCTAAGGACCACACATTATCTGATGAGGGATTCTATCTCCCAGGTTTACACAATAGAGGAGTCCACTTTCTCAGTCAGTTCTGTGACGTCATAATCAACTATGTCACGTGTAAGCTGACGTCATAATCAAATACGTCATGAATGACGCGATTTAGTCCATCATAAACGCTTAACAGTCCGTCAAGTTGTACGAATTGTATGTCTTTAATATTTAATGAAGATTCTGTTGAATATTTTGAAACTAATTTGACTGGGAGCTGCTGCAACGTTACCTGCATAGTTTTCTGGAAATTGAGATTCAGAGAGTGCAGGGGTCGATTGATTCTAAGACGGACAAAGCGTGGGCGGAGCTTAGCTAGAGATGGGCGGGGCATGGCTAAAAAATGGGCTCCTCCATTCAACGTTACTCATTTTGAATTCAGGATGAGAGAGGCCGCGTTATGTGGTGGTCAAAGCAATTCATTTTTCCAGAGTATCCATCCATCATCTGACCTCGTATGACGTCATAATCAGCTCAGCGCGTGTATGATGACGTCACAATCATTACGGCACAAAGGGTTCCATATAGAGACAGTCATCAAATCTCAAACAGTCCGACACGGTGTATGGATTGTATGTCTTTGTAATTGTTTGCTATTTAATAAACATGCTGTTGAATATTTTGAAACTAATTTAACTGGGCGCTGTTGCTGCCTTAGGCAGCACCAGCACCTAGTCAAATTAGTTTCAAAATATTCAACAGCTTACCTGTGTATTTTTTTTAAATTGATAATCAGGGTGTTCAGAGATCGATCGATCCCAACACGAGCGAGGTGTGGGTGGAGCTTAGCTAGAGATTGGCGGGGCATAGCTAAAACCGGAAAGGCCCATTGTTGGTTGCCATTGTGAAAGGTCCGTTGGTGTCTACTAAAGGCCAGTCTACATAATGGCTGGTCAATTACTGATGATAGCAGCCACTGATGCCATCTTTGATACGAACCCTGCACAAATTAATCCTGATTCATTATGGACATTATAGGCCATAATGGCACTCGTGTGCACGGATCTGTCAATAAGATGATGTCAGTGAGTTCTACCACAAATTTAGGAAATGGTTGAGTGTCGTCGTCGTCGGAGGATTTGTGGACGCCAGGGTCGACAAGAGGGCTATTTATTTGCACGTATTTTGCACACCACGGGTTTGGTTGGTGGTTTTCACGAGAGCTAGTACCAACATGAATGTTAGAGATTAGTTAAAGGTTTTGGTGAGATTCGAGTTATGATTGTAACAATAGGATAATAAATTCACAGTACGATCCAGGTTTAAAGTTGTGGTTTGTTGATGGTGTGTATTGTGCACGTATGATACCTATCACGATGCAACCTCACCAGAGAGAATCACTCTGGCACGAATCTAAGAATCTTGAAGAAGTCGGATATCCCGGGGACGAATATAACTATTTGATCATAAAATCAAACGGAATTATGATAATTTAAAAAAACCCTGAGAACTGCTGGTCCACAATTTATAATGGCCAGCCTCAGAGAGGAATTGAACAGCACCACAACAGAAGAACAATAGGATGTCATAACAAACAGTTCTATCACAAACAGTTTTCTGAATAAGATTGTGACCAGTGACATAGTCAGAGACAAATTCCAAAACGACGAGAGAAGTGTTAAAGTAAATGATTTACAAACAATTGCTGATGGTGTGGTTAATCCGCTTAATAGTGTCAGACCAAAAATACAGCGTTTGAAGAAAATAGAACAGAGCATTAAATTCTACGAGATTACACAACAACTATACGGAGATGTGGTGATTTGATACCGGCGGAAGTGAGGGTGTGGCTTGGTGAGCGTAAGCTAGTTGTACGGGGAGGGGGGAGGGGCGGGACGGGGACGCTTACCGACGTACAGAGCAGCTCCGGACACATTGCGTCATAGGCATCAACGGAACGTCTCCACGGTGAGATTGAATTATTTTTAAGAGACATAAATCGTCGCACCATAGCATGGGATAACACTCGCGAACGAATTATTGGAGCATTTGTATATCAGCCAATGAAGATAAACGTTTGGAATGTCAGTTAGATACTTTGAAAGAACGTCCAAACGAAGAAATCTTTTTCTTCCAATTATGGTGAAACACATCACAAAAGGGATGCTAATCTCATCTCAAATATTGTAGTGCGCTGGTAGATTATGGTTTATATATTCTATATCATTTATTTCCTGTCACATTGCCTTATCTGTATCACAATTACCTGCTTTGTAATATCACAATAAACTTTGAACAGTGATCGCTATCATTTTTTCTCCTCGAGCGATAGTTTGTGATGTCATGGAAGTGACAATGCATTACATTCTTTATTATGTAATGATCATATTGTAGAATATTTTGAAAGTAATTTAACTATGGCAGCAACAACTTCCAGTTAAATTAGCTTCAAAATATTCAATAATTTACCTGACTACTTTTATACCACATGGCCAAACTATAGATGGCACCTCTATGACTGAGAGCATATACCGAAGCAGACACGCTATGCTTTTCTGATTGGTTGAAAAGTAAATCATGACAGCCATCATCGGCTGTACAAGTGTATCAACATTTAGCTACTAAAACCTGAATATCTTTCGTTGCCCGCGTGATAAAAAGCTAAAATGCCAGGGTTGGATTATGTGTGGGAAATTATATCACCCGAATCGTTAATATAAGATAAGGCAAGATTTCCTTTAAAGAGTATTATGGCACCAGGGTGCGTATGTGCGGTACATGTAATCTTTGTGCATCTTTAAAATATTTACGGGATATTTACAATGAATAGTGGAAGTGAACACCCTCCAATACAGCCTTGAATCTGTCTAGCGATTCCTGACTAACCGCATCAGCTGGCAGTGAATACCACAGTCTTGCGCTGCCTGGTATATAGCTGTGATGACGTGCTAGTGTACGGGTATGTAGTACTAGCAACCTGTTGTTTTGACCCCTTCTCTTGCTCTGCACTCATTTCTAGATGCCGAGAACCATTCGTGATGATGTATGTCATTGTTGTACCCGTAGGCAGCCTCGTCCTAACTCATCGAATATTTTTGAGACGCGACTGTGTCTTTGGTAGTCATTCTGATTGAAGCAAGCTCCGCTTGACCCGTTCAAGTTGTTTGGTGTTTTTTAGAATGTTTGGCGACCAGACGCTCGATGCATATTCTACGATGGGCAGAATCAGGGTTGTTAAGCATTGTGACTTTATGACCTTTGGACAGCGTTTGATGTTGCGCTGGAGCAAGACAAGTGTGCAAATGACCATCTTGGCTGGGATGCTAATATGCTAGTCCCATGATCACAATTTCCATTGTCTGGTTGTGGATATGCTATTCTGCTGGTACCTTTGATCGCATTTTTGGTGATCTAGAGGGCTTAATATTTGTATGGGTGAAACTCCATAATCCATTTACTCTCCGACTTATATAGCCTGTCAAGATCTTGCTGCAGAACATGTATATCAGTAACAGACCACTCTGTATACTACGCAGTCATCTGCAAAGAGGCGTACAGTTGTTCCAGCAGTTACGCATTCGGGCAGGTCATTAATGAAAAGGAGGAATAACATGCGTCCCAACTCTTATCCTTGAGGGACCCTAATGTCACATTTTCTGTCTTGGATTTGACTCCGCTAACGATAGTATCATGCTTTCGATCAGATAAGAAGTCCCTGATTCATTTGGTGGTGCTTCCCAGGATGCTATATAACTCTGGGTGTCACATGATCGTCGCTCTCTAAATCCACGCTGTGCATCATTTAGGATCTTATTGGAGTCTAGGTATCTCCTGATGGTACTGAAATCTATATGTTCTAATAGTTCACAGCATACGGATGTTGGAGAGATGGGTCTGTAGTTGCTGGCCTTAATACGATCTCCTTTCTTGAAGATTGATACCACAGGGACCTTCTTCCAGTCAGCTGGGATTTTATTTCTTCCAGTCAGCTGGCATTTTACTTCTTCCAGTCAGCTGGGATTTTAGCTTGTTTCAGTTATACTTCAAAGAACATGCTTAGCATTGGTCCTATTTTGCGCAGGCAGTTTCCATTAGTAAGCACTGAGAGAGGTTGTATGGGCCATATGCCTTATGTGGTGTGATGGCTCTAAGCAGCTTAATGACACATGCATGGCCTATGGTAATGGCCGGTATGTTAGGATGCAGGCTAGGCCGCTTATTACAAGTTGTCCTGGTGACTGAAGACTGAAGCAAATTGGTCATTGAGAATGAATGACATATTAAAGTTGTACCCAAACCAGACACTACAGCAGCAGAAAGGCCTGGAAATTGTCACGTGGACAGTAACATATCCATGTCTTTGATACGTAGGGATATAAGGAAACAATTGTCAGGCACCCACTACAGAAGGCCAGAACTTTACTAGAGGTTAATGGTACTCCCATAAAAGGGTTGGGTAGGACTGTTTGATCGAGAATATCAATACCTGTCAATGTAGTGCCCCCAAAGATGGCCCAGGAATGACTGAATGGAGCAGTTATATTGCAATGGGGCAAAGTGAATTTGACTACAAAGGAGGTAGGCTGGTGTGGCACAGACAATCATATAAATTAGCAGAAAGATTTCATTGTGATAATTTGTCTAGTATCAAAGAAACAACCGCGTTCCCAGTCATAGGTGGTGTATTAGATTTCATTTGCTGGTTTTGATACAACAAAATTGGGTAACACTGGAAGACGTCCAAATGAGATCACCTTCCAAAAAAGGGAGCGGCCATAACATTTGCCATTAACTAAGAGACACGTTGTGAAGGAGCAGTTCAAAGGGATGTTAGAGCCGCGTGTCATCCATCTGTCAAACTCAACTTGGTCTTCTCGTATCACGTTAGTGCCTGAGAAAGATGGGCCAATGAGATTACAGATCCATAAATTCCATAGTGGGCAAGGAGAATTATCCACTTTCTTTAATTTCAGACATTTCTGACTAGATAGAAGCGGCTGTATTTTCCACTATGGATTTAAAAGTTGGCTAATGGCAAATCCCCATGGCTAATACTGATATTGAGAAAACGGCTTTTGTCTGTACAGAAGACCATTACATATGGCTGTCTATGCCCCTTTGGGTATTCGAACTTGTCAAGTGTCTTACAGTGATTTTGCCATGAATGAGGTATTTTAAGATTATATAGGGCATCTTGTATTGAAATAAACTGGATTTTTCTTGAATCTCAGAAACTTTAATTCAGCACGAACATGGTCACTATTTGATATTCAGTTCCATTATCAGTAAAAAATACTTATTTGCACAAATTTGCAACTGTTTATCAGCTCACATATTCTAAGGCTAGGGCTTTCTCAAACGCATTTCTTCCATCGAGCTACAGAACATTCATTGCAGCAAAATTGTAAGACGTTCACACCTACATGTAGGGGTTGCAAAATATTACCTGTCCTTAAGACCGTAGATGTTAGTATCACTGAGCTAATCTAGGGTCACGGTCATTTAAATTTAATATATTATTCGATCGTGTCTTGTCTGTGAATTATCATAACTTCATATTATTAATATTGTGAAGGGAAATTATCACCAACTAGCGCTACCGTAAATGCCACCGGCTCAAGTTTTAATTTCCTGCAGCAATATATGACATGTCCTTAAGGTCATAAGTATTAGTATCACTGGGTTAATCTAGGATCAGGTCATTCAACGAGATACAAACACGTTCAACCTTTACTGATTGAAATATTAGAGTCTAGATTACATTCTTAGCAATCTTTGAATATTTCACTGACTAGCTAGATGACGCATATCTTTTGACAAATTGACTTAGGTTTAGGATAGAGTCTTGTACTCCATACACTGTGCATTTGGCTATGGCAATAGTTAGTATTAGGCGAGATTCTATCTGAAGCCATAAAGGTTAGTTCACGTGGGAATTTGAACCAGCTAAAATACACATTGTTAGATTAGGTCCAAAATGGCGTCATATCCGCTTGCAAAACCGCCCCTAGGGCATTAGAGCGCATGCATGATGATGCACATGCGCATCTTAATAAAACACAGCAACTATTAGGAATTGAGATGCGACCACAACACAGCGTCTCAGAATCACAAATATAGTTATGAAGATGAGGATGAAATTGATTATGCTGATGATCACTACAGCGAGGACCTTTATGAATCTGATAGCAGCTCACTTGAAGACTTTCAGGACAGTCACAGAAGTGGGGCTGTTTTTCCATCGGATGATTTTTCACTTGTTCAACTCTTTGTGGGAATGTGTCCACCCTTTAGTTGGCTCCGTTTCTCAGACCGCTTCAGAACAGCAGTCAGCCCAAAAGAAATCGTGTATGGACATCGGCATGAGGAACCCTGGTGAGTCTGATTTGTCCAGAGCATTCGAGTGGTTGGTTCCCAGTCTCCTGTGGTGAGCGTGAGTGATCTCTATGAAGTGAGTGATCATGTTGACGGTTTGATACGCCAAATTTGAGGCCAAAGACTATGTCGGACATAGTTCTCACGCAGGATCGTCCAGTACCCCGACCGTAAACGCTTTTTATGCAGAGGAATCAGTCTTTCGATCTGTATGTTGAACTCAATACGGTTTGACTACTTAGGTTATACCCCTCCCCACCCCTCCAGGTTTTTGCTCAAGTAGAACGACCCCGGATTCAACCGCATCATCACCACATAAGCTCGCTACAGTATATGTATTTGTTGATGATCATTATACTGTGAAAGCATAGGAGATTTCGCTGAACTTTTAACGCGTGTAATGCAAATGCTTAAAGACAATAATCTGCAATTCAAGTGGAAAAAAAATGTCAGTTTGCAAATGAATCTGTAGATTTATTGGGCTACAGAATATACAGGGTAGGGGGTTTCACCACAAAAACAAAAGGTTCAGGTAAATGAAGACATGTAATACCCAAGAAAAGTTCTGTTATGGGGGTGGTTGGGTATTACAGGAATTGCATTCCAAATTTTGCTAAAATAGCCAAGCCTCTGGTGGACCTCACCCAGACAAAGCTTACATTTCTATGGGGACCACCCCGGCAAAATTCTTTTGACCAATTAACACACGTACTATGTAGTGATACCATTTTAGTATATCTTGATTTGAATAAACCAGACAAGTTATACACTGACGCATCCGCATATGCTGTCGGTGCCATTATAGTTTACGAGGATGACTAGAGTACTGAAATGGTGATCTAATTTATATCATCGACTCTCCAAGACAGTAAACTCAACTGGCCCATAGTCGAGAAAGAAGCTTATGCAAAGGATGTGCGCTTAAGAAATTAAGTATCTGTATGGTGCGAAATTCACTGTATACACTGATTATAAACTTTTGAAAAGCTTGTTCATTGGCTGAAATACAAAATCCAATGAGCGCTGAATACGGCTGTGACATTCAGTACATCAAAACCATCGAAAATATAAGGACCAATATGTTAATACCCAATACAACAGCTGCAGAGATCCTTCAAAGATTTATTAATAACCAGTCAAGGTTATGGGAAAACGAGCTCAATGCAGCTCTAATGGAGTACAGGAACACTAGACATTCAACTACGCAGTATACACCATTCTATTTATGTATAGCAGGCATGGAAGATTGCTTTTATCATTGCCTATAGATGTTTTTCAAGATCGGGAGGATCACTTAGCAAGCTTGAACAATACCTTGCAGCATGCGAGTGCCCACACACAAAAATCTCGTGCTTACCTAGAGAGAGCAGATAAACAAGACAGCGAACGCTGGTGAGTTTAAGATTCTGTGGTGGTGAATTAACGGATTAAATTTAATGGACCTTGTGACACTCAGTATGCAATATACAAGATCATTGGCCCACATAAGGCATCAAAGGTCAGGAAAAACGAGTGTATTTAGCACCACCAAGGTAGTGTAGTCGATCAAGATATGGTGTGTAAGCAAGTTAGACCACGCCGATAGGAAATCCGACCATTGGCCTGGGTAGGCGTTTGATAAGAGTAGAGCGTGCGGTGACTGAACAGCCGAAGTGGGAGAAACATCAACGAGATGACGGAATGATAAATGAACCACCAGTGACGTTAGAGCTGGGTGTTTCAGCACCTGCCACACTGGAACAAAAGGACAAACCAATGACGCACGAATGGCGAATGGAAAGGACATGAACGTTGATGAATTGCATCCACAAGCAGACATTGTTATTGCCCAACCAAAGTTGCCTAATAACAGAGGTATGTATTACTCATTTAAGCGTCAAACGGGTGGGGCTCCCTGGCTAGTGGTAACTCAAAATATAAGGCAGCGAATTTGTATAGTTTGCTCTCGTTCTAATTTAGGCCTGAGCTCGGATGAGCAACAGCGTGAATACACATTGAGATATCTGGAGATTAGTGTAAAACAAAGCAAAGCAATCAGTCAAAGACGAATCAAAATGTGATTTTTGTTTCGATTTATTTTTATTGGCAATTAATGCAAAGCATTGTATTAAAATTGTACCAGATGATTCGAATGATATTTATTAACAAGCAAATTATGATGGGACATTCGCACGTATCAATGGTATTGTCAGTCCATCCTTTATTTAACAATTTAACCCTCGAATTTGTTCAAGAAAATTTCAATTTTCGCATAGAAAATGTCCATTTGCAGACCAGACCAAGAGAATACTATTTTGCAAACATACCACCGGAATAACTGGCTCGATTATCGAGCCAGTAATTCCAGTGGTAAATTTTCCAAAATAGTCATCTCTTCGTCTGCAAATGGACATTTCGCAAGACCACTACAGAATCCGTTTTGTATGCCATGAGTTAAAGGGCTAAGGACACGGGAAGCCCGATTAATGGACGAATGCACTTTTAGTTATGCCCCGCCCATCTCTAGCTAAGCTCCACCCACACTTTGCACGTGCTGGGATCGATCGAACCTTGAACTCCCCGAATGTCAATTTTCCGAAAATTGTTAAATATGTTGAAACTATTTTGACTGGGTGTTGTTGCTGCCTATTAGTTTCCGAGTATTCAACAGAATAGTTATTAAATAGTAAAGAGATAGAATCCATACAACTTGCCGGACTATTAAGCAATTATGACGGACTTATTTTCGTCATTCGTCCCGTAATTAATCGTGACGTCAGCCTACATGCGACGTAACTCATTATGACGCCATACTTAACTGACAGATTGGCGTGCTCTATTGATGATTGCGCGCTCGTTGAATACTATTACGGCTTATATTAGGCCCGCGCCATTACGCGAGCCTGGGAATTTTGTCCAAATCGTATTATCTGCAAATAGCATAAGTCTGAATACTAGAACGGATTGAAATTTCATACCCAGCCAATGTCATGGTAGTGAGCTGAGGGTATGCAATGGGAATCTGTTGTTAGGACCGATGTATATAGGCCTACCCCGCATAACAAGCCTATTATCAGAGTCGAAGAATGCGCCGTGTAGGATGATGATGTTGATATGACCTAAGGACACCAGCAGTAAGGTGTTCGAATTACACAATGTGAGATAATATTACAAATGTTTGGGTAAGCAATTAGCATTCATTGCCAAGGTCAGGGAAAAGCAATTTGTGTCAGCGGGTATGTATGCACTGAACGCAGATAATTGTACGTACAGTGGTGTTGATTGGAAATTCATATACGTGCAGGTATAGGCTACACTGGCAGATATCATTGAATGGCGACCATCATAAATATGTCATCATTTCACATCCCTAAGCTGTTGAATGAAGCCCGGGTTAGGTGAGTTTCTTGTTAACGTACAAGCTAATGGCGACAAGTTGTATATTGCTATTTCTGCTTGGTGAAAGCATAATAATAATAATAATAATAATAATAATAATAATAATAATAATAATAATCTTTTTTTAAGGAGAGTATACATCGTCAGTATAACTATTTACAAATATACAAAATATACAATATTATAACACAAGTAAAATGACTGTTAAATTAGATAATTAACATATTTGTTCATTTTCGATAGATATTACTAAAACAGTATTGCGGAATAATTACCTCGTCGAATGTCGATGTTCGAATCACCGTTCACGCATACATACGCGCAAGGTCGTACACATTCATTCACACATACACACATACATAGCTATTTAGAAATAAACAAAATATGCAATATTAGAACACAAGTAAAAAGTTGAAATCATCAATTTCATGAATCCATTTCTCGCTCAATCATATGACAGCGTCAACTAGGCCTACAACTACGCGACGTGTATGCTGACGTTATAATCATGACGTCATTGACGAGTAACGAACATAACGCATCAGGCAGGGTTATAATAGCGTAATATAATTTTAATACTTAACGTGGCCATAAACATCCGCTTTACCGAGCGTTGTCCGAGCATGGTTCCTCCCCGAACCACCCATGCAGGACACATATTTAAACTCATATAACTAACACAACATCCCCATTACAAGTATCTAGATAACATAATACAAACATAGTAACACACAATACTATTATAGGAACTGTAACATACTATTTAATCAACATATAGTATCTTATAAGGCCATTCTATGTACTGGCTTACACACACGACCAGATCTCGTTCTGTATGGGATCTTGCCGTTTGAGTCTGCTGTAACAATGACCTAGTCACCAGATAAACTCTGTCTGTCAGGATTAATTGACCTATCATCTCCGAATTTTTGTCTTAGTGGATTGCGTGTCATTTGAGTATTACCTTCATTTGGTGACTGCTCATCATCAACAACTGGCCACATGGCGCGAGATATTTGCGGTTCCTACGGTAACCGCTATTTGGAGTAATGACCTCATATGACCTGGGTTCAGGCAACGTTCTGACTATTTTGCCATGAGTATTTGAATCTTTGAGAAAAGCTTTAGTTCCAATTTCTAATTCGGGTACATTATTTGTACGGTGCTTTCTGTCATAGTTACACTTTGCTTTCTGTCTATAATCGTTCTCAAACAGTTTAAGGTTTTCGCAATCTGGGAGTTTAGGTAATAGTTGTCGTGTTGCTATGGGAACAGTGGTCTTAAGGCGGCGCCCAAACAACAACTCGGCAGGGCTAAACCCATTTGCTAAGGGTGTAGCCCGGTAAGCCATAAGAGCTAAATAAGGGTCAGCTGATTGCTTTATTAGACATTTGACCATTCCATCTGCCCGCTCTGCTTCACCATTCGCCTGGCTATAAAAGGCGCTTGAGGTAGTATGTATAAAGCCATATTTCTTGGCAAAGCAGTTGAATTCCAAGACTGGAAATTGGGGCCCATTATCAGAACGGAAAATGTCAGGTATGCCATGGCGAGCAAAGATAGATTGCAAATGTAGGATTATGTCTGATGCTTTAGTTCGCTCTAGTTTCGCAACCGCAACACACCTGGAAGAGTAATCCACAACCAGAAGGTAGGTAGCATCGCTTAAGTGATAGAGGTCAGCAGCGACCTTTTGCCAAGGTCTATCTTGGAACTCGGAGTATATCAATCGCTCAATCACATCCTGGCGCTCATGCATACAAACACCACACCTATGAACATGATCTGATATTTGCCCGCTAAGACCTGGCCACCATACTGAAAACTTAGCACGTTCTCGACACCTTACAATGCCTTGATGACCTTCATGAAGGTCATCCAATACTCCAAGTCGCATTATGCTAGAGACAATCACACGAGACCCCCTCATCAGAATAGTGTCCGTAAAATTGATCTCGGATCGAAATGGATAATATGCTTTGAGCGCACCTGAGATTTGATTTCATTCTGGCCATCCAGATTTGCTAAGCTGAATCAATTTAGAGCATATGGCATCGTCAGTTTGGGCTTCTTGTATCTTAATTAAACAGGTTGTTGGAACAGGAATATATGTTACAATACATAACGCATATGACATAACTTCTTCCAGTAGTTCTTTGTCTTCTGGATTTGTACCAGATGGTAAAGGAGCTCTAGATAACATATCAGGAATAAGAAGGTCTTTTCCTGGTATATTTGACACTTCAAAATTGTATCTCATTAGCCTAATCCTAAATCTCTGGATTCTTGGAGGAAGCTTCTTTAAATCTTTCTGTCCAAAAAGCGAAACCAATGGCTTATGGTCAGTTTCAATCTGAAACTTAAGTCCAATAACAAAATGGGCAAATGTATCACATGCCCAAGTAACACCAAGTGCTTCTCTCTCTATTGGGGCATAATCCCGTTCGGCTTTTGACAATGACCATGAGGCACAGAATACTAATCGCCAGTCAGCCTTCTCTTGCTTTTGATACAGACAGGCACCTAGTCCCCGTCCAGAGGCACCACTAGCCACTTTGGTTTCCAAATTGGGGTAAAAAAGTGCAAGGCGTGGGCTATTTGCGAATTCAGCTTTAAGAAGTTTAAATGCAGCTTCATGGTTATCAAGCCCACAATCAGTCCTTTTGAAGTAATTCACGAAGTGGCTGACTCGAGTCAGATAGACCAGGTGCAAACTTACTAAACTGATTCACTACGCCTAAAAATCTGCCTACATCATGAATATCTTCTGGTGAAGGCATTTCTGACAGAGCTTTGATTTTATTGGGATCAGGTGAAATGCCTTTATCAGAAATGATATGACCTACAGAATGAAACCCGCCAGTTCCAGCCTGGAAAGAACCTCTTGCAATCGAGAATCATGCCATGTTTGGATGGGAGCATGGATTAGTATATCATCTATGAACACTTCAACCCATTCAAGGTTATCCACAATTTGGGAAAGTCTCTTCTGAGCGTGCTCTGGGGCTGACGTGACCCCAAATGGTACCCGGCGGTACGCATACCTTCCAAATGGTGTGATAAATGTTGTAAGGTCCTGAGAAGAGGCAATTATGGGTATTTGATGAAACCAAGAGTTGGCGTCACGTTTGCTAAAAAACCTTAGCAACTGGCAATCGACTCAGTACTTCATTTACACTGGGCATCATGTATTTTTCTGAATGGACAAATTTATTCAGGCGTGTATAATCTACGTAAATTGTAACATCAATAATGTTTCCCTTTTTGTCCCTCTTGGTCACTTGTACCATAGGGGCACACCACTCGGTTGGCTCATTGACCTTAAAAATTACCTTTGTCTGTTCTAGTGTAAAATTTATCTTTGATACGCTTATATAAGGGAACTGATGAAACCTTTCTTGGTGCATTGACGGCATATCTTTGGTGAGTTTAATGTGATATTCACCTTACATCACCCCTAAGCCTGAAAACAATTTGGGGTGCTTATTTTCAACTTGAACATTGTTGACAATTTTAACCACGTCAAGTGCCTGTGTGGCAGGTTTCCCAAGCAAAGCAGACTGATAATCCGTGACCACATAAATAACCTGCTTGGACTTGGCATGGTTAGACTTAAAATTTGCAGTGAACTGGCCAACACAATTAAGTTTACATTGGTTGCCTCCATACAACATCCTATCGGGTTTCTCAAGCTTTGCATCAAGATCTAGGCTTTTGTACAATGTTTCTGGCAATACTGTCACATCTGCGCCAGTGTCAATAGCAAAATTAATTTTATTCTTATACATAATCAGTTCAATATGTCATGGAGAGTCTGCAGGATAGTTCTGTGACACCTTTCCAACAAAAGCATATTTCTCCCCAATAGGATTTGCTGTTGCCTCTGTTTCGATGCTATCAGAGTCTGAACCGGAAGTGTGGATGTCAGAATCAAATTCATCAACAATTTAGTTCACGTTATTTGGCTTATTGTTGGTAGTTTTTCTTGGCTTAGTGCAAAACTTTGCCCAGAGTCCCACTACGCCACAGTGGTGGCAGGCACTTTTTCTAGCTGGACAATTTCGTTTATGGTGTGGCCCATTCCCGCACCGGAAACACTTTGTCTGCTGTTGTTTCCCTGACTTGACGTTTACGCGTGTCATTCGCGATGAGATACGGTCAACATCGAGCCTTGCGTCATAGCGATCTTCGCTAAGCATTGTTTCATGCTCCTTTTTTACCTGTTCATTTAGACGAGCAGACGGCTTAGCTTTTTCTAATGTCAGTTCACTGTCCATCTGAAGTCTACGCAGGAGTGTCTGATCTCGGATACCAACAACTATCCTGTCACTGGTAAACTCATCTTTCAGTGAACCATATTCACAATGTTCTGCTAACTCGTAAAGTGCGGTAATAAACTGATCAACAGTTTCTGCTTCATTCTGTTAGCGTTTATTAAATTTTGAACGTTCATATATAACATTTTTTTCTTGCTATGAAATGTTGTTGAAAGTTATCTTTCACTAGGTTATAATCTGAACGTTCCTCTGTATTTGCAAATGTAAAGCTGTTGAAAATTTCTTCAGCTTCTTCACCCATACAGTACACGAAAGTGTCAACTTCTACATCCTGACATTTGCCTTTTAATCCGCTAGCTGAACGATACCTCTCAAACCTTCTCAGCCAAGCCTCCGACTCTTCACCTTTAAAACTAAACCTTTGTGGAGGGGAGATTTGAAATGCATTGGCCATGGTTGCTAAAATCAGTTCATGAATGCTTGCTTTCATAGTGACGCTTCAGCTTTAAGTTCTGATTCTGACCGAGCGAGACGATTTACGGTGATATGGCTAATTATCATTATCATGTGGTGTTTTTTTTATAGGTTCTTTATATTTCCGACACCATGACGAGTAACGAGCATAACGCATCAGGCAGGGTTATAATATCGTAATACAACTTTAATACTTAACGTGGAGATAAACATCCGCTTTACCGAGCGTCATCCGAGCATGTTTCCTCCCCGGGCCACCCATGCGGGAGACATATTTAAACTCAATAACTAACACAACAGTCATGAATGATCCAATTAAGCCCGTCTAGCGCTTAATAGTCCGACACGTGTACGAATTATATGTTTTTGCTATTTAGGAAACACGCTGTTGAATATTTTGAAACTAATTTTGCTGGGCGCGCCATAGTTACAAAATATTCAGTTACAAAATATGCAACAACTTAACTGAAAAGTGATAGTCAGGGCATTCGGGGATCGATCAATCCCAACACGGCGAAGTGTGGGTGGAGCTTACCTAGTGATGGCCGGGGCATGGCTAAAACTGGAAAGGTCCATTGCTGTCGGGTGAAGCAACGATTTTCGAAACGCGCAAAAGTTCATCCCAGTTGAGAAACAGCAATATCGAGTTTAAAAGTCAAGCCGATTGGCCATTGGGTATGCACGCATCTCAGTTAGGAAATGCAGTGGGGGGGGGGGGGGGGGCGGCTAATAGACAAAAAACAATTCAGTATTGTGATGGCGCTGTCATAATAATTGATTCCTTTGGAGGTTTAACGGACCACGTCAGAAACGTACAATTATATGGTTATGAAGCGATGAAAGCGATGAATTTGGTAAGAACATGTTAGATTATAACGCTACGCATTTTGTATGATGTACAATGGAACGTCATCTGGATCAAAAAATAAAGTCACTACACAGCGAACTCATAAATTCCGGTAATGAGATAATAAATGTTTAACGATGCATATACGCAGCTGTGTAATTAGCACGTAGCGAGTCTATGTAGACTTCAAGCAATAGCGATGCATTTTGGCCAAATTGTTTTGAATTATGCAATCGTGTACTTCTGAGGCGTGTGGCGAAATGTTAGAAGAGCACTCTATTCCATAGATATCATTGAACAATTTGAACAGTTTCATAGCGTGGCATGAAAAAAATGCGTACTGTTTAGTGTTCGTAGATTTAATAATAAGTATAAATATCAATAGCGTGCACGTGCATTTATTTAGAGGTCTGGATTAAAGCACGCCACATAAGGGTAAAAATATTTATATATGTATCCACTTCCGACTGATAGCCCCAAGAATTGATGAATCTAGTTTTAGCTATGCCCCGCCTAACTGTAGCTAAACTGTAGCCACACTTTGCTCGTGTTGGTACTGATCGATCCCTGAATTATCAATTTCCAGAAAACTATAGGTCTACAGGTAAGCTGTTGAATATCTTGAAACTAATTTGACTGGGTGCTGTTTTGCATATTTGTTAAATAATAAAAACATACAATTCGTACAACAACCCTTAGTCCGTCATCGGTTAAAGGTACATATTCACAGCAAATTGACTGAAAATAAAATTGTTTAAATGGTATACTTGTAGAGACTTAAACTGTGGGCCCAGATGTAATGAAACGAAATAAATCTTAACATATAATGATTTCATTACACATAAATTAATATAATTTTTTTAAGTTGTGGATTTGAATTAGTAACTATTTCAATTTTCACAGCTTAAAAAAGTATAGGCCCGATCAATTTATATGGGCTATTGTACAATTTTATTTTCAATCATTTTACTGTGAATATGCACCTTTCAGTGTTCATAACGAACCTAACTACGTCATTTATAACGTAATTGATTATGGCATCATCCTACACGTCACATAGTTGATTATGACGTCATATGATTGATGGATAAACTGGAACCCTCCAGTATTCTAGTCATAGCGAATATGAAAATCTAATGGATACTTGAGGATAATCGAGTGTTGGGAAAATTTTAAATCATATTCTAGCGAATGCATATTTTAACCTTCCAGTGTTAGATACATAAGGTATGACATCTTTGCCAAAGGTTATCAAAGGTCAAGTTCGACTCGCTAACCATAGTCAGTTTCAAGGTTTACTGAACATGCGCAGTCGCTATGACAAGCCGAACGCTGAATAGTTAACTATAGTTCGTTGGTACCTGGTTCCACATTGAATTACTATTGCAGAAAATTTGGAGCCGGTTACCAGTCTCAATTAACCCTTTCTGTCGTCTGTTTTGGTAACCTACTAAAATGGGTTATTTTTGTCCGCTAGGGCGTCAAAAAGCGCCCATATCACATAAAGTGGGAAGGAATATGGGCTTGGGAACATTGGCATACCTTGGGAAAGCATAATTTCATCAGACCTAAGTCATTTAGTGAAATATTTACATTTTTTTTCACATGTATTCGTGGCAAGCGATCGGTGTCCGCCATTTTGAAATTGGCGCAAACATCGCGCTAACCATGTGAACCGAGATCGTGTGCTCGGTTGACTATAGTTGACTAGCTAGTTAACTATTTGAAGTTCGACTCTGAATCTAGTCAGCTGTAGCTAACTATTGTTTGGAGTCGAACTTGACCAAGGTATCGTTGCGAGGATTGCAGTATATATAGATTAAATATGCGTTTACTTTTTCCATGCGTAGATGCGTATCATACAAGTATACCTATCGGCGGAGTGGCATTTACATAAGATACTATAAACGGCACAGAGTGATGTCACTAACGGTTCAGGAATTCTAATATCCAGCAATGGACCGTTCCAAGATTATCCACCGATCGTATGACGTCATATGACGTCATAACCATCTAAGTGACGTGTATGGTGACATCATAATCATTACGTCATAAATGATTCTATTAGTCTTTAATCTTTAACTCTTAACAGTCCGACACGTTGTACGAATCGTATGTCTCTACGATTTAATAAACATGCTGTTGAATACTTTGAAACTAATTTAGCTGGACGCTGTTGCTGCCATAGGCAGCAACAGCGCCATGTCAAATTTGTTCCAAAATATTCAATAGCTTACCTGTAGTCAGAGAGTTCAGAGATCGATCGATCCCAACACAAGCGATGTGTGGGCGGGGATTAACTAAAAATGGAAAGGCCCATTCTGGTACAGTATTCAGACGGCATTCTTTGGTTAATCACTGCACGAAAATGACGCATATCTATTTCTTCCGGTCTTAGTCATTAGATAGCATTATTGAATCGCAAAGGTCCAGTATTTCAGTTCTATGGAATGCCAAATGGAGAAATATTCAAAACAAAGAATTCATATACAAAGATCCAACGATAAAATCCAACACACATAATTTCTTATACCAAAATCCCAGATTTACACTCAAATCAAAGAATTTCATATACCAAGATCCAAAATTAGCATTCAGAAAGAACAATTACGACATCAAGATAACAAATCTCTTTCAAGATAACAAATTGTCAATTAAGACATATGGATCTTAAGTGATGATGGCCAGCACCCACCAACCACACTCCCCAGTCACGTGCGTCTTTGTAGAATAGCAAATTACTATTTGTTTGATATATTGCTTTATATATTCGAAAATCAATTAGCGTCATCGTCTAAATTTCTATGCTTTGATGCGATAGTTATAACCTCGACTGACGTGTTTTGAATGATAATTTGCGATATTACCGTAAAAACTGATTTTGAATGTGACGTTTGGGTCTTGATAGATGAAATAATTTGTTTAGAATATTGTCCACTTTGGCATTCCATACAGTTCCAAGCGCATCACACAGCCAAACATCGAGATCTGGTTATCTTGAGAGGAATAGCACTTGAAGATTCCAATGAAATTTCCCAACGGAAATTCCCTTGTATGGCAATTAATTTCTCGAATCGTTTGTGTAATGCTGAGGAGTTAAATCTGTGTTAACATCTGCACTTCCTTGAGCAGATGATGCTACTATGGTAAATGTAATTTTGAATGTTGTAAATTAACAACAATTTAGCATTAATGTCTTGATAACAGTGCCTAATAATAACCCGATTAAAGTACATCAGTAATACAACAGTAACCGAACGTATGGCTATGAATATATGAGGCGCATTTATAAAGTTTCCCCTGACTATGAAGGTATCTCGATATCCAAGCTGTCCCGGTGTAGATACATGTATCTAGTGTGGTGATATAAAAGAGTTCAAACCAATGTCGATGTGGGACAAAAAGGTCATTAGCTACATGTAGCCATGAAGGAATATAGCTATACATTAATCAAACTGACTGCATAGATGTGCTATATACTGTAATGCTTTATTTCCGCTGTCGTTACTGTGTATATAGTTCTTCCCGTACTCACAATTAATGTATTACTCTCCTATTGCTTTTCGAGCCATCCACGATAATGCGATGCCGCAGACGACGATGACGACGACGACGACGACGACGACAGGAGAGGGGATGATGGGGATGCAATAAAGGCTCGCTAAACCGTTAATCTCCTCAAACTTTTCGTTCCAAGTTATGAGGAGGTTAAAAGTTCAGATTTACCTAAATACACAGGAGTGGAGCCATTTTGAATGTGTGGGGTGGGCGGGGTTGGAGGTGACTGGGTCTCATTTCTCGTTTCTGTTTCGTTTTTCGTGTAAGAAACGAGAAGAGAAGACCTGGTGAAAGCATGGTGGGAGTTGAGAGGAAGGGCTGGGGCGGGTAAACGGGGGTAAATGACGACGGTCTGGAATAACCATGAATATGGCCTGTTAATTCAATTATTCGTATTGTTTAATCTATTATATTAATGGCTAACTGCTATCCGACAATGACAGTGTTTGAAGGAGCTGTTCTTTTCTTTCCTATTCTTTTTTAATCTGTTTACATCGTTTTTCTCCCCTACATCTCTCTCTCTCTCTCTCTCTCTCTCTCTCTCTCTCTCTCTCTCTCTCTCTCTCTCTCTCTCTCTCTCTCTCTCTCTCTCACCTCTTAATTTATTGTTTCTCTCTCACCTCAGTTTAGTGTTCTCAATCATTGGCTGCTTATAATAATTATGTAGGGAGAGGGCAAATCTAAGTTGTACGAACTTGTGCCCGATCCCATTGTGCAATTGTTACAATAAAATATGTTTAAATCAATTAATCAAACTTGGGTAAACTGGGACGCTAGCGTAATATCGTTAGTAAGTTTCATGACTGTAGCGCTATCCCTGAATAGTTGGTTATAATGTTTTGTTCACCCTCTCATCTCAATGTCTTTTTCTTCATCGCCACACACGCACGCACACACGCACGCACGCACGCACGCACGCACGCACGCACGCACGCACGCACGCACGCACGCACGCACGCACGCACGCACGCCAACCCACCAAGTGTAAACGTCTTGCCACTCTAGTGGATTGCAAGGAATTCTGACAATTATTGGAGTGAACTTTTCTATATCATTGAAAGTATAATTTACTCCGCCGTCAACGATATCATTGTAAGCAAGTCCTTCGCTGATAGTTGTATCTTACTCCGCCGTGGGTTGTATCATGGATTTCACACATGCTGTCTAAAACTGTAGAAATACGTATATGCTTGGGTTACATGTTGGCATACTACCAAGAATTAGACACCTCTCTGCCTTTCACCGATATGGATACGGCAAGTTAAATTATTTGTTTTAAATACAGATTTGTGCGTAATTTGTCAAGGCTTCCGATTAAATATAGGCGTGTACTGATATAATTATTCATTAAAGGAGAGTGAGCTTTTAAAAATGGGCCCACGTGTTAAATAGTCCAGCTATCTTCCGGCTGGACATCATTGTATGTGAGTGAGTGCATAATCTTAACAGAAACTACTATAACACGTCTTACCATGTCTCGCGTTACTCCCTCTCCGATAGTGGCACGCTCCTCTGACAGAAATTCCAAGCGATTGGTATGCAGCGTGTGTTGGTTGGTGGCTTGCACGAGAGATAGTATAATCATCAATGTTAGAGATTAATTAAAAGATTTGGTCAGATTTTCGTTATTATTGTAACAATATGAGAATAAATTCTCAGTGCGATCCAAGTTTGAAGTTGTTATTTGTTGATGATGTATTGTGTGCAAGTATGCACGTATCTTGTGCATTGTGAAAACATACAAAGAAGATACACGTATCTTGTGCATTGTGAAAACATACAAAGAATATACTAGTATCTTGTGCATTGCGAAAACATACAAGGAAGAGATACATGTATCTTGTGCATTGTGAAACCATATAAAGAATATACAAGTATCTTGTGCATTGTGAAACCATATAAAGAAGATACAAGCATCTTGTGCATTGCGAAAATATACAATGAAGATACATGGATCGTGTGCATTGTGAAACCATATAAGGAAGATACAAGCATCTTGTGCATTTGTGAAACCATATAAAGAAGATACAAGTATCGTGTGCATTGTGAAACCATATAAAGAAGATACAAGTATCTTGTGCATTGTCAAACCATATAAAGAAGATACAAGCATCTTGTGCATTGTGAAACCATATAAAGAAGATACAAGCATCTTGTACATTGTAAAACCATATAAAGAAGATACAAGCATCTTGTGCATTGTGAAACCATATAAAGAAGATACAAGCATCTTGTACATTGTGAAACCATATAAAGAAGATACAAGCATCTTGTACATTGTGAAACCATATAAAGAAGATACAAGTATCTTGTACATTGTGAAACCATATAAAGAAGATACAAGCATCTTGTACATTGTGAAACCATCTAAAGAAGATACAAGCATCTTGTGCATTTGTGAAACCATATAAAGAAGATACAAGCATCTTGTACATTGTGAAACCATATAAAGAAGATACAAGCATCTTGTGCATTGTGAAACCATATAAGGAAGATACAAGCATCTTGTGCATTTGTGAAACCATATAAAGAAGATACAAGTATCGTGTGCATTGTGAAACCATATAAAGAAGATACAAGTATCTTGTGCATTGTGAAACCATATAAAGAAGATACAAGCATCTTGTACATTGTGAAACCATATAAAGAAGATACAAGCATCTTGTACATTGTGAAACCATATAAAGAAGATACAAGTATCTTGTACATTGTGAAACCATATAAAGAAGATACAAGCATCTTGTACATTGTGAAACCATCTAAAGAAGATACAAGCATCTTGTGCATTTGTGAAACCATATAAAGAAGATACAAGCATCTTGTACATTGTGAAACCATATAAAGAAGATACAAGCATCTTGTGCATTGTGAAACCATATAAAGAAGATACAAGTATCTTGTACATTGTGAAACCATATAAAGAAGATACAAGCATCTTGTACATTGTGAAACCATATAAAGAAGATACAAGTATCTTGTACATTGTGAAACCATATAAAGAAGATACAAGCATCTTGTGCATTGTGAAACCATATAAAGAAGATACAAGTATCGTGTACATTGTGAAACCATATAAAGAAGATACAAGCATCTTGTACATTGTGAAACCATATAAAGAAGATACAAGTATCTTGTGCATTGTGAAACCATATAAAGAAGATACAAGTATCTTGTGCATTGTGAAACCATATAAAGAAGATACAAGTATCTTGTACATTGTGAAACCATATAAAGAAGATACAAGTATCTTGTGCATTGTGAAACCATATAAAGAAGATACAAGCATCTTGTGCATTGTGAAACCATATAAGGAAGATACAAGCATCTTGTACATTGTGAAACCATATAAAGAAGATACAAGTATCTTGTGCATTGTGAAACCATATAAAGAAGATACAAGTATCTTGTGCATTGTGAAACCATATAAAGAAGATACAAGTATCTTGTACATTGTGAAACCATATAAAGAAGATACAAGTATCTTGTGCATTGTGAAACCATATAAAGAAGATACAAGCATCTTGTGCATTGTGAAACCATATAAGGAAGATACAAGCATCTTGTACATTGTGAAACCATATAAAGAAGATACAAGTATCTTGTACATTGTGAAACCATATAAAGAAGATACAAGTATCTTGTGCATTGTGAAACCATATAAAGAAGATACAAGCATCTTGTGCATTGTGAAACCATATAAGGAAGATACAAGCATCTTGTACATTGTGAAACCATATAAAGAAGATACAAGTATCTTGTGCATTGTGAAACCATATAAAGAAGATACAAGTATCTTGTGCATTGTGAAACCATATAAAGAAGATACAAGTATCTTGTACATTGTGAAACCATATAAAGAAGATACAAGCATCTTGTGCATTGTGAAACCATATAAAGAAGATACAAGCATCTTGTGCATTGTGAAACCATATAAAGAAGATACAAGTATCTTGTGCATTGTGAAACCATATAAAGAAGATACAAGCATCTTGTGCATTGTGAAACCATATAAAGAAGATACAAGCATCTTGTGCATTGTGAAACCATATAAAGAAGATACAAGCATCTTGTGCATTGTGAAACCATATAAAGAAGATACAAGCATCTTGTACATTGTGAAACCATATAAAGAAGATACAAGTATCTTGTGCATTGTGAAACCATATAAAGAAGATACAAGCATCTTGTGCATTGTGAAACCATATAAAGAAGATACAAGTATCGTGTACATTGTGAAACCATATAAAGAAGATACAAGCATCTTGTACATTGTGAAACCATATAAAGAAGATACAAGCATCGTGTACATTGTGAAACCATATAAAGAAGATACAAGCATCTTGTACATTGTGAAACCATATAAAGAAGATACAAGCATCTTGTGCATTGTGAAACCATATAAGGAAGATACAAGCATCTTGTACATTGTGAAACCATATAAAGAAGATACAAGTATCTTGTGCATTGTGAAACCATATAAAGATGATACAAGCATCTTGTGCATTGTGAAACCATATAAAGAAGATACAAGTATCTTGTGCATTGTGAAACCATATAAAGATGATACAAGCATCTTGTGCATTGTGAAACCATCTAAAGAAGATACAAGCATCGTGTGCATTGTGAAACCATATAAAGAAGATACAAGCATCTTGTGCATTGTGAAACCATATAAAGAAGATACAAGCATCTTGTGCATTGTCAAACCATATAAAGAAGATACAAGCATCTTGTGCATTGTGAAACCAAATAAAGAAGATACAAGCATCTTGTGCATTGTGAAACCATATAAAGAAGATACAACCATCTTGTGCATTGTGAAACCATATAAAGAAGATACAAGCATCGTGTGCATTGTGAAGCCATATAAAGAAGATACAAACATCTTGTGCATTGTGAAACCATATAAAGAAGATACATGTATCTTGTACATTGTGAAACCATATAAAGAAGATACAAGTATCTTGTACATTGTGAAACCATATAAAGAAGATACAAACATCTTGTGCATTGTGAAACCATATAAAGAAGATTCAAGTATCTTGTGCATTGTGAAACCATATAAAGAAGATACAAACATCTTGTGCATTGTGAAACCATATAAAGAAGATACAAACATCTTGTGCATTGTGAAACCATATAAAGAAGATACATGTATCTTGTACATTGTGAAACCATATAAAGAAGATACAAGTATCTTGTGCATTTGTGAAACCATATAAAGAAGATACAAACATCTTGTGCATTGTGAAACCATATAAAGAAGATACAAGCATCTTGTGCATTGTGAAACCATATAAAGAAGATACAAGCATCTTGTGCATTGTGAAACCTTATAAAGAAGATACAAGCATCTTGTGCATTGTGAAACCATATAACGAAGATACAAGCATCGTGTGCATTGTCAAACCATATAAAGAAGATACAAGCATCTTGTGCATTGTGAAACCATATAAAGAAGATACAAACATCTTGTGCATTGTGAAACCATATAAAGAAGTTACAAGCATCTTGTACATTGTGAAACCATATAAAGAAGATACAAGCATCTTGTGCATTGTGAAACCTTATAAAGAAGATACAAGCATCTTGTGCATTGTGAAACCATATAACGAAGATACAAGCATCGTGTGCATTGTGAAACCATATAAAGAAGATACAAGCATCTTGTGCATTGTGAAACCATATAAAGAAGATACAAGTATCCTGTGCATTGTGAAACCATATAAAGAAGATACAAGCATCTTGTACATTGTGAAACCATATAAAGAAGATACAAGCATCTTGTGCATTGTGAAACCATATAAAGAAGATACAAGCATCTTGTGCATTGTGAAACCATATAAAGAAGATACAAGCATCTTGTGCATTGTGAAACCATATAAAGAAGATACAAGCATCTTGTACATTGTCAAACCATATAAAGAAGATACAAGCATCTTGTACATTGTCAAACCATATAAAGAAGATACAAGCATCTTGTGCATTGTCAAACCATATAAAGAAGATACAAGTAGCTTGTGCATTGTGAAACCATATAAAGAAGATACAAGCATCTTGTACATTGTGAAACCATATAAAGAAGATACATGTATCTTGTACATTGTGAAACCTTATAAAGAAGATACAAGCATCTTGTACATTGTGAAACCATATAAAGAAGATACAAGCATCTTGTGCATTGTCAAACCATATAAAGAAGATACAAACATCTTGTGCATTGTGAAACCATATAAAGAAGATACAAGCATCTTGTGCATTGTCAAACCATATAAAGAAGATACAAGCATCTTGTGCATTGTGAAACCATATAAAGAAGATACAAGCATCTTGTACATTGTGAAACCATATAAAGAAGATACAAGCATCTTGTACATTGTGAAACCATATAAAGAAGATACAAGCATCTTGTGCATTGTGAAACCATATAAAGAAGATACAAGCATCTTGTGCATTGTGAAACCATATAAAGAAGATACAAGCATCTTGTACATTGTGAAACCATATAAAGAAGATACAAGTATCTTGTACATTGTGAAACCATATAAAGAAGATACAAGCATCTTGTGCATTGTGAAACCATATAAAGAAGATACAAGCATCTTGTGCATTGTCAAACCATATAAAGAAGATACAAGCATCTTGTGCATTGTGAAACCATATAAAGAAGATACAAGCATCTTGTGCATTGTGAAACCATATAAAGAAGATACAAGCATCTTGTGCATTGTGAAACCATATAAAGAAGATACATGTATCTTGTACATTGTGAAACCATATAAAGCCGATACAAGTATCTTGTGCATTGTGAAACCATATAAAGAAGATACAAGCATCTTGTGCATTTAAAACCATATAAAGAAGATACAAGTATCTTGTGCATTTGGGAAACCATATAAAGAAGATACAAGCATCTTGTGCATTGTGAAACCATATAAAGAAGATTCAAGTATCTTGTGCATTTGTGAAACCATATAAAGATGATACAACCATCTTGTGCATTGTGAAACCATATAAAGAAGATACAAGCATCTTGTGCATTGTGAAACCATATAAAGAAGATACAAGCATCTTGTGCATTGTGAAACCATATAAAGAAGATACAAGCATCTTGTGCATTGTGAAACCATATAAAGAAGATACAAGCATCTTGTGCATTGTCAAACCATATAAAGAAGATACAAGCATCGTGTGCATTGTGAAACCATATAAAGAAGATACAAGCATCTTGTGCATTGTGAAGCCATATAAAGAAGATACAAGCATCTTGTACATTGTCAAACCATATAAAGAAGATACAAGCATCTTGTACATTGTGAAACCATATAAAGAAGATACAAGCATCTTGTACATTGTGAAACCATATAAAGAAGATACAAGCATCTTGTACATTGTGAAACCATATAAAGAAGATACAAGCATCTTGTGCATTGTGAAGCCATATAAAGAAGATACAAGCATCTTGTACATTGTCAAACCATATAAAGAAGATACAAGCATCTTGTGCATTGCGAAACCATATAAAGAAGATACAAACATCTTGTACATTGTGAAACCCTATAAAGAAGATACAAGCATCTTGTGCATTTGTGAAACCATATAAAGAAGATACAAGCATCTTGTGCATTGTGAAACCATATAAAGAAGATACATGTATCGTGTACATTGTGAAACCATATAAAGAAGATACAAGTATCTTGTACATTGTGAAACCATATAAAGAAGATACAAGCATCTTGTGCATTGTGAAACCATATAAAGAAGATACAAGCATCTTGTGCATTGTGAAACCATATAAAGAAGATACAAGCATCTTGTGCATTGTGAAACCATATAAAGAAGATACAAGCATCTTGTGCATTGTTAAACCATATAAAGAAGATACAAGCATATTGTGCATTGCGAAACCATATAAAGAAGATACAAGCATCTTGTGCATTGTGAAACCATATAAAGAAGATACAAGCATCTTGTGCATTGTGAAACCATATAAAGAAGATACAAGCATCTTGTGCATTGTGAAACCATATAAAGAAGTTACAAGCATCTTGTGCATTGTGAAACCATATAAAGAAGATACAAGCATCTTGTGCATTGTGAAACCATATAAAGAAGATACAAGCATCGTGTACATTGTGAAACCATATAAAGAAGATACAAGCATCTTGTGCATTGTGAAACCATATAAAGAAGTTACAAGCATCTTGTACATTGTGAAACCATATAAAGAAGATACAAGCATCTTGTGCATTGTGAAACCATATAAAGAAGATACAAGCATCTTGTGCATTGTGAAACCATATAAAGAAGATACAAGCATCGTGTACATTGTGAAACCATATAAAGAAGATACAAGTATCTTGTACATTGTGAAACCATATAAAGAAGATACAAGTATCTTGTACATTGTGAAACCATATAAAGAAGATACAAGTATCTTGTACATTGTGAAACCATATAAAGAAGATACATGTATCTTGTACATTGTGAAACCATATAAAGAAGATACAAGCATCTTGTGCATTGTGAAACCATATAAAGAAGATACAAGCATCTTGTACATTGTGAAACCATATAAAGAAGATACAAGCATCTTGTGCATTGTGAAACCATATAAAGAAGATACAAGTATCTTGTACATTGTGAAACCATATAAAGAAGATACATGTATCTTGTACATTGTGAAACCATATAAAGAAGATACAAGCATCTTGTGCATTGTGAAACCATATAAAGAAGATACATGTATCTTGTACATTGTGAAACCATATAAAGAAGATACAAGTATCTTGTACATTGTGAAACCATATAAAGAAGATACAAGCATCTTGTGCATTGTGAAACCATATAAAGAAGATACAAGTATCTTGTACATTGTGAAACCATATAAAGAAGATACAAGCATCTTGTGCATTGTGAAACCATATAAAGAAGATACAAGTATCTTGTGCATTGTGAAACCATATAAAGAAGATACAAGCATCTTGTGCATTGTCAAACCATATAAAGAAGATACAAGCATCTTGTGCATTGTGAAACCATATAAAGAAGATACATGTATCTTGTACATTGTGAAACCATATAAAGAAGATACAAGCATCTTGTGCATTGTGAAACCATATAAAGAAGATACAAGCATCTTGTACATTGTGAAACCATATAAAGAAGATACATGTATCTTGTGCATTGTGAAACCATATAAAGAAGATACAAGCATCTTGTGCATTGTGAAACCATATAAAGAAGATACATGTATCTTGTGCATTGTGAAACCATATAAAGAAGATACAAACATCTTGTACATTGTGAAACCATATAAAGAAGATACATGTATCTTGTACATTGTCAAACCATATAAAGAAGATACAAGCATCTTGTGCATTGTAAAATCATATAAAGAAGATACATGTATCTTGTACATTGTCAAACCATATAAAGAATATACAAGCATCTTGTGCATTGTCAAACCATATAAAGAAGATACAAGCATCCTGTGCATTGTCAAACCATATAAAGAAGATACAAGCATCTTGTGCATTGTGAAACCATATAAAGAAGATACATGTATCTTGTACATTGTGAAACCATATAAAGAAGATACAAGCATCTTGTGCATTGTGAAACCATATAAAGAAGATACAAGCATCTTGTGCATTGTGAAACGATATAAAGAAGATACAAGCATCTTGTGCATTGTGAAACCATATAAAGAAGATACAAGCATCTTGTGCATTGTAAAACCATATAAAGAAGATACAAGTATCTTGTGCTTTGTGAAACCATATAAAGAAGATTCAAGTATCTTGTGCATTGTGAAACCATATAACGAAGATACAAACATCTTGTGCATTGTGAAACCATATAAAGAAGATACAAGCATCTTGTGCATTGTGAAACCATATAAAGAAGATACAAGCATCTTGTGCATTGTGAAACCATATAAAGAAGATACAAGCATCTTGTGCATTGTGAAACCATATAAAGAAGATACAAGCATCTTGTGCATTTAAAACCATATAAATAAGATACAAGTATCTTGTGCATTTGGGAAACCATATAAAGAAGATACAAGCATCTTGTGCATTGTGAAACCATATAAAGAAGATACAAGTATCTTGTGCATTGTGAAACCATATAAAGAAGATACAAGCATCTTGTGCATTGTGAAACCATATAAAGAAGATACAAGCATCTTGTACATTGTAAAACCATATAAAGAAGATACAAGCATCTTGTGCATTGTGAAACCATATAAAGAAGATACAAGCATCTTGTGCATTGTGAAACCATATAAAGAAGATACATGTATCTTGTACATTGTGAAACCATATAAAGAAGATACAAGCATCTTGTGCATTGTGAAACCATATAAAGAAGATACAAGCATCTTGTGCATTGTGAAACCATATAAAGAAGATACAAGCATCTTGTACATTGTAAAACCATATAAAGAAGATACAAGCATCTTGTACATTGTGAAACCATATAAAGAAGATACAAGCATCTTGTGCATTGTGAAACCATATAAAGAAGATACAAGCATCTTGTACATTGTAAAACCATATAAAGAAGATACAAGCATCTTGTGCATTGTGAAACCATATAAAGAAGATACAAGCATCTTGTGCATTGTGAAACCATATAAAGAAGATACAAGCATCTTGTACATTGTGAAACCATATAAAGAATATACAAGCATCTTATGCATTGTGAAAACATATAAAGAAGATACAAGCATCTTGTACATTGTGAAACCATATAAAGAAGATACAAGTATCTTGTGCATTGTAAAACCATATAAAGAAGATACAAGCATCTTGTACATTGTGAAACCATATAAAGAAGATACAAGTATCTTGTGCATTGTGAAACCATATAAAGAAGATACAAGCATCTTGTACATTGTGAAACCATATAAAGAAGATACATGTATCTTGTACATTGTGAAACCATATAAAGAAGATACATGTATCTTGTACATTGTGAAACCATATAAAGAAGATACAAGCATCTTGTGCATTGTGAAACCATATAAAGAAGATACATGTATCTTGTACATTGTGAAACCATATGAAGAAGATACAAGCATCTTGTGCATTGTGAAACCATATAAAGAAGATACAAGCATCTTGTACATTGTGAAACCATATAAAGAAGATACAAGTATCTTGTGCATTGTGAAACCATATAAAGAAGATACATGCATCTTGTACATTGTGAAACCATATAAAGAAGACACAAGCATCTTGTACATTGTGAAACCTTATAAAGAAGATACAAGCATCTTGTACATTGTGAAACCATATAAAGAAGATACAAGCATCTTGTGCATTGTGAAACCATATAAAGAAGATACAAGCATCTTGTACATTGTGAAACCATATAAAGAAGATACAAGCATCTTGTACATTGTGAAACCATATAAAGAAGATACAAGCATCTTGTGCATTGTGAAACCATATAAAGAAGATACAAGCATCTTGTACATTGTCAAACCATATAAAGAAGATACAAGCATCTTGTACATTGTCAAACCATATAAAGAAGATACATGTATCTTGTACATTGTGAAACCATATAAAGAAGATACAAGCATCTTGTGCATTGTGAAACCATATAAAGAAGATACAAGCATCTTGTGCATTTGTGAAACCATATAAAGAAGATACAAGCATCTTGTACATTGTGAAACCATATAAAGAAGATACAAGCATCTTGTGCATTGTGAAACCATATAAAGAAGATACAAGTATCTTGTGCATTGTGAAACCATATAAAGAAGATACAAGCATCTTGTGCATTGTGAAACCATATAAAGAAGATTCAAGCATCTTGTACATTGTGAAACCATATAAAGAAGATACAAGCATCTTGTACATTGTGAAACCATATAAAGAAGATACAAGCATCTTGTGCATTGTGAAACCATATAAAGAAGATACAAGCATCTTGTACATTGTGAAACCATATAAAGAAGATACAAGTATCTTGTGCATTTGTGAAACCATATAAAGAAGATACAAGCATCTTGTGCATTGTGAAACCATATAAAGAAGATACAAGCATCTTGTGCATTGTGAAACCATATAAAGAAGATTCAAGCATCTTGTACATTGTGAAACCATATAAAGAAGATTCAAGCATCTTGTACATTGTGAAACCATATAAAGAAGATTCAAGCATCTTGTACATTGTGAAACCATATAAAGAAGATACAAGCATCTTGTGCATTGTGAAACCATATAAAGAAGATTCAAGCATCTTGTACATTGTGAAACCATATAAAGAAGATTCAAGCATCTTGTACATTGTGAAACCATATAAAGAAGATACAAGCATCTTGTGCATTGTGAAACCATATAAAGAAGATACAAGCATCTTGTGCATTGTGAAACCTTATAAAGAAGATACAAGCATCTTGTGCATTGTGAAACCATATAAAGAAGATACAAGCATCTTGTACATTGTGAAACCATATAAAGAAGATACAAGCATCTTGTACATTGTGAAACCATATAAAGAAGATACAAGCATCTTGTGAATTGTGAAACCATATAACGAAGATACAAACATCTTGTGCATTGTGAAACCATATAAAGAATATACAAACATCTTGTACATTGTGAAACCATATAAATAAGATACAAGCATCTTGTACATTGTGAAACCATATAAAGAAGATACAAGCATCTTGTACATTGTGAAACCATATAAAGAAGATACAAGCATCTTGTTGTGAAACCATATAAAGAAGATACAAGCATCTTGTGCATTGTGAAACCATATAAAGAAGATACAAGCATCTTGTGCATTGTGAAACCATATAAAGAAGATACAAGTATCTTGTGCATTTGTGAAACCATATAAAGAAGATACAAGCATCTTGTGCATTGTGAAACCATATAAAGAAGATACAAGCATCTTGTACATTGTAAAACCATATAAAGAAGATACAAGCATCTTGTGCATTGTGAAACCATATAAAGAAGATACAAGCATCTTGTACATTGTAAAACCATATAAAGAAGATACAAGTATCTTGTGCATTTGTGAAACCATATAAAGAAGATACAAGTATCTTGTGCATTTGTGAAACCATATAAAGAAGATACAAGCATCTTGTACATTGTGAAACCATATAAAGAAGATACAAGCATCTTGTACATTGTGAAACCATATAAAGAAGATACAAGCATCTTGTGCATTGTGAAACCATATAAAGAAGATACAAGCATCTTGTACATTGTGAAACCATATAAAGAAGATACAAGCATCTTGTACATTGTGAAACCCTATAAAGAAGATACAAACATCTTGTGCATTGTGAAACCATATAAAGAAGATACAAGTATCTTGTGCATTGTGAAACCATATAAGGAAGATACAAGCATCTTGTGCATTGTGAAACCATATAAAGAAGATACAAGCATCTTGTACATTGTGAAACCATATAAAGAAGATACAAGCATCTTGTGCATTGTGAAACCATATAAAGAAGATACAAGTATCTTGTGCATTGTGAAACCATATAAAGAAGATACAAGTATCTTGTGCATTGTGAAACCATATAAAGAAGATACAAGCATCTTGTACATTGTAAAACCATATAAAGAAGATACAAGTATCTTGTACATTGTGAAACCATATAAAGAAGATACAAGCATCTTGTGCATTGTGAAACCATATAAAGAAGATACAAGCATCTTGTGCATTGTCAAACCATATAAAGAAGATACAAACATCTTGTGCATTGTGAAACCATATAAAGAAGATACAAGCATCTTGTGCATTGTCAAACCATATAAAGAAGATACAAGCATCTTGTGCATTGTGAAACCATATAAAGAAGATACAAGCATCTTGTGCATTGCGAAACCATATAAAGAAGATACAAGCATCTTGTGCATTGTGAAACCATATAAAGAAGATACAAGCATCTTGTGCATTGTGAAACCATATAAAGAAGATACAAGCATCTTGTGCATTGTGAAACCATATAAAGAAGATACAAGCATCTTGTGCATTGTCAAACCATATAAAGAAGATACAAGCATCTTGTGCATTGTCAAACCATATAAAGAAGATACAAGCATCTTGTGCATTGTCAAACCATATAAAGAAGATACAAGCATCTTGTGCATTGTGAAACCATATAAAGAAGATACAAGCATCTTGTGCATTGTCAAACCATATAAAGAAGATACAAGCATCTTGTGCATTGTGAAACCATATAAAGAAGATACAAGCATCTTGTGCATTGTCAAACCATATAAAGAAGATACAAGCATCTTGTGCATTGCGAAACCATATAAAGAAGATACAAGCATCTTGTGCATTGTGAAACCATATAAAGAAGTTACAAGCATCTTGTACATTGTAAAACCATATAAAGAAGATACAAGCATCTTGTACATTGTGAAACCATATAAAGAAGATACAAGCATCTTGTGCATTGTGAAACCATATAAAGAAGATACAAGCATCTTGTACATTGTGAAACCATATAAAGAAGATACAAGCATCTTGTGCATTGTGAAACCATATAAAGAAGATACAAGCATCTTGTGCATTGTCAAACCATATAAAGAAGATACAAGCATCTTGTACATTGTGAAACCATATAAAGAAGATACAAGCATCTTGTACATTGTGAAACCATATAAAGAAGATACAAGCATCTTGTACATTGTGAAACCATATAAAGAAGATACAAGTATCGTGTGCATTGTGAAACCATATAAAGAAGATACAAGCATCTTGTGCATTGTGAAACCATATAAAGAAGATACAAGCATCTTGTACATTGTGAAACCATATAAAGAAGATACAAACATCTTGTACATTGTGAAACCCTATAAAGAAGATACAAACATCTTGTGCATTGTGAAACCATATAAAGAAGATACAAGCATCCTGTGCATTGTGAAACCATATAAAGAAGTTACAAGCATCTTGTACATTGTAAAACCATATAAAGAAGATACAAGTATCTTGTGCATTGTGAAACCATATAAAGAAGATACAAGCATCTTGTACATTGTGAAACCATATAAAGAAGATACAAGCATCTTGTGCATTGTGAAACCATATAAAGAAGATACAAGCATCTTGTGCATTGTGAAACCATATAAAGAAGTTACAAGCATCTTGTACATTGTAAAACCATATAAAGAAGATACAAGCATCTTGTACATTGTAAAACCATATAAAGAAGATACAAGCGTCTTGTGCATTGTGAAACCATATAAAGAAGATACAAGCATCTTGTACATTGTAAAACCATATAAAGAAGATACAAGCATCTTGTACATTGTGAAACCATATAAAGAAGATACAAGCATCTTGTGCATTGTGAAACCATATAAAGAAGATACAAGCATCTTGTGCATTGTGAAAACATCTAAAGAAGATACAAGCATCTTGTACATTGTGAAAACATATAAAGAAGATACAAGCATCTTGTACATTGTGAAACCATATAAAGAAGATACAAGCATCTTGTGCATTGTGAAACCATATAAAGAAGATACAAGCATCTTGTACATTGTGAAACCATATAAAGAAGATACAAGCATCTTGTGCATTGTGAAACCATATAAAGAAGATACAAGCATCTTGTACATTGTGAAACCATATAAAGAAGATACAAGCATCTTGTGCATTGTGAAACCATATAAAGAAGATACAAGCATCTTGTACATTGTGAAACCATATAAAGAAGATACAAGCATCTTGTGCATTGTGAAACCATATAAAGAAGTTACATGCATCTTGTACAAAGAATATCAACCATACAAATTCCTTCAATGAATGGAATGAGCTACCCTGATAGAATGAATAAAAGTCTCCCGACATTAAAATATCGTAGACTTCGTGGAGACCTGATTGAAGTATATAACATCATGCCCGCGCACTATGATACACAAGTAACACAAAATGTGTTCACAATGAACCATTCAATAAGCAGAGGACGCATATACAAACTGAAAAGGTATCGCCATTTACATGAATTCGGGAACCATTACTTCACAAATTGAATTGTAACTTCCCCAACCATGAACCCATTCAAGAATAGACAAGATAAGCATTGCTATGATCATTTAGCTTTTCAGTTTACCGTTATTGCACTTTCCAACCACTTTCAATAATTAATATTTTCTGTTATCTGTCATACTAATAATATCCCATAAACTAAAGGAAGATTGACAATGGAGATTTGCCAGATGGTGTCTATCATTCATTTCGAGGACAAAATCGAGTCCTTCAAGTTGTAAATGATTGTGACGTTATCCTACACGACACATAATTTATTATGACGTCATATAATGGACGAATAAACTGGAAAAGTCCATTTCTCAATTGATTCTAATATAACATACACGAAATTTCACAGGACACTCAACGAAGCATTTTGAGTGACGATATATTATGTAAGATTATTTAGATGCAATATGTTATCTTCCTTTAACTTTTCACTTCCCCATATATGCATTCCTCTTCTCTTTTCGGCAAGGAGATTATATCAGTTTTTATCTTAACAGTGTATCATGAAGTAAATCAGCATTGCATCTTTAGATTTATCGGAATGTGTCTATTATTAACGTCTTAAGCTAATAACGCAGAACTATTTCTTTTTAACCGCGTTGTCAGTTACAGCAATGCACATTAATCAGAACTTATGTAATGTGCATTATGTAATATAATATGCATCCAAGATATTTCGAACATCTGATTGACGTAGGAGCCGGGGGAAGGGGTGGGTGGGTGTGCAAAGGGTGTCGATCAGGTTTTTCTTCGCCCATAGTGCATCCCCATACCGCTCCCACCCACACCCACCCCTCCCCACCTGTGTTTTGGCCCCACCCATATTTAGCCCGGCTCCCAGGCCCGGGTCAAAGTACGTTCCTACACCCTTGGACCGATTCCTCGCGTTTGGAGTACGGCTTCGTCGTGAAAGGGTAAGAGACGGGATGAGGCTAGACCAAATTCAATTTTCTCACTGACAATGTCCATCTGCAGGCCAAGAGAATGCTATCCCCTAATATTCGCCACTCGAATATCCGGCCCGGTTATCGGGTCGGTCATTCCAGTGGAGAACCCCAAAAAGGACGCTTCTGAAGACCAGTGCAATAGCCATTGCGCAAGACCATCTCTCCTCATTTCCTGCCAAGGAACAAAACGAAAGGGAAATGAGAAGTGCGGCCCGGCTCATACATTCCATTCCATTAATTGTCAGTCTCCTCATAAACAGACAGAATTTTGAGAAGATTGACGATTCGACGACCCCCAAAACCTACTCCCATCTCGATGTCAATCACATGTAATTCAGTATTATCTTTATCAAGGACACACCTCTAAACCCGGGAGACAGAGTCCATTGAAAAAACTACGCATTTTGAAAGTGGTCTATAAAGATATCTCTATCACCTATATTCAAACTAGTATCAAACACTGTCATGTGTTTACCCACACCCCACCCCTCATTCATATCTCACCTCACCCACCACATTCTGCCATACACGCGCGCACATACACACACGAACACGCTCATGTGCGCGCACCCACACGCACCTCAAGCATAAGACTGGAGAAAATGCTCTTGGTAAAATTTCCCCTCGTAATTTAAAGGCATGATATGAAAAAGCTGCTAATTTTCGCGTAACAGGTAGATTATTACTCTTAAGCAGTTCGGTTAGTTTCAGGGCCGTATTGAGATATGTGGGGGCCCTGGGGCAAAGAATGAGCGGGGGGGGGGGCCTGGGGGTCCTCCCCCAGAAGATGTTTTACATCTAGTTACTCTGAGACGGCCAGAGAGTCTACTTTTAGGGTGAATTATGGCGCTTTCTTTCGTTGTAAAATCATTTTATTTTGCAAATTTTCGTAATTAACATTGTCGCCGAACACCAAACAAGAATTGGGGCCCCCCACAAATATTAGAGTATAATTATAATGCATGATTAAGCGTTCTAAACTAATAATGTTTGCTTTAAATGCCCTATAACTTCCAAAAAAGTGCATAATTTCTTTTTCTTTTTTAAATTGTGGGGGGCCCCTTGCTTGTGGGGTCCCCGGGGCTTTTGCCCCGCTTGGCTGCCCCCTTAAATACGGCCCTGGTTAGTTTGAAGTCCCTTATAATAATACGGATTAATATGGGATTTGCGTAGATTAGAATACATTGGGCATATTAGTATAAAATGATATTCATCTTCTATGTCCTCTGTACAGAAAGGACATTTTCTCTCAGCTAACGGTATTTGTTCCCATCTACCTGTCTCAATATGGAGCTTGCGCGATTCGGTTCTGAGTCTAGTAAGAGTATATCGATGTCTGATATTTTTTACGTTATCTAAATAACATTTATAAATTAATGTATCACCAAAGTAATTGTATAACTTGGTTTTGCTATTTAATCCCCGGTTTCCCCTCCACTCTTTTAAATAAATACCGTACGCCCTTTGTTTATATTGTATAATGCAAGAATCCTGTTTTAGCTATTCCCCGCCCATTTGCAGCTAAGCTCCGCCCATGCTTCGCCCACGCTAGGTTCGATCGATTATCTGAATTCTCTGAATTACAATTTCCGGGAAACTACACAGCTAAGCTGTTGAATATTTTGTAACTAATTTGATTGGGTGCTGTTGCTGACTAAGGCAGCAACAGCGACCAGTTAAATTAGTTTCAAAATATTCAACAGCATGTTTATTAAATAGTAAAAACATACAATTCGTACAACTTGACGGACTGTTAAGCGTTTAATGCGGATTAAATCGTGTCATTCATGACGTAATTGATTATGACGTCAGCCTACGTGCAACGTTGTTAATTAATCCGCCATATGATTGACTGAGAAACTGGATTCATCAATTAGTCATTGCTTATGGTAGATAAGATGATAAGCTTTCAGGTACAAATCATAGGCGTTCATTAATCCTTTAACACCTAAACTGGCCAAACAGCTTCTTCACTGGACTTGAGAAATCGCCATTAACTGACCAAGACAAGACTTTTTTAAATTTATAACTGGAATGACAGGCTCGATAAAAGAGTCAAACATTCGGGCTAAAAATTTTCAAAACTAACCCGCCCTTCATCTGCAAATGGACATTTTCTATGAGAAAATTTAAATTTTCTTTAACAAATTTGAGGATTAAAATGGTAAATACTTTTCGGATTATAGTAGGTCATAACCCGCTTAACCCGATATTTCAATGTATTAATTTCAAGACAACTAAGTCGCTGAGCAAGAACAGCTCCCAGTCAACTTAGGTTGAAAATATTCAACAGAATATTCCTTACATCCTAAAGAATTTGTCATTTCTGGTCTAGAAGGGTTAAATAAATTGCGATTGATAGATATAAAAAAACAAAAAAATGACGCTTTAAGCGCACAATGGGGTTGGGGTGGTGGGGGCGGGGGTGGACGGGTGGCGGGGATTCCTGTTTATTTTATTCATCAATTTTATGACATCATAATCAACTACGTGTAGGCTGACGTCATAATCAATTACGTTATGAATATCGTAGCTCAGTTCCTCAGGAATGCTTAATTGATGACGGACTAAGCGTTGGTTCACGAATTGTATGACATTACTATTTAATAAGCATGCTGTTGAATATTTCAAAGCTATTTTGATTGGCGCTGTTACTGCCATAGACAGCAACGTCACCCAGTCAAATTAGTTTCACAATATTCAACAGCTTACCTGTATAGTTATCTGGAAACTGGGATTCAGAGAATACAGGGATCGATCGATCCCATGACGAACGAAGCGTGGGTGGAGCTTAGCGAGAGATGGGCGGGGCATAGCTAAAACTGGATTCCTCTATCATGGCGATACTACACTTCTACCTTTGAAATCTCAGTATCTCCGCAGCAACAGTTCCCAGTCAAATTAGTTTCAAAAGATTCAACAGAATACCCCTAACATCATAAAAATTGTTAATGTTCTGGCCTACGGTGGTTAAACCCTTTAACACTCAAGCCGGCCAAAAACGGCTGCTGCAGTGGTCATGGAACATGTCAATTTGCAGACCAAGAGAAGGCTATTTTTGAAAATCTACCACTGGAATGACTGGCTCGATAACCAAGCCAGTCGCTCCAGCGGTACATTTTCAAAAATAGTCGTCTGCTGGTCGGAATATGGACATTTTCTCTGGGAAAATTTAAATTTCGTGAACAAATTTTAGGGTTTAGAGGTTGTGCGTTGGCAGAAAAAACAGATGTCGACTACATACGCGTTATTGCTAGTTTTCAATCATCGCTGTTTCCTTTTTTTAACCGTCTCACTGCTGAATTTTTGCAGACAACATTTTTCAGGGGTTAGCCTATATCTCCGGACCTGCTAAATATTTTGAAAACAATTTGACTGAAAGTTGTTGGTTGCTAAGCCACCAACAACTTTCGGTCAAATTATTTTCGAAACATTAAAATGAAGGTATGGTGGCTTGCATACGTGAGACAGTTAATCTGCAAAGGTCGGCTGCCTGCCAGGAAATGTGCAGCTTCAACCGTTAACTACGATCGTCTGCTTAATCACGTTGCATACCACCGCTGTAACAGGTGGTGTGTTTTCCATTTGGATTGACTAGAAGCTTCATGTCAGGTGAGCTCAGGTAGATATTTTATAAGATACTTTTTTGGAAGTTTGGCGATTCGACGGCTTTCAATAAAATTTCTTGGAACAGTTAGTATAATTTTATATATATATCGTATTACATAATACGGAATCGGAGTGCTTACCAGGACGATTTTACTGCATACTGTGTCCTGTTGCTTAGTCTAAAAAGCGGAGTCAGCTTAAGGTAAGGGAAAATTACTTGGCAGGGCTCAAAAATTAGAAAAATATTTTGTTGCGCCACAAGGGGCAAGTATCTCATTTAAATTAGGTTGCCGGACTGTACTTCCAGGTTGCCCCATTTCTGTAAATTCTGTTGAAAATATGTATTGTTGAGCCAAAAACGGCTTATATAGTGGTTTTGAGAAATGTCCATTTGCAGACCAAGAGCAGACTGTTTTTGAAAATTTACCATTGGAATGACTGGCTCGGTAACCGAACAAAGCGTCATGATAAATCAAAAGCTCCAGTCTTTCAAAACTTAGCAGTTAATAGTAATAGTATTCTTGTTACTGAACCATAGTGCTCTGATTTATTTAATTATCGCCTGGAATGCTTCACATATTTTGCTTTAAATAGTCCGCGAGCTATTCGAGCGAGCTATGCGAGCGAGCTATGCGAGTCTCGGGTGGTTTACTTATTTACGTTCGAAACAATATTTCAAGTGGCATCGTAATGGATAACATACCCATACCGGGACGCCATAACATTCTGCCACTTTCGTACGCTAAATCACCAACTCGCTATTGAGACAAAGAGATGGATCGGAATAGAACGCAATGAGCGCCTCTGTAGTATATGCAATGTTATAGAAGATGAAATCCATTTTCTCTTCCACTGTCAGAAATATGTGAGAGAAAGACACCGATATATACCTCATTATTATATAAGGGAGAATACATTTGAAAAAACCAAAGGTCTATTCGCAATATGTAATAGACCGATACTAAGCAGGATATGTAAATACTTACGATTTTCAAAACAAAAAGCAACAGAACAACATCAACAACAACAACAACAACAACAACAACATCATCAACAAGAACAACAACAACAATAAATTTGTTATCAACGACAACAACAAAAACAACAACAAAAACAACAACAACACCAACAACAACAACTGCTACTGCTACTGCTGCTGCTACAGCTACTGCTGCTGCTATTGCTACTGCTACTTAAGCGGCGGCATCAACATCATCATAATCATGATAATAATAATAATAATAATAATAATAATAATAATAATAATAATTGCAGTACTCTCATGTATACAGATCTCTACCGTCACATGTTTATTGATTTATGTACCCTCATATTCCGTTTAATAACGGCCTGAGTGAAATAAAGAAAACTGAAAAAAAAAAATGAAAAAAACACGGACTCGGATGATATAATGTGGATTTTTGTAAATAAAAAATATTTTTGTTTAAAAGCTGATTTATATATATATATATATATATATATATATATATATATATATATATATATATATATATATATATATATATATATATATATATATATATATATATATATATGTCTTTGCTACGTGTTACCTCTAGGTTCTTGCAGAACAGGGGAAGTGGATGTGGAAGTTTTTGATAGACTTTCTCCTTTTATTACAAAAAAGAAATGCGAAAAAACGAATTGTAGCTTTTTACTATGCGGCGACTTTAACGCCAGAATGAATATTTTGCAAGATTTTGTAGCAAATGATAATAGTAATCACGTGCCTGTAAATATCGAATATGAAGAAGACATTCCACTACCTCGCTTCTCTAAGGACCTGGCAAAAGTAAGTAGTACTGGAAATAAATTATTAGAATTTTGTATGGAGACAGGGATCAGAATCGTGAATGGGAGATTATGGTGAGACAGGGGCGTAGGGGACATAACATGTATAACTGCCAAAGGGGTGAGTGTGGTGGAGTATGTTCGCTGCTCCTTTAATAAATTTGATATAATAAAAGATTTTGTAATTGAAGAGCCAAATGAGCTATCTGAACATAAAATTGTTAGATGTATTATACAATGTAGAGACAAAAAATGTTAATAGTAATAATTCGCAGAACTTTATTAATCAAAAATACATTTGGAATACTGATAAAATTATCGAATACAGAAACAACATTTTGTCTGAAGACGTCCTGGAATTATTGTACAAAATGAATGCACTTGTGGATGAAACATATATGCTCGATGAAGTCGATGTAAATGAAGAGGTAACTGTTTACATCGACGATTAACAAAGCAGCAGATGCATTATTTTTAAAGGTATATAATAATAAGTCACGAAGAACTAATCGATATAACTTACCTCAGCAGTACTCAGTAGATTGTGAACAGAAAAGAAAGCAATTCATTCAGGCTTTAAATCGGTTCAGAAACGAAAACAGTGAAATAGCTCGCGTACATATGGTAACCGCCAGGACAGATTTTAAAAAGAGTGTGAGAAAATTCCACACTGAGCAAAGCATTAATTTAAGTAAAGAATTACTTACGGCACAATATACGGATACAAAGCTATATTGGAAGCTATTGAAAACAAAAGAGAACAAGAAAATCGGAAATATACAGATAGATGAATTTGTAGATTTTTTTATAGCCGTTAATAACCCACATCCGGAATTTTATTATGCAGATATAGCAGTGCAAAATTAGTATCGAGCTATTCTCAAGCGAATGAGGAATTTCACATTATTTTTGACGAGCTGAATGCCGAAATATCTGACGAGGAAGTTAGTAAGGCTATATCACAATTAAAGAATAGCAAAAATGCTGGTCCGGATTTGTTAATTAATGAATTTTATATGAGCGCAGTAGATGAACTGAAACCTCACATCTTAATTTTCTTTAACGGAATTTTTCGGAGTGGAAACTTCTCTGAAAGCTGGTCGGAGGGTATATTGACACCTCTCCATAAAAAAGGCAATGTTGATGATGTTAACAATTATAGAGGTATAGCGTTACTGAGCACGCTGGGTAAGTTATTTACGAAGATATTAAATAACAGCCTAAATAAATGGGCAGAAATAAATAAAGTGTACGTGGAGGCCCAAGTGGGCTTCAGGGAGGGGTATGGTACTATTGATCATATTTTTGTTTTAAGTGGTTTGATCTCCCATGTATTAGGCAAAGGGAAACATTATATTGTGTTTTTGTCGATTTTAGCAAAGCTTTTGATTATATTGTAAGAGATTGCTTGTGGTATAAACTATTGAAACTTGGAGTAAGAAGAAACATAATAAATATAATAATGTCAATATACTCTAGCCTCAAAACACAAGTTCGGGCAAATCGAGAACTATCAAGTTACTTCGGGTGTAGAACAGGGGTATGACAAGGGGAATTTTGTCACCTTTCTTATTCGCGGTGTATGTAAATGATTTAGAAGAAGAATTGGCCAGGGGAGGGGTAGAAGGTTTGGATATAACACTGTTAAAGTTTATTATTATAAAAGACCGAGTGTCTATAAATTTACGGAAATATTACAATTGTGACACGGATCGACCGGGTGGACACTGGCCGTCCCAGCCAAGCTGGGTACGAGCCGCCCGTCCTGGAATCGTTCCCATAAGCACACGCCCCTGGATAGAGCAATAAGCGCGTATAAGCCTATACGAGAGAACGCGTGGTGCGCATGCACGCGCTCGGAAGCTTCATCAACGACACGCGTGTCAAGAATAGAGGCGAGTGTGTACCTCTAGTGTACCGAGTAGGTACTCGTAAATACCTTTAATCTATTTATTTTCGTCGTTCTTGGTACCAATAAGAACCAGAATTTGACGAGCATTTTAAAACTTCAAACCATTTTAAAATCGGTTAAGAAATGGCCGAGTTATTGTCGATTTTCCCCCTCAAATTATGCTAAAAACATTTCTATAACGTCGTAATCGCTTATATATATATAGCTAGATAGATAGTGATTTGTGTACACGTGACCTACTACGTCACTCTACACATCTATACATAATGTAATATATAGATAATTGTGTATACGTCACAGTATTCTAACGCGCTGATTGGTTGATACAGCAATCTATGCTTGATTCAGGCAGCCAGCTCTGACGTCTCAGCGAGTATAAAAGGGGGTGAAATAAATAATGAAGAAAAATATGTAATTACCAGTATTCGTAAATTTGTGGTGTTAGTTTTCGTAAATTTGTGGTGTTGCAATTCTTTCTTATAACTGAAGATATCTTGACCAAACTGCGTGGATGATCACCCCTAGGGGTCATCTAGCAATGTGAACAATTTTGGGTCAAAATTTCATATGGCAAGTTCACGGCAACCAGATTGATCACAATTATCACGATTTAATAATAACACAGGCCTTTCTAATTCCGTCCGTTTGCAGACCAAGAGAAGCCTGTTTTTGAAAATTTACCACTGGAATGACTGGCTAGATAACCGAGGCAGTCATTCCAGTAGTAAGTTTTCAAAGATAGTCTTCTCTTGCTCTGTAATTACACGTACCAGATTTTCCATTTTAATTTTTCCGGTTTTTTTTAATCACATGGAAATTATCTAATTTCATTTTCCAGATTTATTCATTCAGACTGCCCTCCCCTCAACCTCGATTAAGGGTGATCCACCCCTTATGGCATGGATGCTCACACTCTACCCCCTCCGAATCCCCCTATGGACTGATTAGAAAATTGTAAAAAAACCCACAAGCGCGGAGAGACATTTGGAGTACAATTTGGGAAAGGGTTATAAGTGGTTGGTTCTCGGGTTGGTTGTTCACTATTATTTCACATAGAAATTTGTGTATTAACATGTTTTCAGGGTTTTCATCATTCTGATGAATGTAAATCCCAGCATTCATCACTCAAGTTGCTCCCGGTTTGCTTGCATCTATCTCGGACGTGGCGTTTCGCTTTGTTTTATATTTCCCGACAACCTAAATGTATTTTCTCTTAAGTTTAGCAGTTATCGAAACAAGACTACTTTTGAAAATTTACAACTGAATTGACTGGCGCGGTAACCGAACCAGTCATTCCATCGAAAATTTTCAAAAATAAATTTCTCGAACTGTAAATGAACATATGAGAGTGTGCATACAACAGTGGCTTGAATTGCCAAAAAATTACCATTATATAACAACATTCGCAATCAACCTATTATTTCAAATAGCAACAGGTTTTAATTCTAAGTTTTTGCCAAGGATATTTCTTTTACAAACACTAAATTTTCTGTTTTCTAGTTTACCTGTTTCTTGTTTATTTAATCACATGGAAATTATCTAAATTTAATTAATTTTATTTGATATCATTGACTATGATTTTCATCTCTTAATATTTTTATTTCATAATTCTCACCTGAGTTCATTTTATAGATTTAATTATACAGACTGCCCTCCACCCCCTATCAAGGGTGTCCACCCCACCCCCACCTCATTTGTCATGGATGCACATTCGCCATGCCATCCAATCCTTCTCCCATCCAAACCCCCATGGGTGAGATCAGAAAATTTTGAAAAACTTCAACCCTGGAGAGAGCATTTAGGCTGCAATGGAGGTGGGGTTGGGGAGGAGGGTGTATGGGGGTAGGTCCCTGGGTTAATACTCTGGATAATTAGGCCGTCCTGGGATCCTCCCCCAGGAAAATTCTGATAATTTGACTGAGAGGCCATTTCAGACAATATTTCTAATAAATGGGCTTAATAATGTGGGGTGGGGCACTAGTGATGTAGCTGGATGCTTGGTTCCAACACCCGTGTTTGCAGGGGCCGTGGTTTTAGGGTTTTTTGGGGGAGGCCTTTGGGGGTTGGGGGTGGGCATGGGGGTGGCGGCGGAATTGATTTTCCCCCTGATTTAATGAGGATGCAAACTTAATCTCTGACCCCCACTGTGGAAGCCCCTGAGTCCCCATCCTACCCCAAGTGAAATAAAGGGATCCCACACATCCCACCCACTCTTACACTGCATCCAACACTTACACCCGTCAGTAACAGTTCATTAGGCAGCAACAGGCACCACATACACCCCTAGCAACATCATTTTTTTAAATACTTTTTTCAGTTTTAATGCTTGTTTATAGCAACCCTTCGGGGGAGCATCGCAACCCTTCGGGGAAGCACCTCTGCATCGCCGGCGTGGAGGCCGAGAGTCGAGAACTGGCTGGGGGTGTGGACTAGACGAGTGGACCGGAATACCTGCCAATAAGAAAGATACAGTACATCCCCTGCGGTTCCTTGCGGCTTTCAGCTCACTCACACATGAAAGCAGTTCTCGGCTAACCCGCACTAATTAATTTTGGATGCTCCCGGACGGCCATCCGGGATAAATAATAAACCAAAATCATGCTTCGTATTTGCTAAGACCAGTAACCGGAAATTTCTGCGGGAGGGTCTTCGGACCCGGTATGTAGACTTCTACATACTGTAGAGCAGCGATGTTTCTTGGTGGATGACTCGCCGGATCTCCTGACCACACGGAAGTGGAGATCAAACCACCGTACTGCATGTCATGCGGCCACCTTTGTAACTTTTTGCGGAGACCGATCTGCGGAAACCAGCTGCGGGAATCTGCATGCGGAAATCTTCCATCCTCAAGAGAACGTGTCAACTAGCGCGACGTGTATAAATTTCAGGAACATAATAGCCTGTTCCGTCCAAGTAACTACTAGGTACTCGAGTAACTATACATAATATGTTTTATTGTCATAAATTTATGTCCGTATAGGGTACTGATGACGAACAGGTACCGCACCGGTCTTAAGACCGCAATTTATTATTTCTTTATTAAACTGTCTATATTATCCTTGTTTACACCAGGTGCTTAACTAACCACACCGTATTAGGTTATTGACCTATATATACTCGCTACATCATCTAGGCAAACTATAAAAACTGTGATATTATTTAATTGTAATGGTTAGTAATGTATATAGCAAGTAGCCATCCGTTCATATGTTTTGTTTATTTATGTAAAACTTTGGACCGCAGTACGCTAGGAAATATTATACAGCATCAATATACGCATCATTTATTCCCGCCACCAACAATTTTACACTGAGGTCGCTGACCGTGCTCTACATATTGAGCCCGGCATGCTATCGACTAACCTTGACTATTCAACTCGGTAGGATAAGTTGAAAGTGGTGAGGGACAATTTCTTCTCTTTTCCGGCTGTTGCGTTAATATAGACCCGCAGGTGCAGGTTGTGTAAAATTGGCCATATACCTATAGGGCCTCATATTTATTAAGTAATTCTCTCTTTCCACGATCCACTCAGCCGCAAGGCTTCTTAATTGTTTGGATATCCCACCCGCACGCTGTACTGATCTGACTCTGGGAAACTATCAGAGGTTTTCGAGCAGTGATGGCCAAAGTGCGGGTTTACATACATCTCCCACTGTATCTTCGGGTACTTAGTAGTTAGACATCTTTGCCAGTTATTATTTATTATTATGGTAGGATATATTATTCCCGGCCTGCAGTGCATATTGGGCATATTGGAACATAAACCTAATGCCAGGTCAATAGTTGAGTCCATAGGATTGGTGATGGACGAGACGCGCATCTCCACCCAACTCGTTTTAGTGTCTGGGCAGGATCTTGGAATCTGCCATGCCCTTATGGGAAGGACACTTGCGGTGGATATTCGTCTCTCTATACCCCCACGGTAATGATATGTCAGTCAGTAAATTTGCTTGTGTAAAATGTAGCCATCGTCCAGTGATGTTTTTTGTGGTTATGAAGCAGGGCATCTGGAGTCTCACCCAGTTCATATGTGTTGTGAAGTAACATGTGCGCCGCTATCCATGGAGGTAGATGCTTTCTAAGGCGACCTACAGGAAGCGGGGCGTCTGCACCCATTGGATAGCCATGTCTAATGATGGGTAGGAACCTCTGTCACTTGCGGCCCAAACTAGTTCTCGTTTTACAACCTAAATGGTAGGTTAGGAATGGCAGAAGACCTGCATAAATAAAAGCGGCACCTACCAATGCAGTATCTTGGAATGACATAAGGTGGGGACTTATGAATCCTCCGGGAGTCGCTCGCCCCGTCTTCGCGTACACCAGTATGCATCACGTTAATTATATTTTTCACTAGGATGGTCATTTTTTTGCCCGCTCTTTTTCTCTGCTTCAGCGTTGAAGGCATTTTCCTGTGACGGAGGCCCGCATGAGGCACTTGCCTCTCGCACAAGCGAGATATCCTGTGACGGAGGCCCGCGCAAGGCTATTACCGCTCGCACCAACTAGTAGCATCTAGGTAGCCAGGGCCCACGCAAGGCATATCCCTCTCGTAACATCAGGAGTCTTTTTCATTTGTATCATGAAGGTATAATAGCTTATATTAAGATAGTCAGTGCCCTCGTTGTGTGGATGCCTCCCTTGTGGGGATACCTCTGCTGATTTACGAATCAGTGTGGTACCTCCGCCGACCCCACGTGCACAGTGCATTAGCTAGCTCTACTTTATGTATTATAGTATATGCTCATTCACTGTCAAACGATCTACCCTTGTTTGACAAACTGTTATTTTCCTTTATATATATAAATGTGGTTATATCGATATGGAAAGACATACCGGTGACACAAATAGTTGGGCTGACACCATGCAGTTCAATCTTGGCGGCAATGGTCGCACGGTCCCACCAGAACAATTGAGTTCCACCGGTGTTAGGAGCCGGTCTATGTATTTCGCAGAGCGACGTCCCACGGGATCCGGAACCCCGAGACTCGGAGCTAACCAGCCCCCTCGTTCGTCGTGCACGTGTGGCATGACGGGCGGGTACTTCGTGCCGGAACGACCCAATGATAGCCCGCGAGCTACACAATGTCCAAGTTCAGTTGTCCAGAAAAAAAATTAGCAACCTATGTTTATGAAGCTTTTAATGTGCGAAAGGATTTGATGACATGAGTACTTTCCCCAAATGTACCTAGACGTTGGGGTGGAGTGGGTGGGAGGGGGGGGGGGGATATGAATAGTGAACATCTTCAACAAATTATAAATATGTATAACACCTAAAACCGGCTTCCTGTCTGGTTAACCTTGAAATATAGATCATCGTAATACACTATGTGTGTGCAAGCGCGTAAGTTGCCAGCCTTTGATCCAGTTTGACTGAAAGCTGTTGTTGCAGTGAGTTGTAATGGCTGTCAGTCAAACTGGTTCCAAGGCGTGTACCATTTTGTTTTACAATGTGATTTTTTGGTAGATGATTTTCTTGTCCACCTGGTCTCACTACTTGTTTCACTTTCGTTTCTTTCGTGGAAACAAGGAGAAAGGACAAATGGTTGTTGATCAATTTCTCTAGAGGTCGATGATTATCTTGTCGACCTGTGGTCGTGTTCCCGGAGGGCTCGTAGCCTGCGCCTGGCATAGCTGCCTTGGAATCATTATGATGTCATATTCTTCTTGCGCCGGGTGTGGGTTGCTACCCGTTCGCGAACACACCCCTGGTCTCACTCCTCATTCCTCCCATGCAACATTTTGTTTTACAATGTGATTTTTGGTAGATGATTTTCTTGTCGACCTGCTCTCACTCCTTGTTTCACTTTCGTTTCTTTTGTGAAAACAAGGAGAAAGGACGAATGGTTGTTGATCAATTTCTCTAGGTGTCGATGCTTGTCTCGTCAGTCCCGGGGCCGTGTTCGCGGAGAGGCTGTAGCATGCACCTGGCATAGCTGCATTGTAGTCATTATGACGTCATTATAAATTATGACGTGATATTCTCCAACGTGGTTGTGCCGGGCGTGGGTTGCGACCCGTTCGTGAACACGCCCCTGTTCTCACTCATCGTTCCTCTCTTGCTGTCTTGGAGATTATTGATAAATGGTTAACGAAAAGAAACTTAGAAGCGTGGGACGAAATTTCTCTATGAAATATTGTTGTAACTATATCCTAATTTAATCTTACGTGTTATAAGGTATCCGTCATGCATGTATAATATGTTGTACATTCAAGGGCCGAGGGACTATTGTGAATAAATTATCTATCATTTCAGTGGTAAATTTTCAAAAACAGCCCTTTTCTTGGTCTGCAAATCGACATTTTCTATAAGAAGATTGAAATTTTCTTGAACAAATTTGAGTGTGAACGGGTTAAGAATAAATAAAATAAATACTCACCATCAGTACATGTACAGGCCCTGAAAATAACAAAATATCTAGGTTGTCCCCCAGGGAAACTAATGTGTTAAAATTTGGTTGTCATGGAGTAAAACGTGGTTGCCCCTGACCACAGAAACGTGTAACTTTCGTGGCCTGAGTGGCTATAACTCCGGGGCCTCGAAAGATTAGGGGCGCGGGGGGGGGGGGCTCAAATCAAAAACAATTATCACCATTTATCAATTTGAACCTGGAAGCTTCCAGTCAAAATAGTTTCAAAATATTCAACGGAACTTTGACACATATATAACTAATTTATTATATGCACGAGTCCCTTGGCCCCAAGTAGACTTAATCTGGCTCCGCTAAAAATCAATTCCATGTACCCAGTAAACATAGATTCTTCGGCCCAACGTAAGCTGTATTCGGTGGCCCAACGTGATTTTGCTCGTTGGTCTTACATTGGATGGGTGATAAGTAACCAACAGTGTATGGTAGTACAGGTTATAGTTACATTAGCCCAAACTTGTGTCAAGTTCTACTCGCTAACCATAGTCAGTTTCATGGTTTACTGAACATGCGCAGTCGCTATGTCCAGTCGAACGCTAAATAGTTAACTATAGTTCGTTGTTACCCGGTTCCCCATTGAATTACTATTGCCGAAAATTTGGAGCCGGGTACCAGTCTCCATTAACCCTTTTTGTCGTCTGTTTTCATGACCTACGAAAATGGGTTATTTTGGTCCGCTAAGACGTCAAAAAGCGTCCATATGACATAAAGTGGGAAGGAATAGGGGCTTGGGACCATTGACGTACAATGTGAAAGCATAATTTCATCAAGCTTAAGTTATTTAATGAAATATTTACACTTTTATATGCATTTATGCGGTGTCCGCCATTTTGAAATGTACGCAAATATCGCACTAACCATCTGAACTGAGCTCGGGTGCGCGGTTGACTATAGTTGACTAGCTAGTTAACTATTTGAGGTTCGACTGGTATCTATTTACCTATAGCTAACTATGGTTAGGAGTCGAACTTGACCTTGGTTGCACCTGAGAAAAACTCTGTGATACGTCAGCCAACGTTAACTCAACGATCAAAACTATACTGGGCCAACGAATAAAGCGACGTAGGCCCAAGGTAACTGTGTTTGCTGGGTATGGTCATTGACGCCCAAGGCATCTTACATGTAGTAGCGTAATCTTTATCAATGTGATTTGTCATATATACACGGCTTTCAGCCCGTTTAAAGGTGCATATTCACAGCAAAATTACTGAAAATAAAATTGTTTAAATTATATACTTTTAGAGGCTTAAACTGTGAGCCTATATGTAATGAAACGAAATGATGATTTCATTCCATATAAATTAATATAATTTTTTCAGTTGCGAAATCGAAAAAGAGGCACGAGCCTCTATTTCAATTTCGCAACTTAAAAAATTATATTAATTTATATGGAATGAAATCATCATATGTTAAGATTTATTTCGTTTCATTACATATAGACACATAATTTAAGCGTATAAAAGAATACAATTTTAACAATTTTATTTTCAAGCATTCTGATGCGAATATGCACCTTGAATATGTCTAGATATGAACACACCAAGGCTGCGCGGTATGACATAATGTCAAACCGGTGACGATGTAAATTTTCAAACCGGTTTGAGCCGTATATCGGTTTTATGGGGCGGGGTGGGGCCAAGGATTAGTGGGTGCAATTATTGTATGTACTATATTTTTTCCGAGAAGCACGTAGAAAGTTTTACTCTACGTGTGTTGTCTGGAACTTTTGACCCAAAATACACGCTCATGACTTACTTTCTTCATAAGCATCATGAATAAGGTATATAACATTCATTTCTGATTGCGCCAGTAATTGTTAAAACCTAGCCTCTTACGAATTCAATTCAATTCAATTCAATTTATTACTCCCAGACTTTATACAGAGTATGTGGTGAACATATTTACATTCATATAGGTATATATATATAAGTGGTGTACAAGTGTACAAGTTTATAACAGTCAGTAGTAGTAGTAGTAGTAGTAGTAGTAGTAGTAGTAGTAGTAGTAGTAGTAGTAGTAGTAGTAGTAGTGGTAGTAGTAGTAGTAGTAGTAGTAGTGGTAGTAGTAGTAGTAGTAGTAGTAGTAGTAGTAGTAGTAGTAGTAGTAGTAGTAGTAGTAGTAGTAGTAGTAGTAGTAGTAGTAGTAGTAGTAGTAGTAGTAGTAGTGGTGGTAGTAGTAGTAGTAGTAGTAGTAGTAGTAGTAGTAGTAGTAGTAGTAGTAGTAGTAGTAGTAGTAGTAGTAGTAGTAGTAATAGCAGCAGCAGTCGTCGTCGTCGTCGTCGTCGTCGTCATTGCTGCTGTTGTTCAGTACTAGGTCAGGGATAAGTACACATTTGAGAGTGTCATAGCTATTGCGACTAGTGTCTCTGATCTCATTGTATAGCACACCTCGGCATACAAAATGAGAACAATTATTCTATTTCTGCCCAAAGTGCGCTATAACCTTTGCAGCAAATTGGCATAGTTTTCTTTGCAATGTCAAGTTGGGAGTCGACAATAGCGTTTCAAATTTATAGTAGTTTGGTCGTGTAGAGTAATAAGCCGGTATTAATAATTTACGGGATTCTTCAAAAGATTGACATAGAAACAAGTAATGGTATTCGTCATCAATATCATTATTATTGCATAATGGACATGTTCTGCTGAGTTTTGGCATTCCTGTCCGGCGGCCTGGTTCAATTGGTACGGGTGATTGGCAGTCCTGAGTTTCGTAAGAGTGCTTCTACTAACTTCATTTAATTTTAATAAATATGGCTCTGAACAGATTTCTGATTTAAATATTCTATATGTTTCGCCCCTAGATAAATTACTTAATGATTCTTGCCATGTTTATTTGAAGTGATCGATGGGTCTTTGCCTTTATATTATGTATTGGACTTCTTTTTTCCATGATTTGTTGTGAGATCCACAAGTAACTGTACCCTGCGTTATTTAAGATTGATTCGACATACTTAACCCATTTGTATTGAACCCCCTCCTCACTGTACCGTTTATGCATATATTTGTATATTTGATATGATAATAACCGACTAACCATAATTTGTGTTCCGATTAATTCTAACGTGTGAAATTTATCGTCTGTTTAATCAGCAAGCGTTGAACAACGGAGATATTTACCTTAATTTTTGTTAATCAGTTAAAGAATGTGTCATTAATTTTAGACTTCGTGTTTAAAATTGTTGGTGTCACAGACAGCATAAAATTTCAAGAAATTACCCGCATTTTAACATTCTGATGACAAGCGGTCATCGAGTCATATCGTTTACATTGTTTAAACATCCCGGTAATGATGATTTTGTGCTGTTGCAAAAGGTAGGGCGTGATTAGAGTATACGCCTATTGAATTAAGACTATTACCGGTATAGAACGCACACTGATACTACTGGTCACGGTGGAAGTTAACTTATTATCTTAGCTTTAAAGACTTATCACTACAAACTTAAGGAACCCGCCCCATGCTTACATGTTTACATAACTCGGTCGCGCAGAAATACCGCGCCAATAAACATGTTTACTTTGAATTCGAATTTTGTGACAATTTAAAAATCCCTCGGAACATGTGATGCGTACTACCTGTTTAGATTAGCGGGTTTGAACAATTAGTTCTACATTCTCGGTAATCGCGTGTTTCTAACGGAATTGTGTTAATGAATTATTTATGCAACATGAGACCCGTTAATAACAAACGAACACGCGTCAATCATATGTACAAGAATTAAGCAGAGAAATCATTTTATACCCAATTAGATTATGTTAACCCTGAATACGAAAGACCAATATAAAGTCAATCATTTACAATTTTATAAATATTATCGTGTATGTTAAATATTTCGAAAGTAATTTGACTGAGATTTGGTGCTGCAGACAACTGCGGCATCTTGCAGTCGCATTAGTTTCAAAAATATTGTAAGTTTTACAGACACAATTTAATGGGAATAAAAAACAACGGAAAAGTAGTATTTTATATGTTCAAACAGTTCTGCGTTTTAACCCTTTAATGCACAAATTTGTCAATATATTTAAAATTTTCTCATGGAATTTGCAGACAAAGGAAGATTATTTTTGAAAATTTACCTCGAGTGTCTGGTTTTGTCAATGTTGTTCATATCATTAAGGATTTTGTATGTTTCGATTAAGTCTCCTCGAAATCTTTCTGTGTAGCTGTAGTCTCCAATCTGTGTTAATAACTTTGCTGCCCGGCGCTGTACTCTTTCTAATAGCTGGGATTGTTGTTTAAATCTTGGTGACCATGCTGAGTTACAGTATTCAAGAATAGGTCTTACCAAAGATTTGTAGAGTAAGGTAAGCGTAGAGGGGTCTATACAGGAAAAAGTTCTTTTGATTATTCCTCCTCTACTATTCGCTTTAGATACGATTTTATTTATGTGTGTATCAATCAAAAGAAAGGTGTGTGTCGATATGCACTCCCATATATATTAACTCGTTATGAAATACGTTTGTAAATTTGCATGATAGACGCATAAATTTTAAAAAGTAAAAATAATAGTCCGATGTAACGATGTTTGTTATTATTTTTTGCGGCGCACGGGTTAGAACCTTTAGCAAGTGACGAAAATGAACAGCACAAAATGGTGCATTCAAACAGGTTTCAGGGATCGACTTTATTTGGAAATTTTGGCAAAATATCAGTTTAGGGGGCTATATGAGAAATAGAATCTCAAACTGACTCAAATACACCTCGGTGTGAGCGACAATAAAACCAACTGAACAACAACAACGACAAATCTCGGTTGAATTTCATAACACTATTATCAACCTCATCAAAGATTATCACAATGCTTGTGCAATGTGATAATTTTTTACTAGGTTGCTAATACTAATATTAAATAGGCACTCATTCCAGATCCTCTATTTATGTTTAATCCATGTATAATAGCTATTAATACTGCCGTCATAAGCAATGTCCTTATGTTAGACTAGGCTTGGATATCGTAATTCACGAGTAATGGTGATCTTACCGCTCCAAGCTTCCGTTCTCCATTTCACATTGAGCAGTCAACCCCCCCCCCCCTCCCCTTTTCTAACTCTTTGATATAGGCCCGTTCAAGTTCGAGTGCAAGTTCACTTTATTACACTCAGGCCGTGTATAGGCATATGAGGTATTGCAGTTGGTAAGACACGTGGAAGTAATTGATCAAGAGATAGACAATGATTGTGTACTGTGGGTTAAAATCCGTACCAGTTTAACTCTGTATGACGAGGATCTTTTGCTATGGGTAGTATATGTACCGCCAGAGTCGTCAAGGTATTATGAGAATGTGTTTAATCGGTGACTTCAACGCAAAAACCGGAGGATACCGTGACTATGAAGAGTTCGATGCCTTCACCCTTCAGAATTTTGCACTAGACGATGGTCCAAATAATGACCTATTCCAACTTACCACTAGTGGAAGCCAAAAGATAGGAAAAGTGCGAAAAAACACGAGTGGGAGAAAATTTCTGCAACTATGTAAAAATTGTAATATGTTTATAACAAATGGAAGAATGGGGAAGGACAGGCTTGTCGGAAAAGCAACATGTACAAATAACAGCTTATTAGATTACGCGATTGGAAATAGAAGGCTTATGGAATACATTACAGAATTTGAAGTATATGGTTTTGTTGCCGTGCTTTCAGATATGCACTGTACTCTTCATCTCGGTTTACTCAATAATAATAATAATAATAATAATAATAATAATAATAATAATAATAATAATAATAATAATAATAATAATAATAACAATAATAATAATAATAATAATAATAATAATAATAATAATAATAATAATAATCGATTGCCAAGAGACGTAGATGTGAATAACAAGCAGTCACGATGGGTAGCACTAAAGAAAGACATCTTTATAAGAAACCTGTTCTAAGCCCCGAAAAAGTTCAGGAAATAAAAGAAATTATTTTAGAAATACAAAACGGCAATATTGAGGAAAATATAAATGTAGCAACTAGCATGATTGGCAACCTATTTAGAGAAAGTGCTGAAAAAACATTTGGCTGCAAAAAGAAATATCCTGGGAAACATAAGAATATCAATAAGCCATGGTTTGGCAAAGAATGTAGCCACGTCCGGAAAGAATACCACAAAGCAAAAAAGAGTTACAACATAAACCAAACAGACATAAGTAGAGAGAGATTACAGAAGGCCAATCGACTCTATAAAATAACAATTAAAAAATACGCACACGATACACGTCAACAGCTACATAGCAATTTACGTAAGCTACATAAGGGAGATAGTAAAGCATTTTGGAATCTCCTTAACACCACTACCAAAAAGACCAAAGAAACTAATAAAATAGACCTCGAAGCACTCTTTCAGCATTTAAAAAAAGTTAATGAATGGGGACAAGATACAAACGTCGATGTAACTGAAATGATGGATGTGCCAAACTATGCTGAACTTGACGGACCAATCACAAGAAAGTAAATCTGGGATGGTGTAAGGAAATTAGCAAATGGGAAAGCAGCAGGGCTAGATAATATATACAATGAATATATTAAATGTTCGGCAGAAATTACGATCCCAGTTTATGAGAGCTTATTTAATAATATCTTTGATAACGGGGTAGTGCCAAATGAATGGCTAGTTGGAAAAATCATCCCTATATACAAATATAAAGGTGATCCATCAGACCCAGTAAATTATCGGCCAATTACTCTTTTAAGTTGTCTTGGAAAATTATTTACATCAATTCTAAACGAAAGGCTAAAGAGTTATGCAGAATCATATGAAGTTATCACAGAAACCCAAACCGGATTTAGGAAACAAAGATCGACACAAGACAACATATTTTCCTTGTATTTAATTAAAGAATTACTCTTTGCCCAAAAGAAAAGGCTTTACTGTTGCTAAGTAGATTTTAAGCAAGCATTTGATACGGTATGGAGAACTGGTCTGTGGTACAAGCTAATTAAATGCAATGTAACAGGAAAATGCTTCAAAATTGTACATAGCATGCATAAATCTATTAAATCCTTTGTTAGCTTCAACCATTGTGATTCAGACCGTATGATTAGCAATATTGGGGTACGGCAAGGCGAGAATCTATCACCTTTCCTATTTTCTATTTTCTTAAACGACTTGGAGGAATATCTACACGGCAATGAATTTTTTTGTCTTATCTATTAATGACATGGCAGAGGAGAATCTAAATCTATGTATATGCCTCGCCATACTGTTATATGCCGACGACACGAGCATAATGTCAGAGACACCAGAAGCATTGCAACACGCACTAAATATTTTTTCATAATTATTGTATCCATTGGAAGCTACAAATAAATACTACAATAAAAAGTGATAATATTGTCCAAGAAAAATTCAACAACCAACCTAAGTTCTTAATGGGAGGGCAGGAGCTTGAAATAGTCGATGAATACATCTATCTCGGAATTCAAATGAAGTCAAATGGCACGTTTTCAAGTTGCAAAATTCGAAACTGTAAACAGGGAACAAAAGCCATGTATGCATTAATCACGAAGATCAAAGAACACGATATCCCAATAGATCTACAAATTGTACCTTTTGAAACAATGGTAGTGCCTATTCTTTTATATGGGTCAGCAATATGGGGCTTTGAAAACACTACCTTAATAGAATCATGTCAATTGAAACTCTTTAAATGTATACTGAATCTAAAGAAAAGCACACCTAATATCATGGTGTGTGGCGAACTAGGAAGAATGCCACTGGACATCGAAATACAATGTAACATGATACGATTTTGGGCCGGGTTAGTAAGTGGAGGTTATGGGAAATTATCGTCAATGCTTTTCTTCACATGTCTGGATTGTATGTCACGAACCCAAATCCAATATGCTACAATCATCACCACCACAACCACCACCACATCAACAACGACAGCGACAATGCAATCGACAAGGACAAATTTTTTTTTTTCAAATACGCAACTGCAGCAGCTAATCACAAAATAATAATAATAATAATAATAATAATAATAATAATAATAACAATAATAATAATAATAATAATAATAATAATTGTTATTGTTGTTGTATTATTATGATGATCTTGATAATAGTGATTATTATGGTGGTGATAATAATAATAAAAATAATAATAATAATAATAATAATAATAATAATAATAATAATAATAATAACTACCGCCATAGAATAAATATATATAATAACAATGTTTACCCCATATGCTGTCTAAATGGCCTGGGTGAATAAAGAAAACTGAAACTGAAACTGTTGATACTATATTTCATGACGGTAGATTTTATATAGGCCCCTACATAATTATATTCATTATAGATTTAGCAACAAAATGCGATTCGTACACTCGAAAGTAGCACAAGGAGACAGGTCGAAATATTCGACAGCTATTAGATTGTGACTCAAATCGTACACTTGAAAATGGCACAAAGAGAAGGTATCTGAGAATTGTTCAGCCAAATTAGTTTCAAAATATTCGGAAGTCATTAAATTGCTAATTTATAAACGAGGTACAATTCGTAGACTTGAAAAAGGCACAAAGAGAAACTCAATTGAACATATTCACAAGACAAATTAGTTTCGGAATACCTAACAGTTATTAAATTGATCTATCAATAATAGACAATTCATACACACGAAGGTACTATAAGGAGAATTGAGCATTTTCTCCAGTTAATCGTTGGTGTCACGAAAACAAAACCGCATAGAATAAAAATTTCAACAATACCAATTCAAAGAAACAAAGAAATTAACACAGTTTTGAAGCTGGCGTGAATGGGACCTGTTTAACAGGGACCCGAACTATACGCCAATCAAACAACAATAGGCAGTTTTCAGACGGGCCATTTATTGCGGAGACTTTACTCTTGCTTTCTATTACGAAAGTCGATCGCTGAAAATAGGCAATCTCCTTCACTCCTCGCTGCTTATACCCAGGAGTATGAACGGTTACCAGTTTTAAATCTGGGAAAGTTACCAATTCAATTCAATTCAATTCAATTCAATTCAATTCAATTCAATTTGTTTACACCCAGGCCACACTGTGGGATATGGGATCCATTAATACATACATTTACACGGTCAATGGCGATTACATGGAATGTTGGTAATTATTATTATTATTATTATTTTTATTATTATTATTATTATTATTATTATTATTATTATTATTATTACATGTATTATTATTATTATTATTTTTATTATTATTATTATTATTATTATTATTATTATTATTATTATCGTCGTCGTCGTCGTCGTCGTCGTCGTCGTCGTCGTCGTCGTTATTATTATTATTATTATTATTATTATTATTATTATTTTTATTATTATTATTATTTCAACATAATATAAGTACCTAGGTAATCAAAACTCCCTCCCGTTAGCCAATCTGAATAATGCAATAATTAAATAGTGATTTGCATATACCCGTACCAATAATACCTAGAATGGCGTGAATGGGACCTGGGATCAGGGACTAGATAGACGCCAATCAAACAAGTAACTTTCTTCTATTACGAAAGAAAATGTGTTGAATGTAGGAATTCAGTTTTAGCTATGCCCCGCCCATCTCTCTTGCTCATCTCCACCCATGCTTTTCCCGTTTTGGGATCGGTTGATCAATGTACTTCTGAATCTCAATTTCTCAAAGACTATGCAGGTAAGCTGCTGAATATTTTGAAACTAATTTAACTGGGTGTTGTTGCTGCCTCTATTAAGAGTTTAATACGGGCTAAATCCTTTATGACATAATTGATGATGACATCAGCCTACACGTCGCGTAGTTGATTATGACGTCGTACGATTGACCGAGAAACTGGATTCCTCTATTTTGCCTGTGTATCTACAGCGATATTTAAAACTGTTGTTCGTAAGTCTCAAGTTTCTAACAATTTGCATGAGTCCTACAGATCTCAGACACATTTCTCACCAACACGCATATAAGGCCTATAAAAAACATTTTTCTATACACTGGACTAATTTTAGCCTATATATGAAAAATATAACGTCTTTGAATTGTTTTGTACAGTTCTAAATATTCTGTATGCAACTTAAAATGCAGGTTACGCATTTGATGTAGGTCCTACACATTAGTGGAATATTTCAATATTACTAAAATGGTATTTCAATAGTATAATACTTATTCAACTGTTGCCATAACCGAATATCCACTTTTCCTTTTAGCACATGCGCGATAAGCTCAGAAATTGTGAGAGTACGCCCAAAGCAAATTTTGAGAATACCATCATGGCATGCTAATAATTCAAACTGATACTATTGAAATCAGGAATCACCACATCATATTTTCTATTTTGTAGGCGACTGACGAGATCTGGGATGCCGTTGGCTATTTTACATTCTTTTGTCAGGGGTTGCCCTATAGTTCCAGCATTACCCATTTCCATCCAAGCTCTACCAACTTTCTACTCGCGTTTGCCTAGATATATATAAAGTTATATATAGTTACAACTCCAATTACGCCATTCTAGGTATTATTGATATATATATATATATATATATATATATATATATATATATATATATATATATATATATATATATATATATATATATATATATATATATATATATATATATATATATATATATAGTTACAACTCCGAGGTAACTCTGCAGGAAAACTGTTGAATATTTTGAAATTATTGTGACTTGGAGCTGGTACCGTGTATTACGCCCAACAGCCTTCAGTCATATATCAATTTCTAAGCATTCTGAGCGATTTTTGGGGGAGAAATACGGTAATTAAGACTTAAAGCCTAAAGCAACAAGACCGGTACAAAGGGATAGCTAAAGTATGCCGATATCGCCTATGTGCCATTGTGTCGTTAATCTGACATTTCGACAGTAACCCTTTAATAGATAATCCGGCTAAAACCGGCCTGTGATCTTGAGGAATGCCCATTTTCAGGCCAAGAGAATACTATTTCTGAAAATTGTACCACTTGAATGACTGGCTCGGTAACAGAGCCAGTCATTCCAGTCGTACATTTCCAAAGATAGTATTTACTTAGCCTACAAATGGACATTCAATAAGCAAATATTTTTATTTTCTTAGCCAAATTTAGCCGTTAAAGGGTTAACTTGTCGCTCTAATCTACGACAAGTCAGCTTTAACAAAGCTTCAGTCGGCTGCCACTATACGTCGCAAAAGCGTAACTATTAAGTTAGAATATCGAACCAATAGTATGCCTTTATCCCTGATAAGCGATAACGCCGGTTACTAGACCGGTATTGGGTAAATATCGGTCCCTATAAGCCAGGTATTTGCCCAGTAAGGGCCCAGTAACTCGCGTTATCAGGAATCTGTTCGGGATTTGATTTACACTTGACAAACGTGGGCTAATTCTCCGGGTTGTTCATGAACTAAGGAAATATATTTTACACTTATATACTACTTTGGCAAGAGAATAGGGCATAGATTATAAGAGTTCTGTCTATCGCTGCGTTACGAAAGGGCAGCTAAATGTACGTTAACTAATCCGCATCTAGCCTCGTTTAAATCCAAATTCGTAAACCCATTTATAATCTTGAGAATAATGTAGCAAGCAGCTTACCTGTATAATTGTCTTGAAAGGTAGGATTTTATTACCTCGAGGATCAGACGGTTGAGAGGGTAAGTAAAATGAACTTGCGCTAATTTAAACACATTTTATTTTATTGTACATACTATTGTTTATTAAATTAAATCCAACTGATTTCGGCATAAATTTTAACTGAACCTTTTAACACTAATATCAGCACAAAAAACCCGGCTTCTACGGTGGTCTTGAGAAATGTCCATTTACAGACTTAGAGAAGATTATTTATTGAAAATTTACCACTAGAATGACTGGCTCGATAACCGAGCCAGTCATCCTAGTGGTAAATTTTCAATAAAATAGTCTTCTCTTGGTCTGCAAATGGACATTTTCTATGAGAAAATTTGAATTTTATTGAAAAAGATTTTTAATGGTTACGGGATTAACGTTGTCTCGTCTACCTAGAAATCTCTGCTTACTCTAGCTAAGAAAAGTAGAAAGGGAAGAAAAAAATGAACACGGAATTATGAGGATGAAAATGTGTAATATTGACATAGATTTAATAACCCATGAATGATAGAAACTATTACTTATTTTAGGAATTCGAAGTGAGGGTAAAAAGTACCTATATACCGGAATCCAGTCAACTCTCTCTCTCTCTCTCTCTCTCTCTCTCTCTCTCTCTCCACACGCACATCGATATATCACTTTGATGTTGCCACGATATAAAACAATCTCTGATATTTTCTTATCTGTGAAAAGTTGATACGTGTATATAGCTTATAGTTGTAACCCATTCAACGCTATCGATCGATCGTATCAAACAATATTCCTTAATACTTTAAACCTCGAATTTGGTCGGGAAAATTTAACTTTTCTCATAGAGAATGTCTATTTGCAGACCACGAGAAGATTATTTTTTGAAAATTTAACACTGGAATGACTGGCTCGGTTATCGAGCCAGTCATTCCAGTGGTAAATTTACAAAAATAGTCTTCTCTTGGTACGCAAATGGACATTTCTCAAGACCACTGCATTACGCTGTTTTTGGTTGCTATGAGTGTGATAGAGTTACAAGGTAAAAAAACCTGTTGAAGTCGATGCCACCTAAAGAGCAATGTTCAACTATACGATTGCATTCAAATTAAGATATTGCAATTTCCGAATTCGAAAGGGTTTGAAAATGTGTAAGTGATTTTAAATTACATTTTAATCTCTGCTTGAAGTAATATCCGCCTTGTCTCTAGAGGGAAGTGTGTGTCCTAATGATTTGAAAGCCGAAATCCATGTATTTCAAACCAGTCTTACAACTATGGCGGGATAATTAGATGGTGAATTCTTTGAATCTAATTTTAGCAGTAGCTTTCAGACAAATTCGTTTCAAAATAGTTAACATGATATTGCTTACATAGTAAGAAATCGTGGTAGGTTAGTAGCATTGAATGGGGAAATCCAGTTTTAGCTATACCCCGATCATCTTTAGCTATGCTCCACACACACGACGCCAGTGCTGGGACCGACCGATCCAGGCACTCCCTCAATCTCCATTTTCAGAAACCTCTACAGGTAAGCTGTTGAATATTTTGAAACTAATTTCAATGGGTGTTGTTGCTGCCTATGGCAAATTAGTTTCAAAATATTCGACAATATGTTATTAATTATCCGTTCGTGACGAACTTAGCTACGCCATTCATGACGTAATTGATTATGGTGTCACCCTATATGCCACGTAGATGATTATCACGTCATATGATTGATGGATAAACTGGAATCACGAGGTGTGAGTGGAGCTTAGCTAGAGATTGGCGGGGCATGGCTAAAATGGAAAGGTCCATTGATGCACTGGGTTGTCAGGGATTAAAATATTAATATGGATTATCACTGAACAATAAGATTTATGTCAGCAAAATATAAGTCGTGAGTTAGGATCAAGCATTATTGACTCAGCTGTTACCTCGCTTATCTCGTAGTTAGGCAATCTATCTTCCTAAAAATAGGCGACAAGCGGGAGATATTCTGTATTAAAGTGCTCTTGATAAATTCCGGGTCCCTTGGTCCACCAGTTTTGAACATAAAGGCTTCAAAATACTTAGATGAACTAAAAAATAGCATTGGCTTTCATATTCTGATCAATAAATTTCTTTCCATAATAACTAATTAAAACATGACTATAATGGTTACCATACGTCCGTATTTTCCCAGATATGAAATTTCACAAAAATTTTAAGATTTGGTTTAAACAAATTTTAATTTTCTGTTAAAGTGGGAACACATTAAGACGTATCTTATTAGTATGATTTCCACTTGAGTTATGTACATTCTATTACTAACAAGAGGCGCTTGCATAGGTATAAAATGTATATAAATTTACGGCATTATACAGTATAAAAGTTAAGGAAATATACTGAGATGGGCATATAGAGTGGGAGGGAAAGCGTGTTTCGTGAAGAGTTGGACAAAGATAGAGTTTAGATGGTGTTAGGAAGAGGATTGAGGAGATAAAGTGGAAAGAAAAGAAGGCTGGTTTCCGCTGGCGCCTGCCAATGTGTTTACTAGTGTTTACATCATGCGGTGGGCGATTATTATAGGAGCACGGGGTCATAGTTCAGTATCATAATATCATTATTGGGATTTCACTTAGTATGACAGCTAGTTAGATCATGAGGGTATGTGTGTGAAGACGGCGGAAAAGAATAGATTAAGAACGGACGTGTATTATTTGAAACGTCCAGTATCAGCAATGTATTGGCAGAGGCTTGTTGATATTTGCATATTTGTGTTCGGATCGAAATTCTCATTGCCAAAAAGTAGTTCTTTAACTTTAAGCGTAGTGGGAGAGACATTAATTAGTGTTAACCCGTTATTAAATGATGTCCTTTGGTTATTTTATAATGGGCAATGGAAAATATAATGAGAAGGTGATTCGCTTGGAAATCCACAGGAGCACATACGAGTTTCCGATATGAAATTGTCATTTAGGTGGCTATTCAGGCTGCTACAGCCATTACGGAGTTTAGCAAAGGCGATATTGGCAGGTCTTATGCCTGAATAATACCACCTAGGTGGAGATTGAGACGGAGACATGGCTTTCAGCCTGCGCTTCAATTCTGCAAGTGTAGCAGATGATCTGACAGGATCGGGGAGAGCGTTCCAAGCGTTTAAGATTTGGGATACCATCATATTTTTTCGCGTGTTAAATATTATTTACAATTTTATTTAACTCATGTCACTGTTACCGTATTTCACATGTTCTTAGCGAGGATTAACTAATCCTGCAAATCATAATCGGGAACCTTGAATGCTTACGAAAATAGTATAGAATAATTTAGCAACATAAAAATTGCTAAAACATACACACCAACAGGTAGAGCAGTATCAGTGCAAAGGGACAGTGGTAATAGTGAGGCTATACAAGATGATACTACATGTAAACACTGTTCAGAATGCAACGGGAAAGTAAGAGAAAAACAAACGTGAATACTGTGTGATGGATGCGCTCAGTGATATCATTCAGAATGTGTTGACAAGGCAGCAAATGATTATAAATTAGTACAAAAGATTTGATTTTGATTTAAACATATTTCATTGCACGAAAATGTACAATGGGTAGGGTACAAGTTCATCCATTCATTAGATAAACTCTCTCCCAACAGAATTATTACTAAATATTATTAATTAAATAAATTGTATGTAAGAATTCTATATTACATAATGAAAGTAGAAACATATAAGGAGTAGACAGACGTATACGAGAATATAATCATTGAGAGAAAATGGAGATGAGGAGAGACAAAGACAAATGAGGGGAGAGAGAGTTAAAGTGCAGGCGGGCTGGCTGGTGAGCGGGTAGGCGGGCGGGAGGGAGTGAGTGAGTGAGAGATGAGGAGGGGGTAGGTAGGGAGGGAGGGAGAGAGAGAGAGAGAGAGAGAATCTCAATCAGCCCAAAGGGAAACAAGTAAAGCACGCCGAACAGCCTACAGTCTTTTTTCATCAGGATTTCATGGGTACAATGGCCTAGATCCGGTTACAACTATTCACCTTCTTTTAAATCTACATAGCGCCAGTCTGAACTTACGGGCTTGAAGTCATATTAGCGGCGGTGTGCATCTGGCCAAACTGGAAAAATACCAAAAACGGCTTCTGAAGCAACTTCTGTAATTACCAAAGAACACAACTGATCCAGCATTATATATCTTAACGGGTGTTCTCCCAGTTGAATCACACAAGGGCATCATAAGGCGCTTATGCTTCTTAATTCCATCTGCAAACTACCAGAATCTACAGTTGAAAAGAAAGTAGCTAGGCGGCAACTGTTTGTAAAATCTATTGAAAGTCACAGCTGGTTTATGGAACTAAAAGGAATATTGCAGAAGTATTGCTTAGAGGATGCTGAGGTATATCTGCATGATCCTATACAGAAGGGGAAGTGGAAGTCCTTGATTAAGAAAGCTATTCGGTTGTACTGGAAGGAAGAAATATGAAGGGCAGTACCATGGTACAGGTCCCTGAGGTACCTGAATGAAATACCGTTTATTCCAGGAAAACTGCATTCTGTACTAGAAGCTGACTGCTCTTCTGAAAGAAATGCAGCCCCCGTATATCTGTATAATTGATACTTCTCATTGGAATGTATGCGCTACAAGAGAGCCGAAGAAGATTTCCAAAAGATATCGTCAATCCATTATGCCAATTATGTAAATCTGAACAGGAAACGTGGAACATTTTCTAATCAGATGTCCATCATTAGAATCCATTAGGCGGGCACCCATTCAGTCTGTCAACACTTGCCTTCTGAAAAATTGTGATTCAGGTGTTAGTCATTATTCAGCTGAAGAACTCGTACAACTTATATTAGATTGTACAAGAATCATCGATCCTGAGATAGTGACGTCTGAGTTCCTGAACACATTAGCGTTTCCTGCTAGACGCTTAACGTATTTCATACACGGAGATACAAGCTACTTAGTATGTCCAATTTCGCTATTGCCTCTACCCAACTGTTAATTATTGTTAATGAACGTTAATTGTTGATGACAAAGAATTATGGTTATTTGGATAAAGGGAGTAATTTCATAATCGGCACAGTGATAGTTCCCCAAGGGCAGAACGCTATTCTGACTAATAGGATACACTTACGCATGTTAATGCGGTTCTCATACAAAGGTCTTTATGATATGTTACAAATTACAAGCTATAAGATGGTAGAATTCAGTAGACTGAACGCTAAGAAGGAATTCATGAGAAAACTTCCGACGTTAAGAGAACATGATATCTGGATTAGTCAAGATATGTCAAAGGAAGAGGGTGAACGCTCTGGGCAAGTAGTTACTAAATGCAATGAGATAAAAAAACTAACAATCAGGGAAATGCAAATTTACCGACGGGGTTCAAAGCCCGCTCGATTGTCAGACGATCAGGTGACGGACGAGCAATCGGTGGAAGCATATGCTCCTCTTGGTGTGTTAGTCATCCCCTTCACTCATCGTTGCCTCTCCACCCAGGAGTATAAATTGGAGCCAGTGCAAAATCTGGGGAAGTTACCAATAGTAGACTGAAATAAACCCAGCGTAGACATGGCGTGAATGGGACCAGGAATCAGGGACTCGATAGATGCCAATCAAAGCAATAACCTCGTGAGGGAGGGAGGGAGGGAGAGAGAGAGATAGAGAGAGAGAGAGAGAGAGAGAGAGAGAGAGAGAGAGAGAGCGTCTCTGTGATGCGCTGAAGACCACGTAAATTTAAACAGGAAGTACGGCCAGATATTCCACCAACCACCTGCTCTGGCAACGATGTAGCAATGCGGCGCAGCCTCGTGTGCCTTGTTGACTAATCAAGGAAACTACAGACGGGTTGTGTCAAATGCGCGTACATAACAGCATGATAGTTAAGATGACAGCCAAGGACAGTAAGATGACAGCCAATAGTCCAGGAGCTAAAGCTAGGTCAGAATCGTGATGTAGCACACCCAGTATTCGGAAGGTCTGACACTTGCTGTGGCTTGGGGGACATGTCCCACACATTTTAAGCCCTGTTGTACAAACAAATTGTGGTAGCACTAATTAGTTATCCTGAGTTCTTTGCATAGGGGGTCTAGGCTTTGGCTGTATCCACAGTGCACAACGATATAAGCATGATCGTGTCATAACTCAAAGTAATATCGTATTAGATTCACCATATATGATATTTAGACGGATATTGACCTAACATATATCCAACATACATTTGGCATGCATATACCAAAGGCGAGGGTGAAATGTGAAGGTTATATTTTATGTATGTATACTAACTCCATCATAGAATCTGTATATCCAGCTGTACCACTGTTGACAAATCGGTTACTTTCCAATGATTTCCGGATCACCAACTGAATTCAATACGGTGTATACGGTCATGAAACAAGTTCAAAGAATGATGACAACACTAGGACAGTATGACTCGGTCATTACATTCGACTTGGCCATATATGTCAAGGCAAATGAGATACAGTGGCGATATAAAGAAGAGTTTAGTGACACTGTGATCAGACTGGGTGGATTCCACATTGCGCTAAACTACTTAGCTGTTATTGGAAAGATGTTTGATGACTCTGGCTTAGAAGATCTCCTCATAGAGGCCAGCACATATGGTAGCAGCACGGCTGCTGCTCTACTTAAAGGGAAGTCATATAATCGAGGAGTGAGGGCTCACAAATTGGTTATGGAAGCGCTGCTGCGATTACAATACCAGTCTTTTTCCAAATGGGTTCAACAAAATGGACAACATGAAGACCTTACTCCAACAGAATTGGAGAGTCTGGATGAGAAAATTAAGATGTGCCGAAGCAGCATTGACGACTTAGACGCACTGCAAGAAAATTTCAAAGAGGTGTGTATGTACGTGAATAAATTGCAACAGCTGTTCAAATCCTTTAAGGTTGAGTCAAGCTAGAAATCACACCTGTTCGCATTTTGGAACTCATATATTCATATGGTAGAGCTGCTGCTTGGATTCATAAGAGCTGAGAGAACTGGAGATTGGCAGGCACACCTATCTGCTACTGCTGCTATGGCGCCATATTTCTACAGCATGGACAGAACCAATTATGCAAGATGGCTGCCAATATATCTTGCGGACATGAAGATGCTTCAAAGTACACATCCCCATGTACATGAACAATTCTTGAATGGAAATCATTCCGTAAGTCGCTCAGACCATCCATTCAATCAAGTGTGGACAGATATGGCCTTAGAGCAATCGATTAATTTGGATTCCAAAAAGCGAGGTGGTATTATTGGAATAACACAAAAGCCAGGAGCTCTGGAGAGGTGGTTTTTAACTAGCCACGAGAGGGCAGCCATAACAACGGTCACAAAGCAAATGTGTGGGTTTCAAGATAGTCACATGTTTGGAGTACATAAGGAAATGGGGACTAATCGAATGAACAGGGATGAAACCGATGTGCAGAAGATACTTTCGATGTTCTCATCAGATATAATGACCAATCCCTTTAATATTGTGGAAAACGACGACAGCGAGTGTCTTCCGCTTGTAAACATTGCAACTGGCGTGGTATTGCCTAGTGAAATCGCCAAGAGACTTGTTTCCGCCTGTGACATTGGTAAGGAGATTATGGAAAATTTTGTTCAGGAGCGCCTGGACACTAACACGAGAAGCTTTTGGGACACGTTGCCACACTTAAAACTTAAAACATTTGCCATCCTAGCACAGAAGAAAAAACTCAAAACAAATGATGAAAAATTCACAATGTGAGATCTGACCGCGAACTATTTGGTCGATTAATTATTGCCGCAAGGTCCAAAGATGTTGATTTAAAACTAGTGATGACGTATGAACTGTCTGCTGTTCCACTATCATTGTCACATACGGATGGGACTCTAAGAAAGAATGTGAAAAGTGTTTTGTTAAGTGAACTAGAAAAGGAAGTAAATGTTGATGGACGGCTTCCACCTGTTGACAAGACAGGCGCAACAGCTTATGTAGTAGATGGCATGGCAATTGTGCAAATGGTTAGAACTGGAGGTACGTCTACATTTGGAGAATTGGCTGATAAATACTGGCACATCTTTACAGTTCCACTGAATCAAGAAGACTGCAACAGAGTAGATATAGTTTTTGACAGATATGATAGACTGGAATCTCTCAAAGCGGAAGAGCGGCTAAAACGTGGTTCATCAACAGCATTGGAAGTAAAGATTGCTGGAGAAAATACTCCCGTTCCAAAGCAATGGGCCAAGTACATCAGCAATCCAAGCAACAAAAGTAACCTGGTTGCATTTCTCAGCAAGCGGTGGCGTGATACTGGTCCAAATATGCTATCTGCCGACAATTGCGTCATTCATGCTGGTGGCTTTAACGATGGCATGGATGTTGTTGTCATTTCAGCGAACAATTCGTCGTATTTGGAAGAACTTCGATCAGATCACGAGGAAGCAGATACGCGTATGATGTTGCACGCGCTACACGCTTCAAAAGACCACATGCGTGTTGTTATACAGTCTCCTGATACAGACGTGGCAGTACTTAATATATATACGTATCGTTCGCTTCACTGTTCTGAACTATGGTTCCGTACGGGCACAAAGGACAAATTGCGATACATACCAATACATACAGTTGCTCAAGTACTGGGCCCAGCTATCTGTCTGTCTTTGCCTGGGTTTCATTCTCTTACAGGTTGTGATAGCACTAGTGCATTATTTGGAGTCGCTAAGAGAAAAGCATTCAATCTCTTAAAGTCATCTGAATGTCATCAGCTTAGCTTAGCCCAACTCGGCGAACATGTTGACTTATCACCGAATACTGCAATTCTATGTGAGAAATTTGTCTGTGAGTTGTATACCACCAGGGATATGGGAAAGACAGCTGATGAAACCCGTTATTGGCTCTTTTGTCAAAAGAGACAAAGAAATGAAAATCTTCCACCTACATCGAATAGTCTAAAGCATCACACCGAAAGGGCCAATTTTCAAGCTCGCGTTTGGAGACGTTCATTGCAAGCTGTTCAGAATCTTCCATCTCCAAATGGACATGGCTGGAGTATAGTGGATGGTCTACTCAACCCTGTTCTAATGTCAAAGGATCCTGCTCCATTTGGATTAATTGAACTCACATCATGTAGATGTCAAAAGTCTGCCTGCAAAAGAACAGATCTCTGTCAATGCAAGGCTAACAATCTACTCTGCACTGAAGCATGCCTTTGTATGGGGGGTGAAATGTGTGACAATGTTCAGCATACAATTGTCGAAGATGACTCTGACACGGATGAGTAACATTCTCTCATTTGCTCACGTGATAAATATGTCCTGCCAGCTTGTGTAGACATGCACTGCATGTCAGTTAAAAGTTAATTATGAAAAATGTAGAAAACATGGGCATTGTTGTAGCTAAGGTATTGCTAGTCACAAGAAGACCTAAGTGCCCCAATATGTACAAAGCAACATACGGGTGTCTATAAGGTTGATTATGTATAAATCTGCGATATACGATCACTCCTTTCCATTTTGGTAAAGATTGTATTGATATAACATGCGCTTAAGTTTGTGAAAAATTTACCATTGTGAAAATTGTTTGAGAGCTACATTCAACACCTATTGTAAATGGGCTTCTCACGGGTTAGTGATACCACAATTTTCTTGTACAACACGGCTCAGAATATACCCAAGACATCGGTCTAGCATAATATAGAGACAAACCTTCTGAATACTGGGTGTGCTACGAAACCATTCTTCTAGACCCCTTTTGAAAATTGGCTCCCGGACTACAAGTTCGATTGAGCATGTTATGTTGGACTGGCGGGCCTAGGACGTAACTTTACTTGATACAACTTGTTGCGACTGTCTGTCTACACTGAACTGATTATCCGCAACTATCAGTTGCGTCGTGTTTGGTCAGGCATTGTTGGATTAGTAGCCAAGGATTTATAAACGTGAATCTATAGAGGAATACATTCTATCTCTGCCCGTACCATTTCTAGCTAAGCCCCGCCCACTGTGTACGCGTATTTGAATTGATTGAAACTTTGATAGGCTACCTGGATTCTCAGAATCAAAGCTTCAAGGTAACTTTACAAATAGACATACAAATCGCACACATCCGTAACGGACGTTTCGATTTTCGTGAGGTGAGGAGTGACAGATCTGATCAATCCATCTTCTATTGCAGGATATAATTAAAGTTTTTGAAGAACGATGGGAAATAAATGCACTAAGAAGAAAGCTGGTTTTCGAGGAGCACAAATTAAACACGAGGACTCGAACAGATCTAGTATAGACTACAGAGTGTTTTTCGGGGATACGGAAGCTCCCAAGACACCATGGCAAACACCCCATTCACAAGATAGCTGTTTCGATTATACAGACGGACCGGAGATCTCTATTGAGGATGTACGCGGCTATCGTTTCCCGTTTGAAAATATTGTCCTCGAGGGAGGCGGGAATAAAGGACTTGCTTATTGTGGAGCTCTGGAGGTAGGATAAAGTAAATAGCGACAACAACACCATCACTACCATTATTACCATCACCCATGCAATCACAATCGGAAACCATCATATCCATCATCACCAATAACACCAATAACAATGTCGTCGTCTCTCTTGTCAGCGTCGTCATTGTCGTAGCGGCAGCAGCAGCAGCAGCACCACCACCACCACCACCACCGCCGCCACCACCAGCACCACCACCACCGCCACGATCACCATCAGCAGCAGCATGAGCATGACAACCACCACCACCACCACTAGCATCACCACCACCACAACCAGCACCACCACCAGCGGCAGCAGCAACAGTAACAGCACCACCACCACTGCCACCACCTCCACTAACACCACGACGAGCACGACCGCCACCGCTACCATCACCACTATCACCAGCAGCAGCAGCATGACCACCACAACCACCACCACGACCACCACCACCAGCAGCAGCAGCGCCACCAACAGCAGCAGCATAACCACCAGCAGCAGCAGCGTCATCACCACCATCACCACCACCACTACCACCACCGCCGCTGCCGCCAGCAGCAGCATCACCACCACCAGCATCACCACCACCATCACCACCAGCACCACCACCACCAGCACCAGCACCACCACCGCCACCGCCGCCGCCGCCACCACCACCACCAACACCAGCACCAGCACCACCACCACCACCACCATCACCGCCACCACCACCATCAACACCACTAGCATCATTACGTTCACTAATAGGAACACCACCATCATAATCATCATGCTCATCTTCATCTTCATCATCATCATCATCATCATCATCATCATCATGACGACGACACGGCAGCGGCGGTAGCAACAGCCACTCATCAACAGCACCCGAAAGCAAACAGGTGGACTGTGGCCTTTGAAAGTAGGCTTCATTACAACTCTTATTGTTTCAGGTTCTCGAGAATGTTATGGGTGTCGAAGATGACAGTCTGAGACGGCAGATGAAGCGTTTTGCCGGTGCCAGTGCCGGGGCTATGACGGCGACACTATATGCAGTGGGGTACACCTCCGGCGAAATACGGGAATTTCTCAGTCAGGACCTGAGAAAGGTGTTTCTCGATCACAGCTGTGGATATCTTAGCTTACTGCCCAATCTTATAAGCAGATATGGCTGGAACCCTGGCAAGAAAATTTTCAAGTGGTTTGGACAAGTATTAAAGGAAAAAACTAATGATGAAGACATTACTTTTCAACAGGTACCCTTAAATGTCCCATTAAATAGCAACACTTGCACTAGATATTATGTCTGTTGATTTCCGTTCAAATTACACAGCGCGCATGCATGCGATGCTAGTCAGCATGCAATGCATTGACTCCATATACGTTGTAACTATTTGATGCACCATATTCGTTGAATCTATTTTCTGTACGGGGAAGGATTTCTCAAACAAAAATACCCCGTCTGCACGAGCAACTTGTAATTTGTCAGGAAGATCTGGAAGCTTAAGCTTGTGGGAACTTTTCACGGCAGTGACCATACATACATTCTGTATTGGAGCCAATATGTGTGTGTTTGAACATGGTCTTTGTGGGTCTTTGGAATAGAAATTAGTTTCTAATGGAGAGATCCATTTCAAGTTATGCCCCTCCCATTTCTGGCTAAGCTCGGCCCCCTTTTACTTGTGCTGGGATCAATTTATGTAATTTGAACCATGAATTATCAGAATCCCAATTTAAAGGTAACTTTGAAGGGTAGCTTTTGAATATTTTGCAACTAATTTGACTGGGTTCTGTTGCTGCCTATGGCGGACTTATCTACATCATTCATTGCTCATTTTGATTGTGACGTCAACCGTTATGTGGCTTAATTGATTATGACGTCAATATTTGTGACTGAACTAGAGTCGATGGTTTTAATATCGCCTTCAGAATTCATTTGATAAATAGCAGAAGAATGGGATTCATTTTTAGGCATGCCCCACCAAATTTCTAGCATATTTGAATCGATGTTAACGCTTGAAAAATTGAATTTCCATAACCCAATATTCAAGGTAAGTATACAGGTAAGCTGTTGACTATATTGAAATGAATTTGACAGAGGGCAACAACTCTCAATCAAATTATTTCAGAATATTCAATAGGAAATCTGAATGATGATTCCACATTTTGAAAAATATGACGTCGGAGTTAATAATGATGTCACAGTTCAATAAGGATGATGTCACATTTTGATTATATGACGTCCTGATGATGATGTTATATACTTTATTCAGATCTATGATAGATATGACCAGACTGAATTGTGCATAGTGGTCACAAATCTAAATCATATGAACAGCGAGTATTGTCATGTGAAGACGACTCCCGACATGCCTGTGCGAGTGGCGGTTAGAATGAGCATGACAATACCAGGTATGTATATTTTTCACAGCCTAATTAAAATATGTCACTTGTTAGCTGACTTCACAATCAAATTGAGGAATTCTTTTGCTCAGTCAATCATATAATGCCATAATCAACTACGTCACATGTAGGCTGACGTCATAATGAATTACACCATGCATGACGCGACATAGTCCGTCACAAACGCTTAATAGTCTGACAAGTTGTAAAACTTGTATATCTTTACTATTTAATAAACATTATGTTGCCTATTTTGAAACCGATTTGACTGGATGTGATCCCTGCATTGAATGTGGGTAAATGACGTCAGTCAGTCATGAAAATCGTAAAGTACTTCATAAATTTGTCCGAATCATATGTCTTTGTTGAATTCACAATTTAATAACCATATTATGCTGTTGAATATTTTAAACCTAGTTTGACTGGGAATTGTTGCTTACATGTACGTATACTTTCCTTGAAAATTAGATTCTGAGGTTTTAAAGTTTCAAATTGGTTTCAACAAGTTAGAAATTGATCCTTCTATTAACTATTGCCTGGTCACATCACCAACTGGGCAATAGTGCAGACATCTTTTCGCCATGCAATGAATAACCATTTCTTTGTTACTTACATAATATTTTTATTTTTATTTTTACTACCATCTATTTAACATCCATAGCAAGGAGGATTGTCCAGAATAAAATCTTTTGGCCAGTTATCTTCGTGGCACAAAAAGAACGATGAACTTCATATATGTGTATGTTTATCTTCTAGGGATGTTTGCAGCGACGCACTATGCTAGCCATGGACACACAAACATATACGTAGATGGTGGAGTATTGTGTAACTTTCCCATACACTGCTACGATGGTGAGTAAAATACATTTGAATAATCAATGTAGTGGTGGTGGTGGCGGTGGTAGTGGTAGTAGTAGTAGTAGTAGTAGTAGTAGTAGTAGTAGTAGTAGTGGTAGTAGTAGTAGTAGTAGTAGTAGTAGTAGTAGTAGTAGTAGTAGTAGTAGTAGTAGCAGCAGCAGCTGCAGCAGCAGTAGGAGGAGGGGAAATTTTCAAAAGGAGGAGGATGAGGAGGGAGGGGTGGAGGTAAACGGACAGATATGTGTTTACATAATGTGAATCCTTTATTATATAAAATACAGTTAAGCTCCAAACAGTCATAGTTCTTTAAGACATTCATTTTTTATTATCTGTAAAGACCAGCATCATTTGAGCCCAGACCACAGATAATAAGTAACTTGATCAGGTTTGACTAGTAATTATGCATGTGACTACTTTCTAGGATGGTATCTCTCATTGAAACCTGAAAATGGATTCCTGAAGAAATTACAACCTTTGTCTAATTTTGCAAAGATATATGAGACAAACCAACGATTTGGAACATATAACGACAAGACACTCGGATTTCTCTTGGTAAGTGGTGCAATGTGTACACATATGTGTGTACATGCACGTGTGTGTGTGTGTGTGTGTGTGTGTGTGTGTGTGTGTGTGTGTGTGTGTGTGTGTGTGTGTGTGTGTGTGTGTGTGTGTGTGTGTGTGTGTGTGTGTGTGTGTGTGTGTGTGTGTGTGTGTGTGTGTGTGTGTGTGTGTGTGTGTGTGTGTGTGTGTGTGTGTGTGTGTGTGTGTGTGTGTGTGTGTGTGTGTGTGTGTGTGTGTGTGTGTGTTTGTGTGTGTGTGTGTGTGTGTGTGTGCGTGCGTGCGTGCGTGCGTGCGTGCGTGCGTGCGTGCGTGCGTGCGTGCGTGCGTGTGTGTGTGTAAATAAGGGGCATGGGTGAAAGTGGCATGATATGGAATCATTATGCCATAGTCTATCAATAAAATATGATATTTGAAAAAGGTTCGCTGATAACACATTTTCCCTGTGATATCATTTTTTCTGTTTCAGTATGCATGTCATGAACAAGATTTGTACAGAACGCAACTGGATTCAAGGCCAGGAATGGAGATTCCACAGGAATTCCCAAAGACTCCTCTCTTTTGGTATATTAATAGTCTTTAGCTATGGCTTGGTGCCTGCATGGGTGGGCTTGCTGCAGTCTCATGTAGATTTTATTTTAGGAATTTATTCATTCATATGCAGATTCTTAACAGATATAATATAATTTTATAGACATCTCAATTACAGCTCAGTACTATAAGTTCATGTGATCTGTTTCACTTTAAAAGAAATTAGACGCCCACATTATTTTCAGAAATCTCAACCAAATTTGTTACAGATTTCAATCAACTTCTGTAGATTGGCATATGGTGAATATGCATATGCCAAGCCATATTGTTGTGTTAGATGACCATACTCAACATATCTGTAATGTGTAATCTTTATGCTCCCAGCAGAACTTTGGTTATTGAAGAAAAACTAAGATTACATGGATTTTCACATATCAGATAAGAACTGGATGGAGGTGTGGATGGATATGTGAATGGTTGGCTGGTTTGAGCCTAACAATAGAATGCAGGTCTTGCATGGCATAGCAAACATACATATCATTTCTTTGATATGTCCAACTAGAATGAAAGCTATTGAAAAAAAATAATAAATAAATTGCCCTAGGACCCAAGTTCAGAGATGAGAAATCGAGCTTTTACAGCCTTCTCTTTATGTACTCTATGCTTTGGTTTGATAATGCAAGACATTTTCTCATTTTTGTATTCTACATAACTATCCAAACACGGATCCATATAGGCAGTATTCCACTGTAAATCATGATATATATACATGAAGAAATACTTGTATGACGCCATTCTGAATTAGTTTATGTGATTCGTGTGTTCAGTCTATAAATTGGAAAAGAAAGAATATGTGGCAAAATATCATTAAAATACAACAGCAGTTCTATCCTCATAATGTACTCCATGAACCACTAAACAGTACTGATCAATCCATGAGACATTCTGAGTAATTCAAGTCGTCCCGGTGGAGCCCTAAAAGCAGTTTTCAAGACCAATTAAAAAATTACTAATAGATGAAGGTACGCATGTTTAAATCTAATGAATTAAAATGGCTTAATGCAGAGCCTCAAATATATATTTGCTGCAGCACTTTATTTTTTCAGTTTTTGCTAACAATAACGTGAGTAGCATATTGTACAGGAATACCTGAGTATAATCACGTTTTCCGAAATGCATTCTATTACATGCATAATTCCCTCATTCATTTTGGCCAATATACCAAAATTAAGGTTAAATACGTAATATCATCAAAGGTTTTATTTTTTACAATTTGTTTTATTTTATTTTTTATGGAGCTAGACCAAATTTTTCATACATATGAACCAGATTTGTCGGTAACTCCTTCATTTGCTGACAAACCATCCCCAACACCCACCCACCTACCACCACACCAGCAATCCACCTCCACCACACCCCCAACCCAACTCCCACCCTGTAACAAATCAATTTGGAGGCATTTTTATATCCTCTAACTAGCATATTAGCACTTCCTCTGAATTATCTCGCAGTTCTATATCCGCCTCGACTTCAGATCCTGATGAATCACTAATGACTTGCAAATTTAGCAACAGACATTATTATTCTGGGCCACATGGCATCTATGGATTAGATAAAATAACTTTAGCAAACCACAATCAATAAGAATGAAAATAGTTCACTCTAATGATAAAGTCTTTAAGCATCAGTCATTTGTCACTTGACCAATTCGATTTCAATTGCATCGATCACCAAAATGATGTGGCCCTTCCTGTAGATGATTACAGCACACTGCTGACTCCTGTCATTGACTTAGCTTCAGATTCTCTACAATAGTCGGTTGTATTAAGCCTTGATCACAACAAAATTTGTTTTATTTTTTAATATATAGTCAACTGTATGCCAGCACACCTCAGTTATAACTGAGATATCCCCAGCATTGCCCTATAAAGGTCCAGCAAGAAGGTAAGGAGGGTATTAATTGACTGGTTACTATTCTGTATGCTGCTCGTTAAATCGATTGCATACAAAGATAGTGGGTCTAAATCCTTATTGGTTTTATGGTTTATTTGTCGTTTATTTACACAATCTACAATAAAATGATGAAAAAGAAAGGTGGGCAAGGTTGCGAGATTGAAAAGATAGCTCAATAACCTATGTTTTACTATCATGTTTCAGTTGATAACATTTCTTTAGATAATTGCAATGTCCTGATGTTGTTTCCTCAATGAAGGTGTGTTCTGTTGTGAAGAGTAGCAATGTATGATTGTCTCACAGACTCACAGAGATTCAGTGGTCTGCGTTTTAGGTTTGGATTAGCCTGAGTTCTCTGAATGTCCAATGAGGTCTACCATAACATTTCAGGCATTGTAAAATTAAAACTCTGGCACCCCTAGTCATTAAGATTTCTGTGGTCCTAATTGGTTAGAACTCCAAAACTGTTGCATGCTCACCATTCAGTTTGTGCCCTTGACTGCACATGCATTGTGGGTTTAAAACATTACAGTGGAGGGATCTGGTCTGTCAGTCAAGTTCGCCATAATTAAATTTGTCACATGTTAGCTGACGTCACAATTAAAATGGCATAGCTTCATCATGAAAATCAGAAAATTTGTACTTAAAGTGCACAAATTGTATGGCTTTGGTGAATTTAGAAATCAAGAAACATTCTGTTTAATATCTTGAGGCTAATTTGCCTGTGACTGTTGCTGCCATAGCCATTTGATATTTGATCTTTCGTCACTGTTTCTCTTCTTTATCGTTTATTCCATCTCTGTTTATTCATTGATTCGACTGATTTATTGTCTCCTGTTGATTTCGTTCTTAGTGAGTATTATGATCAGCGAAATCAAGAATTGGAGGCTTCACACCATCACACGGCAGTAGTGGAAGCAGTTGAAGCTTTGTGGAAGGTATTGCATCCATCACCATCATCATCATCATCGTCATCAACACTATCATCATCATCATCATCATCATCATCATCATCATCATCGTCATCGTCCTCGTCATCATCATTGTCATCATCGGCGGCGGTGGCATCATCATCATCATCGTCGTCGTCATCGTCGTCGTCATCAAATATGTCCACCTGTTTTTATATCACAGGACGCCTGCTTTTTAAGAAAGCATAGTGGTGACCCTCAATAGCCACTTGCTGGGGCAGTTGATTTACATTAGCGGACTGCCTGCGTTTAGTGGTCATATTTGGTGGTCCCTAGCATGGCTTTAATTAATAAATGTGTCTGTATATCACGTCGTGCCAGTGTTTCCCACGGCATCTAGTTTTCCTAGAGCCCCTGAACCCAATACCCTGAGGTGGAGGTCCCATACTGAAATCTTGTGGTCCCATTCTGAGTAAATCACGTTCATTAATGTTTTGAAACTAATTCAACTGGGTGCTGTGGCAGCAGTAACAGGTTCCAGCGAAGTTTGTTTCAAAATATTCGACATCTTTTCTGTATAGCGGTCCTGAAAGTGAGATACTGGTATTTCATGGGTTAAAATTGTAATACTATATTTATTTTCATACTACCTGACACCCATAATCACCTAAAACGGACCTTCCCAGTTTTAGCTATTCTCAGCCCATCACTAGCTAAGCTCTACCCACACTTTGCCGAGACAATACAGTTAAGTTGTTGAATATTTTATAACTAATTTAACTGGGTGCTGTTGCTGCCTATGGCAGCAATAGCGCCCAGTCAAATTAGTCTCAAAATATTCAACAGGATATATTTATTAAATAGTAAAGACATACAATTCGTACAACAACGCATAGTCTGTCTTCAACTATACGTTCATGATGTACTTATCTACGTCATTCATGACGTCATTGATTCTCATGTCATTCTATACATCGCGTAGTTGATTATGACGTCATATGATAGATGGATACAGTGGAAAGGTCCATTCTGTTCGCCATAGAAATATATACATTTATAGAAACCACGTACTGTAGAAATAAGCATATACACAAAATACAACCACGCTAAAAATGCAACAATAACCTGTTGCATTGACCTCATGAACTTGAGCTCTTCCAGGGCTCGAGAATTTGAAACATATTGTCTTGCCCCTAGGGGCAAGTACGACTTTTAAATTAGGTTGCCCCTACTGTAATGGACCGTTCCAGTTTTTGCTATCCCCCGCCCACCTCTAGCTTAGCTCCACCCACAATTCGCCGTGTTGTGATTGATCGATCCCTCAATGCGCTAACTATCAATTTCCTGAAAACTCTACAGGTAAGCTGTTGAATATTTTGTAACTAATTTGACTTGGTGCTGTTGCTGCCTATAGCAGCAGCAACGCCCAGTCAAATTAGTTTCAAAATATTCAACAGGATATTTATTAAATAATAAAGACATACAATTCGTACAACAACGATAGTCCGTTTTCAAAATTGCGTTCGTAGCGTACTTACCTACGTCATTCATTATGATGTCATTCTACACGTCGCGTAGTTGATTATGACGTCATATGATGGGTGGAGAAAGTGAAAAGGTCTATTACAGTTTGCCCCATTTCTGTAAATTCTTTTGAAAATATGTATTGTCGTAATCTATACAGACTAAAGAATCCTTGTAAATACCAACTCAAGCATTATATTAGCCCTTTATCCATCATACCGACCAAAAACGGTTAGTGCAGTGGTCTTGAGAAATTTCTATTTTCAGACTAAGAGAAGACTATTTTTGAAATTCTACCAGTGGAATGACTGGCTCGATAACCGAGCCAGTCATTCCAGTGGTAAAATTGTCAAACAGTCTTCTCTTAGTTGAAATTTTCATAAACAAATTTGAGTGTTAACTGGTTAAGACTAAATAAAATAATTACTCACTCATGTGTACATATACACGCCCTGAAAATAACAAATTATCAAGGTTGTCCCCCAGGATAACCAGTGTGTTAAAATTTGATTGCACTGCCGTAAAATATGATTGTCCCGGTCTGCAGGAACGTGGCCTGTTACACAATATTCAGCAGCTGCCCTGAATATGAAATTGATAGTTAGGGCATTCATGGATAGATCAGTCCCAGCACGGTGAAGTGTATGTAGAGCTTAGCTAGATGTGGACTGGCAGAGATAAAACTGGAAAGGTCCATTCGCTAAAGATGGAAAAACAACAGACAAATCTCATCTGTCACTCAAGCAGCTGACATCATAATCAAACACGTCACTTGTTAGCTGGTATGGCCTTCAAAATGCTGTGTAATTACATCACGAAAAGCATAGTGCCCCATCACGAAGTCTAGGAATCTGCAAGTCTTTGGTGAATTTACAGTTTAATAAACATTCTGTTGAATATTGTGAAACTCATTTAACTGGAAGCAGTTGCTGCCTATGGCAGCAACAGCCCCCCAGTCAAATTAGTTTCAAATTATTCAACAGCTTACACATATAACTAACTAGAAATTCACCTTCCAGTTCATCCATCGATCATTAGACGTCATAATCAACTAAGCCATTAGTGACGTGTATTATGACGTCATAATCATGGCGTCGTGAATGATTCGAAATAGTCCGTCTTTAGCGCTTAATAGTACAACACGTTGTACGGATTGTATGTTTTTGCTAGTTTACCATGTGCAGCACCAGTGCCCAGTCAAATTAGTTTCAAAGTATTCAGCAGATTACCAGCATAGTTTTCTGGAAATTGATAGTCAGGGATTTGGGGTTAAATCGATCCCAACACGAGCGTGTTATGTCTGGAGCTTAGCTAGAGATGGAAAAGGATATAGCTAAAATTGGAAAGGTCCATTTCCCTCTGGGTTCAAAATATATAAATGGATTTCACAGAGCTTAGTTAGAATTGGGGCAGGGCATAGCGAGAAAACGGATCGCTCTTTTGAATGTTTTTGCTATCAGAAACTTTCTTCCTGCAAATGAGGAATCCAGTTTCTCTTATGACGTCATAATCAACTATGGTACATGTATACTGATGTCATAATCAGTTACGTCCTGAATGACGTGATATCGTCCGTCACAAGCGCATAATAGTCTGATAAGTTATACAAATGTTATGTCTGTGTAAATAAAGAAATGAAATGAAATGAATATGTTGAAACTAATTTAACTGGGCAACAGCAGCAACAACACCCTGTTAAATTAGTTTCAAAATATTCAACAGTTTACCTGTAAATTTTCTTGAAACCGAGATTCAGAGGGCAGGGATCGATTGCTCCCAACACGGATAAAGTGTGTGTGGAGCTTAGCTAGAGATAGGCAGGGCATAGCTTAAACTGCATTTCACCGTTTCATATGGTTATGTTTAACATACAGCAGACAAAGGTTTCTGACGCGAGCTTCTTTCAACAAATGTTTGCAAATCTTTACTTGGCGTAAGAGTCCATTGCATAACAGAGCCATTATTGTGTTGTCGGTATCGGCTACATAAATTGCGGCGGGTGGTGTTAACAAGTTGGGCTTAAAAATAATAAGACACGTTTATACTTTATGGTTTCTAAAATGTTGACATGTTTTCATATTTTAACAGGTGCTTAACAAAAATGACCAAGATAAGAACTCACGAATTAGCTTTATGGAATTTGAAGCGGCGCTCTCTGAGGTATTGTTTGCCAGTGGATTCGTATTGCCTGTATAAATACGTTGAAATAGACTTTTCCAGTTGTAGCTATGCCCGCCCATCTCTAGCTAAACTCCACCCATACCACAACCGTGTTGGGATCGATCGATCCTCGAATGCCCTGACTATCAATTTCCAGAAACCTATACACATTAGCTGTTAAATATTTTGAGACTAATTTGACTGGGTGCTCTTGCTGCCTATGACAGCAACAGCGCCCAGTCAAATTAGTTTCAAAATATGCAACATATATTTATTAAATATTAAAGAATTACAATTCGTACAACAACGCATAGTCCGTGTTCAACTATGCGTTCATGACGTGCTTACCTACGTCATTCATGACGTCATAATGACGTAATTGATTGCGATATCATTCTATATGTGACGTAGTTGATTATGACGTCATATGATGGGTGGATACAGTGGAAAGGTGAATTGGGATTAGAGGGATCCAGGATTATATAAATGTACTCCAACGTGTTACAAAGTGTGCCGAGCTTAGCTAGAAAGGTGTGGGTATAGCTAGAAAGGCATCCCTCCATTTCTGTCAATATTACCCTTAAAATTGCACCATAGGCAAGACCTATTTATCTTTGACCAGAGACTGGGTGGGGATGGGGATAAACAGACCCCACACCCTTGGAGGTTACTGTGATATATCCCCGATCCGCCCATGAGCAATATATATATTTTGCTTTATCATATAAACAAGCCTTCTAGCCCGTTCCATATTTTTCGATACGAGCACACGTGCCATATTCAACGGAGTATTTTCATTGGCTGTTGGGTGCGCAACCCATTTAAATCGACCAATTAAAACATTGATTGATGTGAGCGTGACGCGTAGGGATTACTACGCGGTACCGTATTACTACGATTTCTTTACTACGATTTGTCATTCACGAAACGTCATCGCAAAATGTCATCGTTTGACAGTTTATCAGTCGGCAGCGAAGTAACGATTGATGGCCGTGGCTCTGCGATAGTCTTAAAAGAAAGGCGTAGTTTACGGCTGACATCGCCAGATGTAATGTTTGTCACTATATTTTGCTGCGCATTCAGTATCTGTTATCAAGTAGTGATGCGTCACAGGGGCGTTATAGATTTCACGAAAATCAACAATGAGAAATCAGATAAAATTCACATCAGCAACTATTGGCAAATATTTCAAAATTACAGTTTATATGATAAATAAAATCTCGCTAAAGCTCATGCAAATTGATAATTTTCAACTCTGTCCATAGTAGTGATATGAAGTGACCTCGTTCCAGATTATCTTTTTGTTATTAAACCAAAATATTTAGCCTAACGTTATTAACTTCCATGAAATCATACATGCCTTGATTTACCCATTTTTATTCCCATTTCATATTATTTTGACAGCTTCTCAATAGCAGAGAAGATGATATCTAGTAGTTATACGACTTTATTAAACTTAAAAAAAGTATTAATTTATTTTTCTCTCCAGGAAAATGAATTTACCGAAAAGCATAAAAAAGACCTATCTTGGGAGGACAGAACACCAAAGCAGATTTTTAAGGCCATTCTTGAGTCTGAACATGATGAGGTAAGTGAATACCGTAAAGCAGGGTAATGGGCCGGTACTTGATCAATACTCTACAAATCGGCCCAGTACCCTGCGTTATTGGGGTAGAAGCATATTGAGTTTTAATAACAACTACAAAACGTGATAACTCGATTGGATTACCTGCCCCTACTTTCACTGAGATACATTACAATGGAGCAATATGATCTCCGATTCAAGTATCTGATGTCATAATTAATTACGCCCCTTGTTAGCTGACATCACACTCTATCATCACACTATATATATATATATATTAATTACATGATCCTATTTTTCAGATTCTAGTTTCGGACTTATTCCGCTTCCTTGAGCTGCATGGTGTAAAGATTCAGGCAATGTGTACCGGATATCGACGGCGAAAGGTTGAGAGCTTTTTTGATTTTTTGGACACAATGCAAACGACGCTTACAACAAACGTGAAAAAACTGTATATGGAGGCAAGTTTCATACAGTTATTTAACCCTATCTCTAAATGGACACCTGCTTTTGGTGCTGAAGATCGTGTGCTCAGTTAAGATGGGTAATCTTACGACCACCACTCTAAATGAACTGCTATCTCTTGTACCGAAAGTATCTTTAATGACAAATGTAGTAATCCAGTTTTAGCTATGCCCCGCCCATCTGTAGCTAAGCTCCACACACACTTCGCCCGTGATGGGTCGATCGATCCCTGAACTCCCTGACTATTAATTTCCAGAAAACTATACGGGTAAGTTTTTGAATATTTTAAAACTAATTTGCCTGGGCGCTATTGTTGCCATACTGTGTTCGCTGTTGATAGAAAGTTGGTAATATGTGTAGCAATTCTAAGTGTTCCTTCAGGATTTATTTTGTCTGGTTTGTAGCACAATGGACCTTTCTAGTTTTAGCTATGCCCCGTCCATCTCAATCTAAGCTCCACCCACACCACGTCCATGTTGGGATCGATGCTGACTCTTTCCATCCCCTTGATGATGGAATATAAAATTGAGACAGAAGCTTTCAACATGACATAATTTGCTAATCCTAGGGCCCGTGAGTGGTGGATCATGGATGAATTATATCTATCGATCAAGTATATGATGCCCTAATCAATGGACTTTTCCATTTTTAGCTATGCCCCGCCCATACTAGCTAAGCTCCACCCACGTCTCGCCGTGTTGGGATTGATCGATCCCCGAATGCCCTAGCTATCGATTTCCTAAACGCTATACAGGGAAGCTGTTGGATATTTTGAAACTAATTTGACTGGGTGCTGTTGCTGCCTATGGCAGCAACAGCGCCCAGTCAAATTAGTTTCAAAATATTGAACAGAATATTTACTAAATAGTAAAAGCAAACAATTTGTACAACAACGCATAGACTGTCTTCAAATATGCATTCGTGACATACTTATCGACGTCATTCATTATGATGTCATTCTACACATCACGCAGTTCATTATGACGTCATATGACGGGCGGGTACTCTGGAAAGGTGAATTATGTCACATGCAGGCTGATGTCACAATAATAATTGACAGAAATACTCTGTCATGAAGCTGGAATAGTCTCTCAAGTGGACGAATTGTATGTCTATAATTGGTTTCACAATATTCAACAACTTACCTGTATAGCTACCTTGATATTAGGATACTGCGAATTCAGGGTTCGATCGATCCCAACGTGGTCAAAGTGTTATCGGAGCTTGGCTAGAAATGGGCTCAGAAATAATGTTAAATGTTTCCAAAACAAATTAGAACGTACTGTTGAACAGAGCATTCCATACATCATTTTCAATATGGTACTAACTACTATGTTTTCGTTTTTGATTTGGTAACATGTTAACTTACTTATGAACTGTACTCGATAAATTAAATTGGTACTAGCAGTGGTCATTACTACTGGTATCATGGACTTCTGCTCGTAGTATTAGAACTACTAACAAGTATCATATAACACAACCATCTGACCAGGGTTTCTCATAAGGGTCCTTTTGAGGGAATAGACCCCCAAAATGTAACTGGGGACACTCCAAATGTTGTGGAAAATTTTTCATGACTGTTAAATATGAATTAGATTTATAGGTATTTTGCACAAAGATACCCACAAAATCTAGCAATGGACCCCATAATTGATAGCTGTGCATCCATGATCCGCTCTAATTTTAGCACAGATATGAAAAACTGCATGAGAATCCTAACTTTCAGTTTGGGACCCCCAGATTTCAGGTTAGGACCCCTAGATTTCTAGGTGTGGGTTTTTTAGATGTCATGAGAAACACTGCATCTGACCACAAAATGGCATCTCCCTTGGCAATGGGTATCTGATAAGAGAAAACGTCTGTGTTAGTCACAACACCGCATGGTGGGTAAATTTTAGGTCTAATAAATTTTAACAATATTCCATAATTGTTCTCCCCACAGGAGCGCGATGTTCAGCGGACTGTTGGTATAAACAGTGTCTATCTGGGAACAACAGATTTCAACATGATGCCAGAGGATAGAGAGTTCTTAGTAGAGGTGCTTAACTATAGATGTATTTTTCAAATGAACACGTTAGTGCCTAAAGATTATGACGTCAGCCAACAATTCACCTTTCCAGAGTATCCATCTATCGTCTGACGTCATATGACGTCATAATCAGCTAAGCCGCGTGTAGAATGACGTCATAATCATTACGTCATGAATGAATCTATATGGCCCGTCTTTAACTCTTAATAATCCGACACGTTGTATGAAGTGTATGTTTCTACTATTTAATAAACATGCTGTTGGAATATTTTGAAACTAATTTGACCAGACGCTGTTGCTGCCATAGGTAGCAATAGCAGATAGTCACATTAGTTTCAAAATATTTAACAGCTTACCTGTATAGTTTTCTGGAAATTGATAATCAGAGCGTGCAGAGATAGATCGATCCCAACACGAGTGAGGTGTGGGTGGAGCTTGGCTAGAGATTGGCGGGTCAGAGCTAAAACAGTAAATATCTATTCCATAAATGTAGGTATGTATTGAAGGCAAATATTCTAAACAGCATTCATATGTCCAATAATGAGTCAACTGATTCAGGTCCTCATTTTACATACACCGCCATGACTGTCAGTAACATTCTGTTGTACTTTTCAACAACACTTTGATCCATCGATTAGAATCAGATTTGTTATGGAAGGCGCATTCTTCACAGTAACACTTGCACAGCTTTTCACTCAGTTAAGAATCCGCCCGCAGACTTGTGGTTAAGCAACTTCAACACCATCTAGTAATTATTATTATTATTATTGTTATTATTATTAATCTGCGACGCAATCGCAAATTTTTAAAATCGCTCTGGATTTCTTCTTCTTCTTCTTCTTTGTCAAAAACTTTGCACCGCTTCTCCTCCTACGTTTCATCCGATCACCTCCAAACTTGCTCAACATTTCCTACCTAGTCTGGAATTGTGTTCTAGTCAAAAGAATTTGGATTCGCCTAATAGGTTTCGAGCTACCCACCTTCGAGTAGGCAAAAGCGCACATAGGAAATGTATGGGGATATCAGTATTGATCTTTAAACAGCGACTACACCTAGAGTTTCGTTCGGATCACTATCATACTGGTGAGGATGTTATCACTAAAGATTTCTTTTCAAATTTCGTTTATAAATGGCCGCCAGACCTTTGACCCCAATGCATGGAAAATAGCCGCATGGGGAATGAATGCTAATTTCATGATGGCTCTTTGAACTGCGACTACACCTAGAGTTTTGAGTGGATCACTGCCATACTTGGGTGGGATGATACTAATTGATGACTTTTTTTCAAAAAACAATTTTTCAAAATGACCACAATGTGAAAATTGTTGACAAAATACCAATTTCGTTTTTTGCAGAAATGAACGTGGGATTTTTTTTAAAAATGGCCCCAAGCGCGCATTTTGGTGTCAAAACACCAATTTTCGGGGTTGTTTTTTTCAGAAATGAACTCAAGGTGACAAACGATGAAAAAAAACGGTGAAAGAAAATCTCTTGAAATTGTGTTTTCAAAATGGCCACCAAAATTTGTTTGACTCCGATCGAGTTAGAATTTGGTGAGATTTTAGGGTGTGTATTGACTTGATTTGGTATCAAATTTTAACTTCCATCTAACAGTTTTCGAGAAGTCAACTTTTCCGTGCCTTATATACGCATAGTAAGCCTATGTGAGCAATATTTGAACAGCGTTTTCTCCTAGATTTTTCTTCTGGTCCTTTTCAAACCTGGCCAGATTCTAGAACATTGAGAGATCTATATAATTTCCAATGAAGATTTTTATATCTCCCTTTGGTGTCACTGGTAAAAATTTCCAATTTTCATTTCTTGGCATATGTTTCATCATGCAACTTCAAAGAGCATGTTAGAAGACACGCCTTATTTTATCCTTAGGGTCAAGGTGACATTTTAGTTTAGAGCTATGGGAATTTCAAGCACGGATCTTTGAACTGTGACTACACCTAGAGTTTTTATTGGATTTATTATTATTATTATTATTATTATTATTATTATTATTATTATAGCAAGGACGGAGAGCCACATTGGCATACCTGAGGTATTACATAAAGGCAAATGGACTGAAAAAGGAAGATGGCTCACCAAATAGTACCACGTATACACACATCAACGACAATCTCACAAAAATCGCCACCGGGGTAACAAATATTTCTTTAGAAATCACAAACATTGGGAAAGATGCTGGAATGGACAAACAACGAGAGGGTCTTCTTGAAGGTGAAATGAAAGCAAAAAGTAGAAATGCTGGACCATTGTGAACATATATATTAAGGTATTGATCAAGCATCCACACATCTTCACTATGGGACGAGTTGTCCAGATCACAAGTGACGTCAGTTCAATTAAACGAAATGTGCAAGATCGGGTATTTAGACTGTTCAAACCAGTAACCAGCATCCACCTGATGGCTAAACGTCAAACTGTGATAAGAATCGTTAATAAAATTTGTAATTGTACCACATTATTACGATATTCAAGTAGAAGTTTTCCAAATGCCTAATCGCATAATAAAAACTATGTATTGCGACTGATAGGATGAAAAGCTTAAAGCTACCAGTTTTCGGAAACACCATCACCTTGAATATCTCCGATGTTAATTTCCGGTCATTGTTAAAATTGGATTCACTATTTTAATCTGATATTTTATTGGAATGAATAAGATAATTATTACGAATAAAATAGATTGTGGTGGTATTCCAATATTCTCTTATAAACAATGTCGGCGGAGAAAATACAGGAAATCTCTTTGTCATGTGACATGCACCATCAGTAAGAAAATTAATGAACTAGAAAAATACAGATTTGAAGGCACCAGGACCGATCTGTTGTATTCATATCTGTGATTGTGAACATATGAGAAAGTCAATATATAAATATGATCTGTTAGTCAAGTATATGATGTCATAATCAATTCACCTTTCCCGAGTATTCATCTATGTCTGACAATTTTGCGCAGCTTTTACGGCGTTGACGTGATGTTATAGGGGGGGGGGGGGGGGGGGTAATAAAAAACAATTACGTTTTGCTAATAGATCAAGCAATTGTCGCCTTTTTACATCAAATTTACTGATTTAACAGGTCCGATATGGTCAATAATAATTTTTTAGTTTATAGCTCATTTATGTTAATATTATAACCTAATCCAGATATACAGTTTTGCTTTTAAAACACGTCGATTAGACCAGTGTCTAGGCCGCCGTCTAATAATACTGGCTTGATAGGTTTAGATATTGGTCTACTGCTTTTTACTTTACACGTATTTAGTCTACACGCACTTGACTAAGAATCGGTGTTCGGGCGGATTCCCTAAAATATTGACTAAAATGGTTTTTTTTTGGTTATTACTCAGAATTTTACCGTGAAGAATCAAATTTGCATTTCCATGATCAATGGCGCATGTGTTCATTATTGAACACATGTGTGTTATAATTCCTATTTGATTAGAGATGTATGAGTAGTTTCTGAAATCGCGTAGGCCTAAGAGATTATGATTAGTCTGGCGCATATTAAGTATTATCCGTGTATTTGTAAAGCAAAGATATTTCTCACAGGACAGAACTTAGAGGGAAGTTTTTGAAAATTCTTGTTCTGGGGCCCCAGAGAAATATCTAAAGTTCAGGTTGTGTTTCGAACGTAAAGCAGCTTTGTGGTGGTGGTGGGGGGGGGGGGGGTGTTATGCGGTGAGAGGGCTGTGGGATTTGGCCACACCGGTCTTATAGTTGTGTCATCTATGTGTGTAACTTGAAGTTACAGAGGATCAAAGGAAATACAAAAACGATTTGAGGTCGTGTGCGAATGCACTTGTTGCACGACCTTAAGTTCGGCCCATCCACCTATTTCATCCGCAAAGGTATGGTGGAATCCAACCAAATTTGTTATATTTGAGTTACCCATACACGATTCCAGTTCGTGAAATCACTGTTATATTGGATTCCGGCTTTATGGGAGGAGTACAGTTGTCAGGCTTAGGTTAATGAACGCGTGGGTATTTGCGATGGCGTGCCATCGAATGCACGTTATATGGTCGTAGCCTGTTGACATACAGATTTTCTCAATTTAGTCAACTATTTTTTCAGCAGAAACTGCGCAAAACGGGGTAAATTTGTAGGCAACAGTAGCCTATGTCGATATTTATATCTATATATATATATCTATATATATATATATATATATATATATATATATATATATATATATATATATATATATATATATATATATATATATATATTTAATGAATCCAAAAGAGAGTATGATGCAGTTCAGACTAAGAATAATATGATGAATGACATTTAATGCCAGATCCGCCATTATTATTTGCAAAGATGTTATTGCAAATCGAAGGTGGTGAATGGGACAAAAAAATGACTTATCCTACTCCTAGTGATAAAATCCCTTCTTATTTCGTACTGATAATCACAAAGACGACGAACAACAACTACACCACCACCACCACCACCACCACCACCACCACCACCACCACTACCACCACCACCACATTTATATTGATGTTGAGGATGTCAATTGTGATAACAATAAGTACACGCTGGCGATGATGGTGGAAACAAATAGGATATTTCAGAAACCAAGCCTCTCTTCTCGTTTCCCTTTCGCTACCTTTCGTACCACGAAACTAGGAGGGTGATATTATGAAAATTAAGTGGTGTTCAGGTTGCTTGCGGGTGACATGAAATGAGTACATCTCTTTAGGCATGCACGGGCCAGTGCGACCATTCACACCGCTTACGAGCGGTGCGGTGTGAATGATCTTACTGGTTTGGGCAGGTCTATTGGGGTTGCTCTTGTCATGTGTGTGGTGCCCGCATGCAGTTTGAATGGTAATTTTATGGATGATGGAAAGGGGCTTGGAATTTCATTGTATAAGACAGAACTCTCTTTGTTTTTTATGACAAGAAAAACAAACAAACAAAAGAAACAAGATAAGAAGTAAAAACACCAAGGAAATCAAAGATGATCCTGACAATTGAGAGTGTGATAGAGGATAGTAGATGACGATGAAGACATATTGAAATAGGGAAAATACAGCATAAATATTGATGACAATATTAGCAATGATAATGAATGCATGATATATATGTTTCTATAAAACGTACACCAAAAATTTGTATATATGCCTTATATACTGTCCGCCACACTATTGTAAATTATGTTTACACTCAAGGGCCGATGGCCTATTGTGGAATAAATTATTGTTATTATTATTATTATTATTATTATTATTATTATTATATCCTGAAATGCAGGAGATGGCCTTAGAATATAATGTTTACAAATGCGTAGGTGGTGGGGAGGGGGTGGGGTGGATGGATGGGTGCGCACCGTGAATACCGACCTCCTTGATCCCACTATTGGTTAAACCTCCTGATCAATTTTGATTTTACCGTGTATTCAACCCCGGACTTGTTCCTTCCATTTTATGCCGATCCTCCCTATACAATGTTGATGATACTATAACAACGCAAAAATATTTATTAACTAGAAGTTGCCTGGGTTAGAGATGAGCTGATAAAAATTGAGAACTGTTCAGAAAAATGGTGAATACTACTACTGCTACTGCTACTACTACTACTACTACTACTACCTGCTACCTGCTACTGCTACTACCACTACAACTATCTCTACCGCTGCTGGTGCTTGTTGCTGCTAGTGGTACTGCGTCTGCTGCTGCTGAAATTACTCAAACTTGGCCTGTGAAGTTTAAAATCTGACTCTGAAGCGCTAGCAATGCTTCTGACAGTTAGGAGAATAACTGGTGCCAAAAGTACACATTATATACAAAATTAAGTGTCCTATTTTAGAAGAGATTGACAGAGACCGTTTACCACCAACCCCCCACCCACCCACCCCCCAAACCCCACTCGCCACCCCACATATACAACTCCACCCCACACCTACCTCAACTATAGCAGCGCCACGTTTTATTATTCCTTAAATCCCTGTATATATGATACAGTGCATTAAATTTGTTTGCAGAAAAGAAATATATCTATAATTATTATTAGCAGGTGCTTATCTGCCAGAATTGGTTTTTCTTTTTTCTTTTTTTCTTTTTTCTTCTTCAATGAGAATTGCACTGTTATATATTGACTAATGTCTATGATGCTATGAAGTTGAAAAATTGTTACCCTGCACTTGCAACTCTTTTCTTAATGAATATTTGAAAGGGGGATGTAATGTCAGGATTTCACTTTCAGTGATTGATTTATTTTGTCTAAAATAGCGTATAATGTAATTAATGTTATGCCAAGTAGTAATGTCTGTTTAACTCCTCTCTCCCTCCCTCCCTCCCTCCCTCCCTCCCTCTCTCTCTCTCTCTCTCTCTCTCTCTCTCTCTCTCATTCAGTTGGGAGAGGACGGAAATACATTGTTAGAACTTGTGCCCAATCCCTTTGTACACATGATACAATAAAATATGTTAAAAAAGAATTAGCAGATTATATTCAATTAATACACTTATAGAGTTGGAAACTGGAAATGGTTGCGATATATAACTATTACAAAAAATGCTAGCTCAAAAGGTGCCGTGCTGCTTTGGCACACACGACGGCCCTGATATTATTTTCTAAAGTGTAAAACAGGTGCTCAAAATAAGTTCCTGTATTAGCATTAACTTAATGGATGCGCGCGTCTGCGTGCGTGCGTGCGGTCATGTGTCCGCTCCATTCGTACGTACATGTATGTATGCTGTGCTTAGAATAGTGTCGTTCAAAAATTGCAGTACCCCATTTTTCTTGACAATCAGATAATCAATTATATTCGCAATGCGTAGGCTAATGTTCATGATATTTGAAGATATACAACCCCATCACAACTAGTTCCACCCACCCCCTATATATATATACACACACTTATGGTACTTAGTGGGACATTGTGTATTTTGGTACTTTGTGGGATCTTTGCTTTCTCATAAGAATTTTGCCTTGAAATTCATAATTAAGGTAGTTCTGATATCAGTAATAATAAATATAAAAAGAAATATTGATTATACTCAAGTTTGTCTAAAACCTTGTGGGTCACCGATTTTATAACTTTGTGGGATACTGACGCAAATGACCCGCAAGGCACCCAAAGTAATATACAGTATATGACTTTATGGGACACTACATAAAATGACCCATAAAGCATCGGAATGATCTGTTAATATAATACATGTAATATATGTTAGTAGCAGCAGTATCTGCCACTGCTGCTGCTGCTGCTGCCATGGCTGATGATGACTGCCACCGTTGGCGCTGCTGACGCCAACCTTGCCAAAAGGATGCCCAGCCGACATTGCCAAGCCTGATGCAGCCATTGATAACAAGCTCAATTAAGCTAGCAAAAAAAGTGTTTGAAAGGTAAAACATAAATACAGACTATGTTAGAAGTCTAGGCTAGAAGACTAGCAAACTTGGTAAGAATTTTAGTCTAGAAGTCTAGGTTAGTAGGCTGATAGACCAGGCAAAAATTCTAGGTTAATGGGCTAGTAGACGAGGCTAGAAATCCAGGCTAGAAGTTTTGGCAAGTCTAGGCCATAAGTCTAGACTAATAGTCTAGGCTATAAGGCCGGTAGGCTATTCTAGAAATCTAGGCTAGAAGTATCAGCTTCTATGAGACAGCAGCAGCCACAGCCCAGCAATTGATAGCAAACTCAATTAAGATAGCAAATACGAAGGAACCTGAAAGACAAAAAAGTACATTACTTAACATCTATGATGAAGAATGTCATAAGCTAATTCTGGATGCTTACACTAAATCTTGTTGACAGCACAGAAAACATAAATGAGTTTGAACCTTAGGACCTGGTAGATTCCAAACAGTTGTTATGAAAATTATGCCTTAAACTATAAAAGGAAACTAATATTCAAAAGGATATTGGCAGCAATAAACTTATCTGAAACCATTCCAAGTAGGGTTGGGCGATTTTTCTATATTATCGTCAATATCGCGATATACCGAATACCGATACCGAAATCGTAAAAAATTCGAAAAATCGTAAATATCGTCAATACCGACAGGACGATATTGCACTTTTAACTGTGAGTATAATATAAATAATTAAGTTAGAAATGAAATGTCATACTCTTACCTCTATTCGGTCCAATAATAGTCTTTAAGTAATAATCCAGTCTTTGTCTAAAGTAATAAAAACTTAATAAACTCCAAAATAATCTGTGCTCATTTAATTCATGGTTTGTTTGCGCTAATAAAATGATGTAAAGTACAAAATAATCCTTTGTTGTTCACTTTTCATAAATACACAAATAGACGACGCCATGTTTTTTCATGCCTCATTCTGAGTATTAGTCAGTGGGGAATACCATTTGCACTACCCACATTCCATTCTGATGATGTCATTACTACAGGTCAAGCTATGTATCCATTAGTCATTGATCTGCATGGTTAAACATTCTTCTGACCATGAAAGATTTAAACTTTAAAACTTTTGAGGTCGCCAGGAAACCACACACACTTAATCCCTTATCAATACCACAGCTTGGAACGGTGGGTGAGGGGGAAGTTAATCTCTTGCTTTACCGTTATACCTTAAAATTCATTCCACATATAACATTACGGATTTATTCTAAGTGAGAAACGTCCTTAAAATAAGGAATTTAGGCCTAATTATTTCCAGTCTTCTATCTGTTGTGGCAGTCTTGGCTGCAGAGTTAACTGGGTTAATTTCACACATCCCGGCTACGCCTTGAGATCAATGGATAAACCCGCTAAGTAGTGAGCGAATTTGAATAGGTCTACAATGGGGCAAATTAGTATTTAATATTACAGACCAAATAAAATCTGATATAATTGTTTCCATTCTTCACGCTGGTTCTCGTTCAAAATCATGCAGTGTTATTTTATTAATTAGTGGTGGGCGTGATAACAGCTGTCGGAATTCTGCAGTGTGAATTCTGATTGGCTCAAGTATGATACGGCGGCCAATCAGATTTCGCTCTGCGGAATTCCTTTCTGCACAATGAAGTTAACGCGTATTCCTTGCTCAATCTTTTGACAGTTGTCGTGAGGTAAAGATAACACAAAATACAACACAAGAACAGAAGAAAATCCTTTATTTTTCTTATTTGTGATGAATACTGTTAGTTGCATTACATTCGTTGCTTTAAACTGTATATTGAAGGGTGTCAAAGTGTGGAATTTCGTGTATTAAATACGCGGAAATGGCAATCATGGCGTCTCAATTTACGTTTTCAATGCAAAAAATTTAATGAAAATAACTTGCAGACGCCACCAATTAGAAATACATGTTATTCTATGTTTACACCCTAACTCCACACCCCACCCAAATGACGATATATCGTGATACCGCGGTATTTTAATGAGATACCGATATCGTCATGCCGTGAGCAATATCGCCCAACCCTAATTCCAAGTACTTGAAAAAGATTTGCTTAAGAAAGAAATATTATATAATGCATAAAAGGAACAATGTGAATATATTTCAGTGTAATGCTTTATGAAAAATAATCATGGAAAGGAAAATAGATTGTTATATCATGTATTACTATTCAATACGTTGCCGCAAATTATATGTAATAAAACCATAAGCAAGTGTGGCACGCAATGGTTTTGACTGTTCAATCAACTGAGTTATACTAGTTGAAAGTCGCAACTAAAATTTAAAAGAAAAGTATGCCAGTATGCAGGATAGTAGGTTAGGCTAGTAGACAGTCATGTAGGATAGTCCAGTAGGCATGCTAGCAGACTAGTAGACTAAGCTAAACGTCTGTCTAGGCTAGAAATCTTGCCTCGTGTAGGCTCATAAAGTCTAGGCTATTAGACTAGTGTAGAACTCTAGGTTAGGAGAACAGGCTAGAAGTCAAGCTAGGCTATTAGGATAGAAGTTTAGGTTAATATGATAGTAGACTGGGCTAAAAACCTAGAAGCATAAGTTAGTAGACTAGAAGACTTGGCTAGAAATCTTACATATAAGTCTAGTTAGGTAGGCTACTAGACAATGCTAAAAGTTTACGATGGTAGGCTGGCAGACTAGGCTAGAAGTCTATCCTAGAAATCGGCTAGTAGAATAGTAGAGCAGGATAGTAAACTAGGCTAGAAGTCTAGACTATAGGTTTTAGCCTAGTAGGCTAGTAGACTATTCTAGACGCCTAGGCTTGTAGACGTGGCTAGAAGTGTAGGCTAGTAATCTAGGAGACTATCAGTGGCAGCACCCCAGCTGGTGGGGTTAATATGATAGTAGACTAGGCTAAAAATCTAGAATCCTATTTATCCTGGTAGGCTAGTAGACTACGCTAGACGTCTAGTGGGCTGGGTGGGGTCAAATACACATGCTCACATACACCCCGTGTAGTCTGGGCTAGAAATGCAGGCTGGTAGGCTAATAAACTAGGTTAGAAATATAAGTTACTAAACTAGGCTAGATGCTTAGGCAAGTAGGCTAAGCTATAATTCCAGGTTAGTAGTATAGGCTAGTAGAATAGGCTAGAGGTCTAGGCTAGTATGGCTAGATAACTAGGCTCTATGATTAGGCTAATATACTACTAAGTCTAAGGTGTAGACTAGGCTAGAAGTTTAAATCAGTAGACTAGGCTAGGATAAAAGTAATAGATGATGGATACTCTGTAAATGTTATATACCTCAACTTCAAGCTTTCGACACAGCTCATGGACAAGACGCAGTCCTAGTATATAGACTGATTCTGATTCATGGATGTGTCAGAGCATCTCTTAGCGAGCGAAAGCAGCGCGTGCCCGTTAGTGGGAACGAATCAAGCTGGATGGTAGTAACGAGTGGGGTTCCTCAGGGAAGTGTATTGGAACTTCTGCTTTTTGTGATCTATATAGATGACTTGCCAAGCCGTGAAAGCTCGGACATATATCTTTTTGCAGATGATACAGACTTTTTTAATCCTTGAAGAAGAAGTTCATCCATCCTTACAGACAGATTTGAATGAACTAGTCGAATGGCCAAATACATGGCTACTTCGCTCTACTTCTGACAAGTATGTCAATGCCGTTATTGCGCGGACGAGAATAGAGTATAACTATTATATCATTGCTGATGATAAAACCCATGAAATTAAGGTCTCAACAGAAGGACATAGGGGTTATAACAGATGAAGAGCTAAAGGTAAATAAAGCAACTAGTATCTTCGCAATTACGTGATTATGTGAACCTAAACCAGACTACATTTATCCCACTGCATAAAGCAATGGTAAGCTGAGCCACCTTGATTATGCAGCAACAGTATGGAGTCACAGGTAACCTTAATCGAAAATATCCAGAGAAGAGTTACAAAGCAGATACCAGGATTCAGAAATTTAAGGTATGAAGAAAGCTTAGAAAGCTTAAGCCCCCATACTGCCTTATGGCAGAGTCCGATGTCTGTAAGATGCTACATGATATATATGACCCAGAAACAGAAGCATATTTAAACTAAGGAAAGATGTGGTCAAGTGGAATGAGCCAACACGAGGAGAAGATATTCCAATCAAGGGCAAGGTTGGAGCTACAACAGAACTCGTTTCCTGCCCAGGATGGAGAGGGTTGGAATAAGCTGCCTGGACATATAATGGAATCACCATCGGTCTGCACTTTTAAAGCTCTGCTTACCAAGCACTGGCAAAATCAAGCACTGCTGCTTGACTACACAGCACAACTGGAAGCTGGAAGTAGCAGTACACAGTATTGTGATGATAAAGACTGACCATAGAGGTGTAAACCTGCAGTCGGAAGCAAACGTATGTATAGTATGATATTGTAAAGGTCCAGGCTAGAAGCATAAGCTAGTAGAGTAGATGTTTATGTTAATAGGTTAGTATACTCCGATATATATCTGGTCTAGTAGACTACTTGGTGGAAGTGAAAGGTATAGACTAGGCTAGATGTCTAGACTACTCGTCTAGATTAGCAGACTGTGCTAGAAGTATAGGCTAAACGTCTAGGCGTGTATAGCTAATAGACAAGTCTTGCTATTAGACTTCCCGAGTAGAAGCCAAGGCATTCTAAACAAATAGGCTAGTCCAAAGGTCTAGGACAGTAAGCTTGACTAAGTCAAATCTTAGACTATAAGTATAGTTTACTAGGCTAGTAAACTAGGAGAGAACTCTAGAGTAGACTTCTAGACTAATGGGCTAGTAGACTGCTGGTAGACTTGGCGGGAAGTCTAGCCTAGAAATCTAGGCTAGTATGCTGATATCGAAACTAGGTTAGAAGCATACAGTAGTAAAAACGGCTTTGAGTGTAGGTCTAAGCTAGAAGTCTAGGCTAGAATGGCTAGCAGACCAGGCTAGAGGTGTATGATAGTAGACTACCTGCTTAGAGGTATACGCTGTAGATGTCTAGGCTATAATTCTCAACTAGTAGACTACGAGATATCATAGGCTAGTATGCTAAGTCTAAGCCAGAAGTCCATGCTAGTGGGCTAGTAGATTTGGCTCGAATTCCCGACTAACTAGAACTTTAGGTTCGTAGGCTGGTAGAAATCTAGGGTAGTAGACTAGTAGACACATTTAGATGTTTAGACTAGTAGACAAGTTCATAAGACTAGCATAGTAGACTAGGCTCTAGGAGTTTAGTAGGGTGGTAGAATTGCTTTAGGCTAGTATGCTTGTAGTCTAGGCTAGAGGTTTAGGCTAGTAGACTATGGTAGAAGTCGAGACATAATGACTGCACGATTAGGATAGTAGGCTAGAAGTATAGGCTATAACTCTAGGTCTGTGGGCTAGTAGACTCGGTTAGAATTCTAGACTAACTAGAAAGACTATCTTAGAAGGCTAGGCCAGTAAACTAGACTATAAGTTAGGCTAGTAGTCTAAGTATGCAGGATAGTAGAGTAGGCTAATAGACTAGGCTAGTAGATTGCTTGGATAAAACACAGCTGTAAACTAGGCTAAACGTCTAGGCTAGAAGTCTAAACTAGTAGACTAATCTAGAAGTCCAGGCTACTAAGTTAGTAGACTAGGATAAGGGTCTCAGGTAGAAGCATATGCTAGTCGGCTTGGTAAGAAGTCTCGGCTAGAAGTCTAGGTTATTAGGCCACTATACTAGGCTAGAAATACAAACTAGTAGACTATGGTAGAAATAGTATATGCTAGAAGTCAAAGTTAGAAGACTAGGCTAGAAGACAAGCCTAGTGGAATAGGTTTGATATCTAGACCAGAAGTGAAGGCTAACGTGACTAGTAAACCAGGATATTAGACTATTTGGTAGCGGTCTATGTTGTAGACTAGGCTAGGCGTCGCGGAGAGAAGCATAGGATATTAGACTAATAGACTATGCTAGAAGCATAGACTAGGCTAAACGTTTAGGCTAGTAGACTGTCTGTGTAGAAGACAATGCTGTAGACTACACTAAACGTCTATAGTAGAAGCATATACTAGTAAGCTTTGCTAGAAGTCTCGGCTAGAAGTCTAGGATAGTAGGCTAGAAGTAAACTCGGCTAGAATTATAAGCTAACTAGAACTATAGGCTAGTAGACTGGTAGAAGTCTGGAAGAGCAGGCTAGAAGTCTTCCAGATTAATGGGCTAGTAGACGATGCTAGAAATCTATGCTATCAGGCTCTCAAGTAGACTATGCTAGAGGTCTAGGCGAGTAGAATAGGCAGGAGGGCAATGTTAGTAGACTAGGCTAGAAGGATATACTAGTAGGTTACCATAAGCATATAGGAGTCTAGGCTAGTAGGCTAATAGACTAATCGAGAATTTAATGTTATATGTCTCGGCTAGAATTCTAGGTTAACATGGCTAGTAGATTATGCAATAAGTCTAGGCTGTAGACTGGGCTATACGTCTATGCTAGTAGGCTAGCAGTCTGGACAATAAGTCTGGGATAGAAGCATAGGCTACTAGACAACATATGTAGAAGCCAAGGATGTAGCCTATAGTAAAGGTCTAGGCTAGAAGTCTAAACTAATATACTAGCAAAGCACTCTAAGCTACAAGACTAGTAAATCAAGGTAAATACTAAGCTAAAAGCATATGCTACTAAGGTAGGATACTATGCTAGAAATCTATGCTATAAGGCGAGGTTAGTAGGCCTAGTCCGGGAATTCTAGTCTAATTAGCACATTAGGCTAGGCGGCTAATGGAGTGGGAGAAGTCTAGTAGAGCAGTCTAGAAATCTAGGCTGGTAGGCTCGTAGATTAAGTTAGAAATCAAGGCTAGTGGACTAGGATCACAGACTATGCTATAGGTCTAGGCTAGTAGACTATGTAGAAATCTAGGCTAGTAAACAAGGCTAATAGAACCTAGTATATTAAGCTAGGTGTCTAAGATAGGACTCTAAGCTAGTAGATTAGGGTAGAAGTCTAGACACGAAGTCTAGGCTAGAAGGCTTAGAAATTAGGCTGGCAGACTACCTGGGTAGAAGTCTATGTTGTAGACTAGACTAGACGTATATCCTATAAAGATAGACTTGTAGGCTAGTTCAGTGGGCTAGAAGTCTAGGCTAGAGACATAGGATAGCAGACTAAGCTAGACTTATAGGCTAGAAGTATAAGCTAGTGGGCTAGTAGACTAGGCTAGAGGTCTAAGCTAGATGTCGAGGGTGTAAATCTAGCCCACTAGGCAAAGACTATCTTAGAATGCTAGGCTAGTAAACCAGACTACAATTTAGGCTAGTAGTCTAATAATGCAGGAGAGTAGAATATGCTAAAAGACTAGGCTATTAGATTGCTTGGATAAAACACAGCTGTAGACTAGGCTAAGCGTCTAGGCTAGAAGTCTAAACTAGTAGACTAATCTAGAAGTCCATGCTACTAAGTTAGAAGACTAGGATAAAGGTCTTAGGTAGAAGCATATGCTAGTTGGCTTGGTTAGAAGTCTCGGCTAGAGGTCTAGGTTATTAGGCTACTAGACTAGGCTAGAAATACAAGCTAGTATACTAGGGTAGAAGTAGTATATGCTAGAGGTCAAGGTTAGAAGACTAGACTAGAGGTCAAGCCTAGTAGAATAGGTTTGATGTCTAGACTAGAAGTATAGGCTAATATGGCAAGTAAACCAGGATATTAGACTATGTGGTAGAAGTCTATGTTGTAGACTGGATTAGGCGTCGAGGAGAGAAGCATAGGATATTAGGCTAATAGAATACACTAGAAGCCTAGGCTAGTGGACTAGTAGACTTGGATAGAAGTCTAGGGTGGACATCTAGGCTAGTAAGCAGTACACTAGCTTAGAAACTAGTCTAGAAATTTAAACTAGCGGGTAAGCAAGACGTCTAGGCTAGTAGATTATGCTAGAAGTCTAGACTAGGCTAAACGTGTATGCTAGTAGACTATCTGTGTAGATGACAATGCTGTAGACTAGACTAAACGTCTATAGTAGAATCATATACTAGTACTCTTTGCTAGAAGTCTCGACTAGAAGTCTAGGTTAGTAGGCTAGAAGTAGACTCGGCTAGAATTATAAGCTAACTAGAACTATAGGCTAGTAGACTGGTAGAAGTCTGGAAGTGTAGGCTATAAGTTTTCTAGACTAGTGGACTAGTCGACGATGTTGGAAATTTATGCTATCAGGCTATCAAGTAGACTATGCTAGAGGTCTAGGCGAGTAGAATATGCAAGAAGGCAACGTTAGTAGACTAGGCTAGAAGAATACGCTAGTAGGTTAGCATAAGAAGATAGACGTCTAGGCTAGTAGACTAATAGACTAATCGAGAATTTAATGTTATATGTCTAGGCTAGAATACTAGGTTAACATGGCTAGTAGATTATGCAATAAGTCTAGGCTGTAGACTGGGCTATACGTCTAGGCTAGTAGTCTGGGCAATAAGTCTGGGATAGAAGCATAGGCTACTAGACAACATATGTATACGCCAAGGTTGTATCCTATAATAAAAGTCTAGGCTATTTTCACTATTTTAAATTAGCTTTAACTTTTGTAAAGTGCCTTTGGGCAGTTAATTCTGGAATTGGCGCTATATAAATGCATACATACATACATACATACATACATACATACATACATACATACATACATACATAGGCTAGAAGTCTAAACTAATATACTAGGCTAACACTCTAAGCTACTGCACTAGTAAACTCGGTAAATGCTAAGCTAAAAGCATAGGCTAGTAAGCTAGAATAATATGCAAGAAATCTAGGCTAGAAGGCGAAGTTAGTAGGCTATTAGACCTAGTCCGGAATTCTAGGCTAACTAGCACGTTAGGCTAGCTGGCTAGTGGAGTGGGAGAAGTCTAGTAGAGCAGGCTAGAAATCTAGGCTAGTAGGCTCGTAGACTAAGTTAGAAAGCAAGGCTAGTAGACTAGTATCTCTGACTAGGCTATAAGTCTAGGCTAGTAGACTATGTAGAAATCTAGGATAGTAAGCAAGGCTAACAGACTAGGCTAGTGACCTAGTATATTAAGATTGGTGTCTAAGATAGAACTCTAAGCTAGTAGATTAGGGTAGATATCTAGACACGAAGTCTAGGTTAGTAGGCTAGTATACTATGCTAGACCTCTAGGGCTAATGTCCAGATTAGTGGGCCAGTAGATTCAGTTAGAGGTCTAGGCTAGAAATTTAGGCAAGTAGATTAGTAAAAGGCTAGAACTCTAGGCTAAAAGGTTAGTCTAGTGTTGCTAGTAGACAAGGATATATGTCTAGGGTAGTAGCCTACCTGTGTAGAGGTCTATGTTCTAGACTAGTCTTTAAGTCTAGGCCAGTATTCTAAACTAGTAGACTAGGCTAGAAGTCTAGGCTAGTAGAGTACGGCTAACATGAAGGACAAGAGTGTATGTTAGTAGGCTATGTGATTAGACTAGACATCTACGCTGGTAGTCAAATTTACTAGACTAGTAGACTTGGCTAGAGTTCTAGGCTAGAGTTAACTAGAACTCTAGGCACGTAGCCTAATATGCTGGTTGAGGGCTAGTAGCCCAGGCTAGATATCTAGGTTATTAGGCTAGACTAGGTTAGAAATCTATGCTCGTAAAATAGTTTAGAAGACTATGCTAGTAGACTAAGCTAGATGTCTATGTCAGTAGGCTAGCAGAATTGGCTAGAGATCTAGGCTACTATGCTAGCAGTCTATTTCAGATGTCTATGCTAGTAGACCATGGTAGAAGTCTATGCCATAGCCATGCGTTTGCAGGCTAGTAGAGTAGACTAGGTTAGAATTCTAGGCTAGAACCCTGGATTAGTGTAGTAAATTCAGTAAAATCTAGACGAACTAGAACTCTAGACTACAAGGCTAGAAGACTGGCACAAGTTTAGTAGAGAGGGCTAGTAGAATGATATGCTATGTATTTGGCTAGTAGACTGGGCCAGAAATTTTGGCCAGTGGGCAATTAGCCTAGGTTATCAATCTGAGCAAGTAAAGTAGTCTAGTCTAATAGACAAATAGAATATGCTAGAAGACTAGGCTCATAGCTTAACACAGTAGGCTATAAGTATAGTCTAGCGGACTAGGCTAGAAGTCTAGGTTAGTAGGCTAGTAGACTTGGCTAGAATTCTAGGCCAACTATGCTAGAAGGATGATGTACTGGTTGAGGTCTGGTATAGCACTTAGAAATCTAGGCTAGTAGACTATGTGAGATATCTAGTGGCTTAGTAGATTCAGCTAGATGTCGAGGACAGAAATCTAAGATAGTAGATTAGGGTAGAAGTCTAGACTGGAAGTCTAAGTTAGTGGGCTACGAGGTTAGAACTCCAGGGTAGAAGTCCAGACTAGTGTGTTACTAGACTCGGCTAAATGTCTAGGAAAATAATTTAGGCAAGTAGGCTAGTATAAAACACTGGAACTCTAGGCTAGTAGACTAGGCTAGAAGTCTCGGTTAGATGGCTAGGCTGGAAGGCTAGGTTATCGTGGCTTGTCGACTAGGATAGCCTTGTAGACTACCTGTGTAGAAGGCTATGTTGTCGTCGATACTAAGTCTAGGCTAGAATTCTAAACTAGTTGACTAGGGTAGAAGTAGAATATGGTAAACATCTAAGATATGCTATCAGGCTATCGTACTAAGCTAGAGGTCTAGGCTAGTAGTCGAATTTATTGGGATGATATATTTGACTACGCTTCTTGAAATCTAGGGTAGTGGGCTAATAGACTGGTAGAAGTCTAGGAGCATGGATTAGATGTATAGGTTAGTAGACTAGGTTAAAAAGTTAAAGATTTGGGCAAATAGAGTAGCTGAGTCTAGTAGAGAAGGCTAGAACTCTAGGCTAGTGGGCTAGTAGAGTAGGCCAGACATCTTGAATAGTAGGCCAGTATCCCAGGTTAGAAATATTGGCTATTAAACTAGGCAAGCAGACTAGACTAGAAGAATAGACTACAAGACTAGGCTAGTATGCTAGTAGACGAGACTAGAATAGAGTTTCGTAGGCTATGCTAGACGTCTTGGCAAGTAGGATAGAAGAATAGGCGAGAAGCATATGATAGTAGCTTATAATGCTAGAAATCTAAGCTAGTATGCCTATGGGACTAGGATAAAAGTCTGGGCTTGTAGACTACATGGGTAGAGGACAACGCTGTAGACTAGGCTAAACATTCTAGGATAGAAGTATAAAATCAGTAGACTAGTCTAGAAGTCTAGGCTACTAGGCTAGTAAACTATATAAATGTTTAGGCTAGAAGCATATACTAGTAGGCCTGGCTAAGTTTCGACTAGAACTTCGTAGCGAAGTCTAGATTAGTAGGCTAGTAGACTTAGGTAGTATTCTAGGCTAACTAGAACTTTACGTTAGTAGGCTAGCAGACTGGCAGAAGTCTAGTAGATCAGGCTAGAAGTCAAAGCTAATCATCTAGTAAACGAAGCTAGAAATGCTAGCAGGCTAGTAGAATGTTCAAGAGGTCTGCGCTAGTAGACTATGCTAATATACTAGGCTAGAAGTCTAGGATAGCAGGCTAGTAGACTAGGGGAGAAGTCAAGCCTAGATGCCTAGGTGAGGAAACTATTCTAGACATCTAGGCTGGTATTCTACCCTAGTAGACAAGCTAGGTCTAGGCTAGCAAGGCTAGTAGATTCGGCTAGAATTCTAGGCTATAAACTACACTATTTGTCTAGGCTTGTATGCTAGTAGACTGTGATAAATGTAATTATGTATAGGGTAGGAGTATAGGCTGGCAGACTAGGCTAGAAGTATATGCTAGTAGACAACCTGGGTAGAAGGCTGTTATGCTAGAAGCCTAGGCCAATGCACAAGACTATTGTAGTAGATTAAGTTAGATGCCTAGGATAGAAATCTAAGCTAGTAGAGTAGGGTATAAATCTAGACTGGATGTCTAGGTTAGTAGGCTAGTATACTGGGCTAGAACTCTAGGGTAGAAGGCCAGACTAGTGCTAGTAGTGTCAGCTAAAAGTCTAGGCTAGAAGTCTAGGTTAGTAGGGTACCTCAGAAGTCTAGGCTAGAGAGAGAGCGGTTAGAAGTCTAGCCTAGTAACAGTAGACTAGGTTAGAAGTCTAGACCAGAGGGTTAGTTTGGACGTCTATGGTAATGTGGCTAGTAGACTAGGATAGTTGTCTAGGCTAATAGACAACATGTGTACACGCCTATTGTGTAGACTAGTCTAGAGGTCTAGGCGAGAATTAAAAAAATTAGTAGACTAAGAAGTCTAGGCTATTAGAATTGGGTAAACATCTAAGATAAAAGCATCTGCTAGTAGGCTACACAGCTATGCGAGAAGTCAAGGCTAGATGCCAAGGCTAGTAGACTAGTCTAAACATCTAGACCAGGAATTTAGCCTAATAGACTTGCCTAGAACACTAAGCTAGAAGTCTATGCTATCAAGGCTAGTAGATTAGGCTAGTATACTAAGCTGTAGACTAGGCTATTATGTTACTAATGTTAATAGACTGGGCTATACGTCTATGCTAGAAGCATAGGCTGGTAGACTAGGCTAGAAGCATAGGCTAGTAGACAATATTAGTAGACGTCAAGGCTGTAGCTTATGCTAAATGTTAACTCCAGAAGTCTAAAGTAGTAGACTATGCTAGAAGTATAGGCTACTAGGCTAGTAGCCTACGGAAAAGGCTAGAAGCATAGGCTAGTAGGATAGGAGACTATTCTAAATCTCTAGATTTGATAATAATTCTAGATTAGTAGGCTAGCAGACTTGGCTAGAATTCTAGGTTAACTAGAACTCTATGCTAATAGGCTAGTTGATTGGTAGAAGTCTAGTAGAGCATGCCATATGTCTAAGCTAATAGGCTAGTAGACTGTGCTAGAAATCTAGTCTAGTGGACTAGGCTATCAGACTATGCTACAGGTCTCGGCTAGGAGACTATGCTAGAAATATAGGCTAGCCGACTATGCTAAGAGACTTGCCTAGAGGGTTAGTAGAATATGCTAGAACTCTAGGCTAGTAGGCTAGCATGTACTAGGATAGATGTCTAGGCTAGAAATCTAAGCTAGTAGAGTAGGGTAGAAGCATAGACTAGACGCATAAGCTTGAACGTGTGGCTAGTAGACTATGATATATGCCTAGGCTAGTAGACTCCCTGGGTAGAAGTATATGTTGTAGACTAGTATAGAAATCTCGGCTCGATCTCTCAACTAGTAGTCAGTCGATGTTAGACATCTAGGCGAGTAGGCTAGGGTAAATGCTTTAGAAGTCTAGACTAGAAGTCGATGTTAGTGGGCTAGTAGGTTTGGCTAGCCATAACTCTAGGCTCGTCAGGCTAATAGACTGGTAGAAGCCTAGTAGAGAAGGCTAGAAGTGTATGTTAGCAGGTTAGTCGACTAGGTTAAAGGTCTAGGCTAAAAGCGTAGACTAGTAGACTAGGCTAGAAATTTAGACTAATAGTCTACGAGTCTAGCAGAATTGGCGAGAGGTGTAGGCTAGTACGCCAGCAATCTAGGCCAGACGTATAGGCTAGAAGTTCAGGCTAGTAGACGACGGGAAAAATCTAGAGTATGTCAGTAGGCTAGTATACTAATCTAGAAATATAGCTGAGAACTCTTGGTTAGTGGGCTAGTAGACTCAGCTAGGTGAACTAGATCTCTAGGCTACGACGCTAGTGGATCGGTAGAAGCCAAGTAGAGTAGGCTAGGAGTGTAGGTTAGTGTGCCAGAAATCGTGGCTAGTAGATCTGGGCTTGTAGACTAGGCAAGGACACTAGGTTAGTCGAATGGGCTAGACGTCTAGGCTAGTGGGCTAGTAGAATAGGCTAGAATTATAGGGTAGTAGGCTAGTACACTAGCAGTCTGGGCTAGTAGACCAGGTAGTCTTGACTAGAAGGCACCGCTAGAAGATTAGACTAGAAACCAAGTCAGGTTGAGTAGGTTTGAGGTCTAGGCTAGAAGTCTAGTCTAGTATGCCTCGTAAACTAGGCTAGTAGACTACCTGGGCAGAAGTCTTTGTTGTTAGGCTGGGATAAATGTCCAGGCTAGTCGGCTTGTAGACTAGGCTAGAAATCTGGAGTAGTAGACAAGGCAAGAACACTGTTAGTAGACTATGCTAGAATGCTAGGCTAGTAGAATAGGAGAGACATCTAGGCTAGTAGACTATCTACGTAGAAGTCATGGCTAGCAGATCTTTGCTAGATTTGTCTCAGTTAATAGGCTAGTAGACTAGTCTAGCAGTCTAGGCTATTAGATTAAGGTAGAGGTTTGTGTTGGAAGTCTAGCCTTGTAGCCCATGCTAGGAGGCAAGCCTAGTAGACTATGTTAGAAGTCCAGGCTAGAAGCATAGGGTAGTATGGCTATTAGACAAGGCTAGAAGGCTGACTGTGTAGAATACTAGATTGTATACAGTTAGGCTAGACGCTGAGGGTAGTAGGTTTGCAGACTAGGCAAGAGGGTTAGGCTAGAAATCTGGGCTATTGGGCTAGTAGACTTGACTATTAAGTCCAGGCTGTACCTCTAGGGGGTAAATCAAGGCTAGTAGAGTAGCATAGAAGTATAGGCTAGTAATCTAGATATACAAGTTTAGACTAGTAGGCTTGTAGACTAGGCTAGAAGTCTAGGCTTGTAGGGTAGTAGAGTGGGTGAGAAATCTAGTTTAGTAGTGTAGGCTAGTAGTCTATGATAGAAGGCTAGTCTAGCATGGCTAGTAGATTACGCGAAAGGTCTTGGCTAGTAGGCTACATGGGTAGAAGACAAGGCTGTATACCAGCCTAAACGCCTAGGCTATACGTCTAAAATAGAAGTCTAGGCTACTTGGCTAGTAGACGAGGGCAAAGGTATATGCTAGAAGCATATGCTAGTAGGCTAGGATAAGAAGTCTTGGCTAGAAGTCAAGGTTAATAGACTTGGCTACGATTCTAAGCTAACTAGACCTCTAGGCTATGAGGATAGCATACAGTTAGAAGCCTAGTAGAGTGCGATAGACGTCTCGGTTAGCGGACGTGTAGACTAGGCTAAAAAAGCTAGTACGCTAAGTAGACTAGGTTTGAATTCTAGGCCAGCAGACAAGGCTAGAAGACTAGTTGAGCAGACTACGATAAAAGTCTAGGCCAGTAGGATAGGCTAGAAATCTAGGCTAGTAGACTAGTCTAGAACTCTAGACTACTAGGCCAGTAGACTGTACTACTATGCTAGTAGACTAAGGTAAAAGGATAGACTAGAATCTAGAAGTCTACACTACTAGGCTAGTATACTCAGATAGAAATCTAGCCTAGTAGACTAGAGTAGAAGTCCATGCTAATAGGCTAGACTAAGTGGCCAGTAGAATAGGCTAGCCGTCTAGGCCTACATGCTAATATACTAGGATCAAGACTATGGGCTATGCTAATCACATCGGCCAGAAGTCTAAACTATGAGACTATGCTAGAAGTATGGGTTACTACACTAAGCTAAACGGCTAATCTAGGCTAGTAGATTAGGGTATATATCTGGGATAGATGTCTAGGCTAGTAGACAACGGGGGTAGAAGTCACGGCTGCTAGCTAAAAGTCTAGGCTAGATGTTTAAACCATAGATATGCTAGAAGTCTAAGCTACTAGACTATTAAAGTAAAAGGGTATTCTAGGCTAATACATTAGGGTAAATGTCTGGACTAGAAGTTTAGCCTAGTAGACTATGCTAGAATGCTAGCCTAGTAGACTAGGTTAGGATTTTAGGCTAGTATTGGTGTGTAGACTGGGCTAGAAGACTGCATGTGTATACGTCTGGGTTGCAGATTAGAGGTCTAGGCTAGTAGGCTAGAGGAATAGGTCAGTCTAGACTATTGGGCTAGTAGAATAGGCTAGAAGTGTAGTGTGTAAATCTAGGCTAGTAGACTAGCTTCGACGCCTATGCTAGTTAACTAGACTAGAAGATTAGACTAGTAGACTAGGCTAGAAGTCTAGGCTAATAGGATAGCAGGAGGCGAGAAGCATAGTCAAGTAGATTGGGCTAGTAGAGACTACATGGCTCGTGATATGGCTTAGACTAGGCTAAATCTCTAGTCTTGAAATCTAAACTGGGTTTCTAGGATACTAGCCTAGTAGACTAGGGTAAGGTCTATGCTAGAAGCATATCGTAGTAAGCTATGATATAGGGCTCAGCTAGAAGTCTAGGTTAATAGGCTAGGTGACTTGGCTAGAATTCTAAGCTAACTAGTAAGCTAGGAGACTGGTAGAAGTCTAGTAGAGTAGGCTAGAAATCTAGGTTAGTGGTCTAGTAGACTAGGCTAGAAAGCAATGCCTGTAGTCTAGTAGACTATGCTATACGCATAGATTAGTAGAGTAGACTACCAGACTATGTTAGTAGACTAGGTTTGTAGGCTAGTAGAATAGAATCGATGTCTAGGCTAGTAGATTAGGCAGGAAGTCTAGAACTTGGTCTTGGCTAGTAGACAACCTGTGCAGAGGTCAAGGCTGTAAACTAAGCTAAAGTTCTAGGCTATAAGTTTAAAGTAGTAGACTATGCTAGAAGTCTACACTACTAGGCTCTTAGACGATGGTAAAAGGCTAGCCTAGAATCATAGACGAGTAGACTTGGCGACATTGTTAGAAGTCTAGGGCACTAGGCTAGTAAACTAGGCTAGAAGTATAGGCTAATAGACTACGGGAGACCTCTATGCTAGTTGACCACCTAGGTATAAGTTATACCCAGATGGTCAACTAGTATAGAGGTCTCCCGTAGACTGTATAAGTCAACGCTGTAGACTACCTGGGTAGAGGTCAAGGCTGTAGCAGATGCTAGAAGTCTACGCTAGTAGGCTAATATATTGGACAAGAAGTCTAGTATAGAAATTTGGCTAATGGGAATGGGCTAGTAGAGTAAGTTAGAATTTTAGGCTAGAAGTCTAAGCTAGAAATACAGGCTAGTAGGCTAGAAGACTATGCTACAAATCTAGGCTAGTAGACTAGACTAGTATGACTTGTAGATTCGGGTAAGATTCTAGGCTAGTAAGGCTGGTAGGTTAAGCTATAAGTCTAGGCCAGTCGGCTAGTAGATTAGGCCAGTTCCATCAAATAGTTTCTCCGCCAGACCTGAGTGCACTGAGTTGAGATGTGTCGACAACCTCTTCCTCTCCACCACCACCTCTCCCCCACGAACCCACACAATCCTATTTCCTTAAATAAAATGAATATATAAAATGAATGACCGATGGTCAATGCACTTGAGCTAAATAGAGCAATTGATTAGTATACTAAATTACCCATTGCTAAAAGAAACCGTTGACTATAAGAAACATTTTATATTTACTGCCTAGATAATTATCAGTTACACATGGTTAAATGTCTCGACTGTCTTCCTCATTATCGATAAACATGAGCTAAAAAAAAGTTAAAAAGTTTCTGAAATACGTCCCGGACACAGGTTTTTTTTTATCAGTTTTACGCATTTTAGGAGGATAACGCTTTGCAAATGTTGATGGATCGCGGCGAAACGAAGTTATGACACTTTGTCTCCCCATAATACGATTGTATGTGCACTGGAGAAAAAAATTGGAAATGTAGGCTAAGAAGTTTTTGAGATATGGCTCAGACACAAAATTCTTGACAAATTTTACGCAGTTCAGGGGGGGGGGGGTAACTCTGGTATCGGGGGACTAATTACTACAATTTATGCAACAACAGACATTTATAGATTTTAACATCCGCTAATCGGGGAGTGTTTCTAATGTTAGTAAAGGTGACAGACAGACATGCTGTTATTAGCAGCAAATGTTTGGATTGATAAAGATAAAATAAAATGATTAATAGCAGCATGCGCGCGTTTCAATGAAAAGATTAGAGGCTGCTCTTTTAGAAACTATCTGTGACAAATAAGATGCTTTAGCTATGGTTCACCAGAGCTCTCAACAGTCAACCCTTGTAATTGACTCGGGGTTGTTTCCATAAAAAAAACCCATTACATTAACACATAAAATAAGAAATATATAAATAGAAGTATTGAAGTCTGACGACTATCCTTGTTTCACGCGATAGAATGAGTCCTCATCGTACAATTAGTGGCAAAAATGTCCAACTTTATTTTAATAATACACCTTTTCCATATTGACGTCATTACGCCGGGATTGCTGGTAACGCCGCCACCAAGCCGCTTACCCGCATTGAGTTACTTTTGCACTAAAATACACCGCAATCTAAACAGTTCCTATGATAAACTAAATAACGTATTATTTTATATATTTTTGTATATGCGATGCATTCCGGGAAGGTATTTTCCCAAAATACGCTAATGTGGGAAAGGTCTATTCTGATAGCTTGCACAATTTTGACGGGCACGTGAGATGGTTTTCGTGGAATCTGCTATTTAGAATTAAATAAATATTGCGCTAAGAATTTTTTAACCCTAATTTGACTTACGTTTGTTGTTACCTAGTATGATGCCAGCAACATGCTCTTGTCAAATTAAATTAAAAAGATTCTGGAAATTCAGGGTTCGAAGAGGTAACACAGGACTGATCATGCGTAATAGAAATAGAGATACAATATCATTTCTTGTTAAACAGCATATGTCTACTAGAAAATTGATGTATGCAATATGCCTACCCTAGTAGGCTGTGCCGGATTAAGCCTTGCGAGGACTGGGGGGCGAATAATATATGTAGAGTTGGGTGAATGCGAAAGGAAACCCAAAAGGGGATCCGGTGGGGAGGGGGGGGGGATTTTGAAATCTAGATGCTCGCAGATTGCATCTCCTGCATTTCCAGAGGTAAATATGGACTATCAGTTGGCTGTTAAATTATTCTTTTTTAGCCATTTAATTTCATTTTTTTGTTCACTCAATTTTTTTAGCCGTTCAGTTGTCAAAACAGGACTGGATAAAAAACTGAGTGAACAAAAACATGAAATTAAATAGCTAAAAGTAGACTAGTTTAACAGCCAACTGAGGGGCTGCAAGTGCAGGTGGTGCCATCTGAGAGCATTTAGAAGATAAAAAATAGTATTAAACTGTAATACAATCATGAACCATCTGACTCCTAAAACATCAAAAAAGTCTCAAGAAAACAACCCACTTTTTAATAAGAATAATACTGAAACAATATATAATGGACACATAAGACAATAAGACCATATAGTCTGTCTGCCATGCAGTTTCTTCTCTATTTACAAACGAAAACAGCTCTATGGACATCATGTCCAGACAGCTTTTCTCATTTGTAAAAAGAGAAACTGCATAAAACACATTATTCACTACAAAAAGATTTGTGATAGAAAATTAGGGGCTGGTCAAGATCTGGGGCCGGGGACAAATGTCCCCGCTGCCACTATTGTAATCCGCTACTGCTAGTAGGCTTACATGGTAGAGACACCCGACCGACACATCGCACACACGTTACTACAAGACAAGAAACGTTAAGTTGATGGCACGTATATAGCCGCCCATAGGGGGTTTTAGTCACTATTGTTCTTTTCGTTTGAATGTGTTTTAACCAATCAAAACGCTCCATTTATAGTCGCTATTGTTTGGAGAACAATGACGACTATAACGCCACATTTTCTAGATAACAATGGCGACTATATTCACACGTTTTTGAGAATCTCCACCACTCTGGAATGTTCCAGTATTTTGAAGTAGTTAACCCTTAAACGTTGTGTATTTTACGTTTAAATGTAGTGGCGGAGCTCCCCCCCCCCCCCCCCCCTCCGTGGTTATCTACCGTGGTGGATAATGTAAAGATAATAGAGTTTAAGTGGAGGAGTGATAATAGTAGAGTGGTATTGATAATAGTAAAATAATAGAGTTTAAGAGGTGGTCTGATAAAGGAGGGCGTAGGAGTCGTAGTAGTGAGTATGAAGTTGAGGATGTATGAGGAATAACGGTAGGATATGGAGGAAAATCTGAAAATAATTTGACTGTTTCGTCGATAACGTTAGTTTATTAGTAAACTATTTTGTAGAATATTTAGAGACTAATTTGACTGTAAGCTGTTACTGTCTTAGTAAGCAACATCTACCAGACAGATTAGTAACAAAATATTAAAAATAATCTTGTATTAATGGTATGGAGTGTTCAGTTGGAATGGTAACCAACTTGGTGGTGATGGATTCATTGGATTGTATCAGGGGTTAAAAAAGTTAACCCTTTCACCGATGAATTCCCCATATCTCATTTTCATTGATACCACACAGGAAAACTGTAGAATATTTTGAAATTAATTTGACGTTGCTAACGTTAATTTATTAGTAAACTATTTTTGTTGAATATTTTGAAGACGTATTGACTTTTAACCGTCATTACGCACAAATTGTTTTTAAATACTTAATATTTCAATAACATCAGTCGTTTTAGATGTTGCACGATGGTTAAAATGTGGTCATTATGTCTCTGAGGTTTCCGTGTGTTTATAGAATTGTATGTCGCGAGTACTTATGCTAAAAAGGTTATTTGGTGCGTATGGTTTTAATTTATCCATACGTCTTGAATAGCGGTGAGATCAATCTTGAATCTACATACAAACATACCATGTGTTAATAATGAAAGAACGCGTCGGTAAACAACAATAGCCGGTGAGCGGGTGCAGGCGTTATTATCGATTAAAAAAAACCTCGGCGAGGACATTGTAATATCCCGTGCTTAGAACGAGACGTGAGGTGAGACGTCTCGTTCTGAGCACGGGATATTACAATGTCCTCGCCGAGAGTTTAAAAAAAAATCGACAATAACGCCTGCACCTGCTCACCTGCTATTGTTGTTTACCGACGCGTAAAGATACGACAATTAAGAGCAACATTACAGGCTTAGTAGCATAATCATAGATGGCCGTTTACTACAAATATAAATATATCCTTTTGGCTACAGAGCAGTGATACGTTATAACCATGTTTTTTACTATATAATTCAGTCCTGCCCTAAGCGACCACCTCGTGTTACGTCATTACATGGACGCTAGACTTTCTTAACCCTTTAACCCTCAAATTTCTTCAAGAAAATGTCCATTTTCTTCATATTCATATTTGTAGTACAAGAGAAGACTATTTTTGAAAATTTATCATCGGAATGACTGGCACTGCAGGCTATCTATTTGTCTAGTCATTGTGCCAGTAAACACCCCCCCCCCCCCCCCCACCAACCACCAACACCATCATCACCAACACCCACCACCACCACCTCCACCACTACGACCTACACCCAACACCAGGCATTAACCCCACCAGCACCACCCACGCACCCGCCAACCCATAGCGAATTTCTTCATATTCATACCTGCATCCTTAGAGAAGGCTATTTTTTGAAAATTTATCACTGGAATGACTGACTCTGACAGCTATCCATTTGTCTAGACATTGTGGTCGTAATGTGTGAGAGCGGTGTCTGAAAAATGGTATATAGGTTGGAGAAGGTATGTCATGAGTGTTTAATATAGGTCACTCGTATGCACACATGTTATACGTTGTGCGTAGGTGCGTGCCGCGGTGTGCGCATGCGTGCACCAGAGGACTATTTTTGAAAAGTTATCATCGGAATGACTGGCTCTGCTGACTATCCATTTGTCTAGACATTGCGACAGCAAACACCACTCACCACCGCCACCACCAAAATGCCAAAATGCATGCGTACATGTGCGGCCGCGTGTTGCTGATTTGCGGGCTTGTGTTGCGGATGGTACCAAGTATATGCACATGCCTGAACACGCATACACGCCAAAATGCATGCGTACATGTGCGGCCGCATTTGCGGATTTGCGGGCGCGTGTTGCGGATTTGCGGCTGTGTGTTGCGGATCTGCGGGCGCGTGTTGCGGATTTGCGGCCGCAGTACATATATTCCTATAAATGCTACAAATTCATTCCCTTTTCTCATTCCAGTTTAAACATCGCAATGTGGATGGACGTGTAACTGCAGAGTAGTTAGGCAGTCAGATTTCTTTGAAGAACCTTGTAACTTGAATACTTGCTAGATTTATCCTATAATCAATATGCCGAGACATAAATGTTTTGAATATGGTTCAACTTTTAATAGGTCAAATGACCTGAAGCGGCATAAGATCCGATTCCATAATGATGAAGATAGCGAAAATCTATACAGTGAAGATGAAAAAATGACAGAGATGAATAGTGAAGATGATGAGCCAGCGGAATCGGAGAGTGAAGCCGGTGATGACTCAGCGGAGTCTGAGAGTGAAGATGAAGGTGAAGGTGAAAAAGAAGACATAGGCAATGAGGAACTATTTACCATATTCCAAAATATTAAGCAGGTCTTAGACGCTGAACAATCAGGTCTAGAAGATGAAGATGGTGAAGTGAACACAGACCCAAATGGTGTAGGCAATGTGTCTATTTCCGTATATGCTGATGCTTTAGTTACAAAGTGTATGGACATAATGCTCCAGTCGAGAAGATTACAGAACTCTACGCTCATTAAAATAATTCATCAGGAAATTAAAACTTTTATTGACGAGGGGTACGCATACGATGAAGCAGTCTTCTCAACTTTTCGAAAAAGAGAGTTTCTGATCAAGAAGTACATAAGGAACTGTCTAGATGCTGAGGATAATGATGATGATTCTGACGGTGATGGATCTGATCCATAAGGAATCAGTCATCGATAAATGGATATCCAGAACATTGACTATTTGTTTATGCTACAGTAACTATATGTTTTATCATATGTAATATTTTCTTCAATGTAAAAATATGGATACAAATAAAACTTGGTTCTTTATGTGCGTGTTGATTTGATGATTGTAGCTTCCCAGCCGCCCCCCCCCCCCCCCCCACATCCCTCGATATACAAATCAGAGTGCTGTTGAACTTGGTGGTGATGGCGGTGGGGTTGGCGGTTGGTGGAAATAGGTGTTGTGGTGGATGATGGTGGTGGGGTTTATACTTGGTGGTGGGTGTTGGTGCTTAGTGGGCAGTGGTGCTGATGGTTATAGAGGGATGGTGATGGTGGTGATGGTGGTGGTGATGGTAATAGTCGGTACTGGCAGTAGGTGGTTGCGGCCGCAATGTCTCGACAATGGTTAGCCAACTATATTATTTATTTTATTTATATTTATCTTCATTTGCTAAATGCAATTAAGCAATGTATTTGAAACTTTATTAGCCCTTTAAGGGTCAAACCAGCGAAACCCTGCCTCTGCAGTGGCCTTGAGGAATGTCGATTTGCAGGCCAGCATGAGTATTTTTGACAATTTACATCTGGAATGACTGGCTCGATAATCGAGCCAGTCATTCCAGTGATACATTTTCAAAATGCTCCATATCTTGGCCTGCAAATAGACATAACCTGAAATTTTTGTTTTACTGAAAAGTCATGACCATTAAAGGGTTAAGAAACCAGCTACCATAAGAGGCTGTCTTCTGATTCTCACTTGAGGGGTGTCTTAATACAAGTTTGACTGTATGTCATCAATTTCTGTTGTTAGTACTGATGTCTTCTATGTTTGCTTAAATATTGTTCAAAAGAACCTTTGCAAAATAACCATTTGACTGAAAGTCATTGGAAGTGGCACTGATTGATGTAAAACTCCATAAAGATTAGTTGAGTTGTAAATGTTCCAGGTGAGCGACACAGGCCCCTTGGGCCTCTTGTTGCAATATGCAAGGATAATCATATTGGCGCTGATTTTAACAACAGTCTTGGTTTGTAGTAGGATTGATCACAGAGATAGCCCAATAGCCTGGGACTGTGATAACGGAGGCGGGGGTGGGAGAGGGGTAACTGCGCCGGTATTGGGCCAATACTGGGCCATATTGGCCTGGTATTGCTCCTGCACCGGTCCAGTAACCTGTGCTGATTTCGCGATGGGGACATCAGATACAATGGCATATAAAGCCAAATCAACAACAACAACAACAACAACAACAACAACAACAACAACAACAACAACAACAGTGATTGTGGCGATGACAACATGATCATCACGAACTGGACAAATGAGACCAGCGTCTGTGCCAGAAGCTCTGATTCATGTCATTAAATAATTGTGAAATTTAGATACCGTGCCTTTCTTTTCCTTTCACATATCTTCTAGTCCAGTAAGAATTAACATGATTTTGGTCGAACCCGGACATTTTAAGTAACAAGCAAATTTATGTTTCAAAGTTGCCTATATATACCATAGTGTCTGCAGAAAAAATTCCCCACGATTCCCACATGGGGAAAGTAGGTTATTTCAAGGTCAAAGAGGTGACCTCGAAAAACAGATTTTTGTTGGTTCATAAGTTATTCTTTTAATAACTCTGGTTCTACTAGGAGTATCTTAACCATATTTGGGTGGAAGGTTAGCAGTTAGTTTCCGAACATATGTGCCTAATTTTTCGTGAAAAGGTCAAGGTCACAGCGACCTAAAATCTCTTTTTGAAGCATTTTCGACAGCATTTTTCAAAATTTGCTTACTCACGTCTCACTGGGAATAGCTCGATGAATCATTGCTTGATTATTGTCCACATAGTCATATGCATGTCTCCAAAATTTGGAGTCAAACGGTCAAATGCCAAGGTCACAGTGGATAACTTTCTGCACCCTTTTTAGCATATTGTTAAATACATATCGTTTGAGAAATATAGGCTCCGGGGTAATTTTAGAAATCGGCAATTTAAGTAAATTATATAAACCACATTATTTATACGGTTGAATTTGTTTGTCGTCTGCTTGCTAGACATAGTAAAAGTTGAATATATGCCATATGAACCCCAGGTTGCGCCTGATTTAATATCCCTTTCCTTTCCCTCGTGTTTATATTGCATGTTTGATATATTTCGGTATTATTGTCCTTGCTGTCTCGTTGCGAGACGAAGTAAAACTCGGATTTTGCTCGGATCAAGCACAGATTGCACTGTTCTTTTTCATGCTCGTACTTTCTCCAATTTCAAGATTTACACTGTATGACCTTTGATTTCTTTTCATTCTCGCATTGTTGATCTTATAGCCTGTGTGTTATTTTCTATTTACCTGTTTTGGCTTGCTAATGTGAATGTGAAGCTTGTGCGGGCTAAACAGCGATGGCCGGGCTGAACACGCCCTGTATCATTTGCTATGTAGATGTACAGATACATGTCAATGGCAGAGAACTTGGTGCTAAAGGGACACAAACCCTAAATGAAGTTTCATTGAAACGAGGCGATGACATACATTTGAAAACATCTTCCACTGAGAAGAACTATGTTCATGAAAATTGCTATAAAAATTATTCGAAAGGAAAACAACCAAAGAAAACTTCCAGTGATCCAGATTGTTCTGGTGTTACACTACGTTTGAAAACGAAAAGCAAGCCTTTTGATTATCCAACACATTGCTTGATATGTACAAAGGAACTTGACTTTGATGATGTCAAGTGCCATCCAGACAGACATCTCAGATATCTAGTGTGGAGATTGTATCAAGCGAAGAAAAAAGAAGTCTCATCCAAGAGTCACTAATGAAAAAATGTGACAATAGCCACGACAATCTAGCAGTAAATGTAAAAGCACGAATACATTTTGCGAAAGATCTCCGTGCAGTAGAGGCTCATTATCACCGAACTTGTATGACATTATTTATGCTAGGAAAATGTGTTGCAGGGTGTGAGAATTGTGTTGACATAACATGTGGCAATTCTAGAAACCTTGACACAATTAATGATTGTGCTTTCAACAAGTTGTGTTACTGGTTACAACAAACAGAGCAAATGTAGGGTCAATTCTCCCTTCAGGATCTGAGAGATCCGCTCACAACATACTTGCCAGAAGGTGTTCTGCCATACACAGAGAAGCATCTGAAACGTCGCCTTGTGAAGCAGTTTGGTGAATGTGTATGTGTTGCACAAAATGAAGGGAAAATTAACATACTTACATTCAGAGCTGCTGCAGATAACATTTTACATCAGTCATATATTGATGCAGACAACCCAGGGGACAGTGAAGAAACCCTAAAACAGACAAAACTGATAGGTGCAAAAATTAGAGAAGATATCTTGAATATAGAACATGATAATGACACTTATCCAAGTCCATCATAATTTGAATTGAGTGAATTAGAAAAGTCCATTCCAGACTCACTCCACACCCTTGTTGCTAACCTTTTCTCAGAATCAAGAAGTGAATCAGCCAACATGAAGAAGCAACTTCTGATAACATCATTGTGCCACATCCTCATGCAGGCAACAGGCCAACAATCATACATATCACCTCTTATGTTATCAGTTGGCCTCTTTATCAAGCAGACAACACGATCAAGGGTGGTCATTGATGTTCTGTCATCCTTAGGTCTATGTATATCGTACACTCAGATTCTGCAGTTTGAAAAGAGTGCAGCTGTTGGAAAGCGAGTGGATTCATTAATATCCGGTCTAGTTGAAGTCAGCAAAGGGGGCGGTTTCTGTCAGTGGGTAGCTGACAACTTTGACTATAATGAAGATACCAAATCAGGGCATGAAACCACACATGTAATGGGTATAATTGCATGTCAAACTGAGACTTCATGTGAGCGTACACCAGAACCAGTTGTTAGACAATATCCTTCTTCACCAGATATAATGCAAGATGGGAACTTCAGTTCAATCATCAAATGCTACAAGCGTCCTTTGAAATCATGCATGTCTGATGTTAAGATAGGAACTCTTAGCACTACAGACATTTCCACACGTAAATGTCAAATAATGGATACCCTGTGGCTGTTATCGAGTAGGCTTTCATCGAGTCCACCAATCTGGCAGGGGTTCATGTCCGACATAAGTAAAGGGGAGTACTGCTGCACAAATGTGGTGTTCAACCATATGGTACCTTTGAACCCTTCAACAGATGAAGCTGTTTATAGTACTATGGTATATGTAAAACAGCAGGCCATGAAAGTCGGAATGTGCTGTGCAACACTTACCTTTGACCAACCATTGTATTTGAGTGCTTGCAAAATCAAGCAAGACAATCAGAATGAATTTAAGAACATGTTCTTGCGGCTGGGAGGATTCCATTTACTTATGTCATTCCTTGGTGCAGGGTGTAAACTAATGGAGGACAGTGGTATTGAAGAGTTGTGGGGTACAGTGTATGCCAAAAACTCCTTACCTAAAATGATGGAGGGCAACTCTTATACTAAGACGCTAAGAGCATGCCTTTTAACAAATGCAGCACTTCATCTATTATTGTTTGAGCCTGAAGTTAGCGATGCTGTGGACACTGACTTGTCAGAAGAACTAGCAGAACAATCGAGCAGTGGTGTTCAGAATGTAGATGTAGACCGCCGTATGGACACTGATAATGAAGCACCAAATTGTATGGACATGATTGACAATGATGATGATCATCATCAGGTTAATATGTCAGATAGAAATCATAATAGTGAAAGCAATTTCCAAACAACTGCTATGCCAGGTAGTGGTTGTGAAGATCAATATACTGTTAATGAGGAACCTGTGGACAGTGATAACATTTGGTCACGTTTGAAAACATTCTACAGCTCCGTATTAGCTGGTGAAATCTGCTTGGATGAAATAACTGCAAATAAAGATCTGATTCAGCTGCATGAAGAAGTGATTAGAAAAAAGGAATCTCATGAATCCAACCGAACGGCAAAGCTATGGCTAATGTTTATGGGCATGGTTGAAATTACAATGCTTTTCATTAGAGCTGAAAGAACGGGTTGCTGGAAGTTACATCTTTTGGCTATAGAGAGAATGTTACCTTTCCTAGCAGTTGCAGGTCACAACAACTATGCAAAATGTTGCTGGTTGTATCTTCAAGATTGTCAGAATTTATGTGAATGTTTGGAAGAACCAATACAAAATGGATAATTCGCGATAAGAAGGAGGAAACCCCGATTCTGGAGTGGAACCTATTCAGATATGACCATAGAACAATCACTGATGAGATCATGGAAGACTGTAGCTGGACTCATCAATATTACCCACAAAGACTCTGCAAGAAACATTTGGTTACTCACTGCACATGTTGTTGATATGTACACTGATGCTCTACGTTGCCTTACCAGTAAGTTTACTGGGTCCTGGTCAGAACAACATAAAGAGATGCATCCAGGAAACATTAGAAAGGATTCGGAAGACATGGAAACCTTCAAGCAATTCCTTTTAAGGAACAACCCATTCAGATCTGGCCAAGATAGTGAGCTCAGGAACATTGCAACTGGAGTAGTAGCTGATGAGCACGTCAATGTAGATAATGCCCTACATATTGGGACCACAATCTAAGAAACACTGAATGAGAAGAAATTTGGCGATGTAAAGTTTAAGAGGGTAGAACAAGCTAAAATATTTGCTACCATGCGAAAGCCCCTCAAAATATCTGGTGATGAAGTCCGAATGTCATCATAGGAGCTGTACCATCGATTTGTGTCCATGTCATATGTCAATGGTTGCCCTTCTGACAAAAGTGTGTTTTCACATGAACTTGCAACTGTATCGCCTGCACTGTTCAAAGATGACGGGAGTATGAGGAAAGCAAATAAGGCGGATATGCTAAATGTACACTTGAGATGGATACAGAAATCACATCAGAGACAGTTGGACCAGCAGCTAAAGTGCTTGATGGATGTGCTCATTTGCACTAACTGGTTTGGGCCAAGACTGGCACTATGGAGGATGTTTGTGATGCATATGTGTCCTCTGTTGTCTTCCATTCTTCATATGGTCTTCCTCCTTGGGTATAGTTTGACAGCTATGAAGTGGCAACAACAAATGATCAGGAACAAAAGCGACGCCGAAAGGAGAAAATGTTCCCAGATGTTGTTGTGGAGATGAAAACACCAATACCTGGAGACAAGAAGGCATTTCTTGGAAACAAAAAGAACAAGCAGGGTTTGATCAAATTATTATCTCAGCACCATCAGAAGGCAGGCATCCATGTAGAGCATGCTGGTGAAGAGGGTGATGCTGATGTCTGCATAGTTAAGAAGGCAATGGAATTGGCAAAAACATATGAAAATGTTGTTATTGTTGCTGATGATACAGACATTTTGATAATGTTGATCCACTACACAAATTATGGGAAACATGTTTATATGCAGACCAGACAACATACCATTGCCATTAAAGTTGCAAAGGAGGTGTTAGGGAGAGAGATGTATATGTGTTTGCCATTTGCTCATGCTATGTTAGGCTGTGATACAACATCTGGAATGTATGGCGTGGGGAAACTGAAGCTCATGAAATTTCTCCAGTCATCACAGCAGTTACGCGCAGATGCGCTGGTCTTTGGTGACACAGAAACACCTAAAGAAGTGCTTCTAAAGGTAGGAGAAAATTTTGCAAAGAATTTGTACATAGGTGGAACCAATGCTGAAGGACTCGATGAATTGCGCTATTTAAATGTGGTATCATCCAAATATGTACCTTTTGAGAGAATGCCACCTACCAGCAGAGCTATGTACTATCACTCACTACGTGTACATCACCAAGTAAGCACATGACGTCATTTTCAAACGATTCTCCAAAAGGAAGAGTTCTGATACAAGATTGAAGGTGATGCCGTAGTGCGGGTAATCACTGTTAAAGCAGCAGCACCAGCAGATATATTGGCAGAGATCAGATGCTCCTGTAAGAGCGAGCGTTGTGTATCTTGTACTTGTGCCAAGAGAGGAATTCCATGCAGCATTCACTGCAAATGCGAGGGGCAATGTATAAATTCTCACATTGAACTTTAGCAGAATATTACTTGGTGGAGAAAGCCGAAATTTGCTGACTCTATGCACCATGCATAATTTTAGTTTTATCTGCCATCCTGACAGGTCAATTATGATGAATAAATTACCATAATAAGCATGTGCTATTCTGTAAAAATAATATCAGAATTCAATTCCTTGACCCCAAAACATTAACTTCAGAGGCTTCAATCGCCACTCTAGATTATATGGTAACTGAACTATCTAGAAATGTCAAATTTTCAGCCATTTTGGCGGCCATTTTGACGTTTTTCCGCCATTTTGAATAAATTACCATAATAAGCATGTGTTATTCTGTAAAAATAATATCAGAATTCATCTGGAGCTCAAAAGAGAATATCTATAAAGTTTGTGAAAAGTTATTATAATAGCATTAAGTTCTGTAATCTGATATATTTGAGTGCCCATTACATATGATTTACTAACTGACTATTAGTAGCAATCATGTCCTAAGCCGACGAGCATGATAAGTGCAGTGAAACCTATCTATAAAGGACACCCTGCGGACCAGTGAAAAGTGGCCGTTATAAACAGGTGGCCTTTATATAGAAGGCCGAATGTATTGTTGCAATGGCCTTGCGACGTAGTAAAGGTGGCCTTTATATAGAAGTGGAATTTAGAGCAGGTTTGACTGTACAACCATTGTGTTAGAGAAAATTGCTGCGTGTTAGTAGAATCAAAGATTTACTATCCTGTCTGGGTTAGTGGAAATAATTACTAAAATCAACCTCTGTTGTATCGAGTCATACCTGACAAATATCGTGATATACACGCTCCATCTAGTAGTAGTTCCATCACCATCTGTGATGATTCACACATATGTTCTATACCACACAATCTGATCACTAGCACGTGTCCCATATATCATTAGTAATCCACAGTTGTACTGTATACCGTCATACCTCATAAGTAACCTGATGTTAGGGTTGGGCTATATTGCTCACGGCATGACGATATCGGTATCTCATTAAAATACCGCGGTATCACGATATATCGTCATTTGGGTGGGGTGTGGAGTTAGGGTGTAAACATAGAATAACATGTATTTCTAATTGGTGGCGTCTGCAAGTTATTTTCATTAAATTTGTTGCATTGAAAACGTAAATTGAGACGTCATGATTGCCATTTCCGCATATTTAGTACACGAAATTCCACACTTTCACACCCTTCAATATACAGTTTAAAGCAACGAATGTAATGCAACTAACCGTATTCATCACAAATAAGAAAAATAAAGGATTTTCTTCTGTTCTTGTGTTGTATTTTGTGTTATCTTTACCTCACGACAACTGTCAAAAGATTGAGCAAGGAATACGCATTAACTTCATTGTGCAGAAAGGAATTCCGCAGAGCGAAATCTGATTGGCCGCCGTATCATACTTGAGCCAATCAGAATTCACACTGCAGAATTCCGACAGCTGTTATCACGCCCGCCACTAATTAATAAAATAACACTGCATGATTTTGAACGAGAACCAGCGTGAAGAATGGAAACAATTATATCAGATTTTATTTGGTCTGTAATATTAAATACTAATTTGCCCCATTGTAGACCTATTCAAATTCGCTCACTACTTAGCGGGTTTATCTATTGATCTCAAGGCGTGGCCGGGATGTGTGAAATTAACCCAGTTAACTCTGCAGCCAAGACTGCCACAACAGATAGAAGACTGGAAATAATTAGGCCTAAATTCCTTATTTTAAGGACGTTTCTCACTTAGAATAAATCCGTAATGTTATATGTGGAATGAATTTTGATCTGATTCGTTTAAAAATGCTAAATATGTTGTATAAAGTTGCATAAAAACGTATAACGGTAAAGCAAGAGATTAACTTCCCCCTCACCCACCGTTCCAAGCTGTGGTATTGATAAGGGATTAAGTGTGTGTGGTTTCCTGGCGACCTCAAAAGTTTTAAAGTTTAAATCTTTCATGGTCAGAAGAATGTTTAACCATGCAGATCAATGACTAATGGATAAATAGCTTGACCTGTAGTAATGACATCATCAGAATGGAATGTGGGTAGTGCAATTGGTATTCCCCACTGACTAATACTCAGAATGAGGCATGAAAAAACATGACGTCGTCTATTTGTGTATTTATGAAAAGTGAACAACAAAGGATTATTTTGTACTTTACATCATTTTATTAGCGCAAACAAACCATGAATTAAATGAGCACAGATTATTTTGGAGTTTATTAAGTTTTTATTACTTTAGACAAAGACTGGATTATTACTTAAAGACTATTACTGGACCGAATAGAGGTAAGAGTATGACATTTCATTTCTAACTTAATTATTTATATTATAATCACAGTTAAAAGTGCAATATCGTCCTGTCGGTATTGACGATATTTACGATTTTTCGAATTTTTGACGATTTCGGTATCGGTATTCGGTATATCGCGATATTGACAATAATATCGAAAAATCGCCCAACCCTACCTGATGTACATGCTCCAACCAGCCCCTTCATAATCTGTGACCATTCACACGTGCCCCATACCTCACTAGTAATCTACACATGTACTGTATACAGGCATACCTCATAAGTAATCTTATATATATACAGGATTCATGCATTTCCTTAACAATCTGTAACTGTTCGTCCATGTCACATACCTCACTAGTAATCTGCATACATATTGTATACAATCATATCTCACAAGTACCGTAATAAACATGCTCCACCAAGCTCCTTCACTATCTGTGATCATTCACACACATGCCATATAACACACACTTTGATCACTCAGACATTATCATGGCACATGTCCCATATCTCATTAGTAATCCACAGTTGTAATGTATACATAATTTCATACCTCACAGGTAACCTGATGTACATACCCAATACAGCTCCTTCACAATCTCTGACAGTTCTCACATGTCACATACATCACAAGTACCCTGATATACATGCTACACCCAGCTTCTTCACAATCTATTTTCTCATCATTCACATATTACAGTGGAACCTCTGTAAACCGACCACCATCGGGACCGAAGAATATGTTCGGCTTAGAGAGATTTCCGGTTAGAGAGGTTACATTTCTATGTAAAAACTGAATCCGGACTGAGAAATAAGTTCTGTTTATGGAAGGTTTTGGTTTATAGAAATATCTCCCATACATGATACCTTAATAGTAATCTACAACTGTACTGTCTACAATTATACCTCACAAGTAACCTGATGCAAGGCCCCATCCAGTTCCTTCACACTATGTGATCATCATACGCATGTCCTATGCCGCACAATCTGATCACTCACACGTGTCCCATACCTAAGTTCTAATCTACAGTTGCATATAAACAGTCATACCTCACAAGTAACCTGATATACAGGCTTCATACATTTCCTTCCCAATCTGTGACCATTCTTACATGCATAAAACCTCACTACTAATCTACAACCGCACTGTCTACAGCCATACATCATAAGTACTGATATACAGGATTAATACATTTCCATCACAATCTGCAACTGTAAGCTACCATACACATAAGAACTAGGTCAGCTTGACATAGTTTCCAGATTATATAGGCCAAATGTCGATTCTGCCATTTAAATCAATAGTAACCTATTCAGTCAACACGTTCGCCCATCT
>CM067365.1:69328129-69485620 GCA_034401795.1 Chaetoderma sp. LZ-2023a
TAGAAGACGGTTAGCCAAATATGAACTTCCATCTCCACATACTATCATAGATACTCCACTCACAAAGAACAGTTGGAAGAATACAGTAAACTCAGCCATTGACAGATATTGGCTAAAACATCTCAAATGTAAAATTGAACTATACCCATCAATGAGAATATCATAAGAAAAAGTTACGTTCAGCCGTCCATGCCTAGTAACAACATCAATCAGCCATAGTCCAAGAGATGTTACAGAGTGCCAGTGTAGAATTTGATAGTGACAGGCACATTTCAGTTACAGACAAGCAGAATAGAGAATCATGGCTCAGTACCTGATCAAAGATGCCTATTATGCCTAGATGAAGGTGAGTCCATTGAAGACTTTATGCTAAGCTGCTCTGCAAGCCAATCAGTTAGACAACCTGTTCTGAAGCAGATACTGACCGAACTGCAGGATAGTGTATGTAGTGACTCTTACTGACAACCCTTCCAGAGCATGAACGTATGATGCACAGCTTTCTCTTGGACACAAGTCAAGCAGAACTACCTACAGATATCACCCATCAACTTGAATTTCATACTCGCAGATTCCGTTATGGCTTTTACCAGTTCAGATAAAAAAGGCTATCACAGCTGCCTGCAAACAAGAGAATTGGATTGTACCAGCTCAGAGATGTCAGGATAAATCAAACCAATACTCCTCAACACTGATAATTATGTTCTTCAATATTAAGGTTTTAAAACCGTTCTCACCAGTTGTGAGGGAACTACAACGTCAAGTCAAGTCAAATCAAGAAGCAGGTGAGTGAATGTGCTTGAGAATGTTTTCTGGTCCGCAGCCATCAGATTCAGATAGAGTTTAATTTCTCTAATAGCGCCACGAGTTCACGTCGGTTACACTACGGTAACGAAAATGAGTGTTCCCCTCGTACCAGCCTGGTGGAGTGGTGGGCGGCTGGGGTGGGTAGGGCGGGGTGAGGAGAGGGTGAGTGGAGGGGTGGGGGCGGCGGAGATCCTTTCCTATGGAATCTCCAGTATTTTAAATGTGGAAAGATCACCATCTTGGATTCCATCCTCTGTAGCTCTACCGACATTGGAACTCGTTGTGTAACAGGAAGTATCACCTTCCAGTCCTTTGCAAATTGTGGATTCGTGGCTCTAAAACCATCATGAAAGTCAAGATGCAACTATGTGTTGCTACACGTGATTCCATAACGATACGGAATTGCAATAGCTGGGCAGCTCCAAAAGCCCTCTTGAACAAACTTCATGCATGCCACCTCAAACATCTGCGAGCCATTACATATCAACGCTAGCCACACAGTCTAATATCAACTGCAACACTGTATACACACTGTGTAGCACAGAGCCACTATCTGCGACGGTAGCACGGGAGCGATTGTCTATGTTCGGACACATTCTTCGAATGCCAGAAAATACGCCTGCTCAGATGGCACTGGAATTTGCAGTCGTATGTGGCAACAGGTATCAGGCACACGAAGGCCACATCATCAACTTGCTAGCTTCGTTGCGACCAGACCTCAAAGAACCTAATCTACGAGGACTAAAGATAGACGGAAAAAGGACCCAACGGAGCTTAGGATGCTCGCAGTGGACATCGTCATAGTTCTTGACTGTAAATTATATTGATGCCTAATTTCGAGGTGGTTAGTTTCGGAACGGTTGTGGGAAGCAACCGTCTATTTTCCCGAATTCAGGTCTGTTCACTGTATTGATAAATAAGCTGCAATATTTACCGCCTTGTTAAGTAAAGACACGAATAACTACATCACAGTTCATAAATAAGTTAACACGTTTCCATAACAGATACAGAAACATGTTAGTTAGTAGGCCTACGCGTAAGAAATGCGCTGTTGAATACTTTCAATATAATTGGATTGGATGGCATTGCTGCCTTAGGCAGCAATGTCTTCCTATACAGTTATGTTCAAAATATTCAACAATGCGTTTTATTTTGTTTTGGAGACATACTGTCCGGAATTCAATAAGGGTGTTTAAACCCGGGTTCAACAAATCACCACGTAATTGCAAGGCTAGTATTATAGATACAGCAATAGCCTCCAAATTTTATTAGTTGAGACCCAGACCACGCACCCGTCAAGGGAGGGGCCGCTAAATACCAAACTATAGGCATCCTTCGGAAGTGGGAGGGGCTCTTTGATGGCCCGCACACTTCAAAGGAATGACCATATTTGGGTATTTAGGCCACACCTCTTGCACGGGGCGTGCCATAGCTCTCAACCAGTAAAAAGTGGGGTCTATCAACGTATCTATACGACTAGCCTTGCAATTACTTTGTGATTTGTTACCCAGTTTAAGTTAAACCTGGTTTAAACTTGCTTATTGAATTCCGGTTAGTATGTTATTTCTGAGATATCCTGACCTGGTTACAGGCCGGGTGTGTTGTAGGATATTTGGTCTGACAAACATACATATTGATCTAAGAAATAATGTTTATCTATAAATCAGAGGTACATACTCGTCTACTTAAATCCACCACAGGTGCAAAGGAAAACTCTGAAGTTTTTGTAAAGGCTTTATTTGCACAGCGGCTCATATGCTGAACAGTTACTTGTTACAGTGTATGAAACACAGCCATTAGTAGCTTTCAAGTATCAACGTTGTGTGCACATAGTCACGTAATTATAAAATACCATTCATTTTCATGCCATTTCACTGCAAATACGATTTACCTTCTTATTATACTGCGTTCATATTCCTTTCTTAGCCTGCTTTACACAAATACGAATTGGATTGTAGAGGTTGCGGTTGTCTCCATATGCAATATGTGTATATTTACCTGTGAGTTTGTCTCCTGATGCAGTATGTGTACATTTATCTGTAGGGTTGCCTCCTGATGCAGTGTGTGTGTGTGTGCGTGCGTGCGTGCGTGCGTGCGTGCGTGCGTGCGTGCGTGCGTGCGTGCGTGCGTGCGTGCGTGCGTGCGTGCGTGCGTGCGTGCGTGCGTGCGTGCGTGCGTTCGTGCGTGCGTGCGTGCGTGCGTGCGTGTGTATGTATGTGTGAGTGCCAATGATTACAGGAATTATATTATTCCAATGAACAGCTATGTCCAACAATTACTGAAAATGATGCTCGTGCAGAACGTCTGATTTATGCAATGTCTAGCATTACTCCGTATCTGACGTATCTATTCAATCTCATTATGACCTCTAAACAAATACCTGAGTTGCTCAAGACGAGCGTGATTAAACCGAGGTTCTCAAGAAAGGCAAGGACTCAACAACTCCCAGTAACTACCGTGGCATCACAGTTGTTATCATTATCGAAATGTGTTCGAGCCCATCATTTTAACCCTTATAACAAATCAGCTGCCTCAGAGACAGTCACCACGCCGGTATGGGTTCACTAAAGTGTTGTCGCCATTAATGGCAAGCCGTATCCTCTCAGAGACTACTCAGGACTTGTTAGAAAGAAAGGTCCCTATTTGCATGGCTTTTCTTAACACACAAAAAGCTTTCGATGTTGTTGAGCATATGTCCCTAAAATGCCTTCTATACGATTATGATATTAACCTACATATCCTACAAATTGTTGATCTCCTTCCAAAGTCAAGTGAAGAAATACTGCTTAAGTCCACCATTTCCCATCTTAAAAGTTGATCATTAAGGTGGTATCTTGTCTCTTATCCTTTACAAGACCTGCATTAATGCCCTACTTGTGCAACTAGAAAAGACACAAATTGGTTCATTCCTCGGCACCAACTACACCGGTTGTCCTACCATTGCTGATGATGTAACTCTCGTCAGCAACTCAACGAGCGAATTGCAAAGTCTGTCGAACTGCAAGTTTACTTACTTATCTAGGGAACAGTTTATCACAAACCCTCAGAAAACCTCTGTAATGGGTGTGCATTCACCCAAATACCACAACGTAGTACTCTCTGACTGGCATCTAGGTGATACTGAAGTCTCACTTTCAGCGCATGCTTACCCACGTCCGCTTAATTCACAGCTCTATAGATAAAATAAGATCTAAGATAAAATATCTCTCATTATTGAGAACATAGCCTCTCAGGGATTGGGCTTCATGGCGCCAGTGGTCTTGCACCAAGAGCAAGCCTATAAGTATTTAACATGTACGTATTACCATGCCTTCTCCATGGGCTACATATGGTGGAATTTATACTCCAGCAAAAAATCTGAAATGTCTAGAGGGTTTTCAAGTGCAAATGCTGTGTATAATCGAAATGTGCAGTTTTCCATTTGCCCAGATCAGGCCTATCATGGCTCAGCTACATCGCCGACAGGTAACATTTCTTGGTAACATTATAATGTGTTAAAACATTTCCCTATATGATATCATGCTACCTCGGTTAGCTATGGGTTCCAGTGCATCCAGAAGCTATCTCAATATTACCTTCCACCAATAGCTCAACTCGCCAACCACACACCCAGTAAGGAGACATGGAAATGCATGGTAACATCTGCGATTGATGACTACTGGAACACTAGCCTTCAAGAAGAGTGTTGCAAAAAAGCGCTCTGCTGTCTCTTAATCTCGCCAAACTGGCTATCGGTAAAGTTCATATATCGATTGGGGCAGTCTCAAACAACACTAAAGATGCCAAAAGATGCTTTATTAAGTCCCGTCTCCTAACTGACATGTATCTAGTCCAGATGACTCTATATAGATTTAACCACCTCACCATTGACCTAATCTGTCAATTCTATCAGAGCGCCCCTGAGGACTACATCCATATGCTTACCTCATATCCAGCTCCGCTTAGATATAGGACGGGCAAATCAAACAGCTTATTATTTCCGCATTAAATATATCTATATGGAATATGTTGGCCTCTGATTTAAAGCTCCAAACTCAACTTATCATTGAGTGTACTGTGCTAGCAGACTCTAGTTTTCTTCCCAATGATGACAATTTGCTCTGCAACATTGAAAATCACAATAGAAGACTATGCCACAGTATACACTGTGGCAGAACATACATTTCTAGTCTGCAGGCATAGTTCCCATACTCTCCATTCTGGCTTATGTATTATGCTTGTTTGATTTTACTACATCTGTGTATATCATCATCATAAGCATATTTTGTGTATTTTAATGTTTGATCCATTAACGCTGTATGCTACTTTATTTTATTTTAATCTACGTATTGTCTTTTAGTCCTCTCCCCTACTAGTAGTTTTTAGTAAAAACATTTTACCACTGCTGTGGGTCCTCCAAATTATTGGAGGATTGAATTATCCTTACTCAACAGCAACAACAGCAACAAAACAGCAACACCAACAACAACGACAACATGATCCTCGTCATTAGCTGCGGATGTAGCCCCACCCGCTTACTCTTACAATGTTACGTCAATCCTGGAACCACGGGTTAGAGATTACTAAAATTCTGCAGTTTAATCATATTTTCTTCGCACTTCTAGAGTTTGCACTTACATCGCCCAAGTTTCACACACGCGTACCTTATATAGTCTGTTGTCGAAAAATATACACTTTATTGCAAAAATATTTCATATATTACTACCCACACAAACAGACGACAGATGCACAATAAAGCCACTCCACCGACTTGCCCATATATGGTAGGTTTGACTTTGTCTGCTAAATAAGGCAGTGTACGTCACATGATTCATAACCAGAACGAAATCGACCCAACATGCATACTTTGTCACGAAGCTCCAGAATATCACGAACAGTTCCTATGCTAGTGAAAACTGTTTTACAATCTAAAGAATAAACTAATGTCGTCATGCGAATTAGTTTATCATTCTTGGATCCCTTCTCTGGTATAAGCCAGCTTTCTTGCTGGATGGTAAAAGTGGCAGCTTTAGCTCCGGATGCTGGTAAAAAGTGAAACTAAGCCTGTGCCTAAAAAATTCAAGCTGGTCGAGTAGATCAGTAGGTAGTTCAAGTTGGCTAGCATCCAGGGGTATACTAGATCAGCTGTTATGCTCACTTTCAGTTCTATTGGTCAGGTAAAGAATCTTCAGTATGTTGGATTCTTCATGTAGGTTTAACTCCAGTATGGGCACAATAATTTGCTTCATAATAGGACGCCTCACATGTTTTAAGTGGCTTGGCATTGAATCATAAAATGTACCACGGTCTCCGCATGATCTAAGCACAGCAGGCAAGTGTGGTCCAGGTCTGCACCATTGTTACACATTCTACTCGACTGCAATTGTAATGTTCCGGTTAACATCCATGTCTTGACTACCGCTCTGTTCGACATCTCGCTGGCTGTTACTAATAGATTTTATTGCAGGATGTGGCTTGTTAAGGGTGATACTTTTAGTGGACAATCTTCATGAAGGATAGCGTAGCACTTGTCCTTTGATGTACTCAAGCTAGTATCTGTCTACTGCTTTAATCACTATTGACTTCCAGGGCGCCTTTCCCGGTCAGTTGTCACGAATGATATGAATTGATGGGAGTAGATACTTGGCTAGAAGATTCCTTGCCGTGCAGCTCCAATTCGTGTCATGAAAACCTTTCATGATCTCCTGCCTATTCAGTATATTGTATATCCGCTGTAGTTTTGTCTCTACAGATAGTTCCTAGAAAGATTAATACCTTAACATCCAAGATTACTTCAATTGGGCGAATCCCCGATAGGGAGTAGCATACAACTGACACCACTATTGTAGGAGGAGTGAGTAGGCTATTCAACATGCCTCTGAATTCTGTTTCCATGAAGTCAACTTCTTTCCTATTTGGCAAAACCACTTCTAATCCATATGTCAACAATCGTATTAGGTATGCTAACAGCATAATCCTTGATACAGCTGGAGTTAACCCTCGTTTACCATACAAGCAAGCACCCAGCAGCCGGTATGCTGATCTTCTAGCCTTCTTCAGATTACTCCCACACGTGGCTCTACCATTGCCTATTTTCGTATCTCTCTGGTTTCCGAGATGCGTTTCCGAGTCTGCCAGAAAGATATTCGCAAGCACATTTTCAGCAATAGAGTGGTCCCACAGTGGAATTCTGTTCCATCTACAATGGCTGAAGCAACAACAACTGAATCATTCAGGATCAAACTAGATATTTACTTCAAAGAAAGAACATTTGAATTTGACTGAACAGGCCATATATATACCAGCTCATCACAAAGTCATACTGCAATTCTGTCAATACAGTGGACTGATCTTGGAGTAGCCTGTGTATAGACAACAACATGCTCGGTAGCGATTCCAATTAATGGGAGATATTTCTGCTTCCACGTCCACACGTAGTGGGTGCATGAAGAGACACTAGCATAGAGGAGGAGACTTGGATAGCGATGAACACACAAAATGAAAATAACAGCAATAAGACCAACCACGGCATCCACAAGCAAACCTGCAAACAAATGCTAGACGCAGCAGGGTGTAACCATGAGTGTAGGTGGTACACCACAGTTGATGTGGAGAACACCCATCTGTACCACAGCATTCCCACAAAACAGTACTACAGTCTTAAATCTAATGTCACTGGTATACTAACGGTTTCGAGGAGACTTAATTAAGTGAAACGGCTAAATTATTCAAAAATAAACAATAGATAAATCTACTTCTGAGAAAGATCTTTTGAATTGGACTGAGCAAGCCATACTATAATTTTAAAAAGCACTGAGACAATAACAAGCCAATGACTTATTGCTCGTAAAATGATGATGATGATGATGATAATGATGATGATGACATCAATTACCTGTCCACCAATCTCTCATGGACTAGGCAAGTCAGTATACTGTAGACTTTTGTGACAATCACACTCTTGGCACCTTGGTACGTGTATCTTTTGGAATCTGCATAGGGTATCCCTATATTTAATTTGGTTTGTAGATCAATTCTAGTTGTGGTTACAATTGTGAGAGAATCGGCCACACACCATACTGTTGATGTACCTTGGACCTTGAACTGGAAATTCCCTCTCTAACAGAGGAACCCTGGCAGGACCATGTAGATTATATCATGGATACATTTGAGAACTCAGTGAGTATCTAGAACGAGACGTCCGTGGAATGGTACGAATAGTCTTCACACAAAAATTAAGCTAAACTAAGTTAAATTCACGTCTTCCTAATTAACGCACTGCGTCGGATATGTGACAAATAATACTGTGAGTCTGTTGATGGTGTGGACAGACGGTGGCAAACGAGCTGCTAGAAAAAAGTAAGAGCTCATCTCGTATGCGACACTGGCTCCCGGTTTAACAGCTCATTTGGTCACTATGAACATCTTCTCCACATGGATGAAACAGCTAGATGAGGATAGATTCTTTGTGGCTTGTTGGCGCATGGTAAGCTTATATTCGATGGAACTCTGATCAGAAATGACATTCCGAAACAGACACAGCGTTCTGATGTCCACCTCAACACGGATTGGGACACCACCAAATAGCCCTAAGATGGTTATCTTCGCTGTTCTTCCTGGAAGATTTTGAATCTGACTAAATTTATCCCATTAGAAGATCTCCAGCTGCTCAAGCTCTTTCTGATTTGGGATCCATAACTCACAGCCATATAGTAGCCAGGGCAGGATGTAGATGATCCAGATTTTATGATAACCATGAAGACCTACTCCCAGCAGGGCGTATAGCGCTTTTGATGCAAATTCCTGTCTTTCCTCGATGTGTCTACTGTTAATACCGTTATCCGCGGTTAGTATGATTCCCAGGTGGATAGCAGTGTTCACATATTGAATTGTGTTACCGTTTACTTCAAGGTTAGGAGCACTTCTGTTATGTGCGGAATTATTAATGTGAATTTCCAGCATCTTGGTGACGTTAAATTTTATCCAGCTTTTTTTAAGCTGTTGACTTACCCCTGTAGTAACTACATGGTCTTCATGATCAGCCGTGGAGGAGGTTACAACCATATCGTCTGCACATATCCTGCAGCCACAGATTCTGTGCCAACAGTGACGCCGATATGTCTATTTGTAGCTGAATAGAGTGTATCCGTTATGTATTCCTTGAACAGATGTGGTGAGATTGAGCTCTCTTGATTATTGCCTTGATGCAAGACCACTTCTGGAGATAACAGGCCTTGCCACTTAACCTGGCTACGAAATCCTGCATACCAGTCCCTATACGTATCAACTGTGACATGCTGTCACTTATGTTTCCAGAATGGGGCTGCATGTTACATCTTTTTATTTGCATCAAAGAAAACGACTTGAGATTTTTCTTCTTGTCAGCATATTCATGGATGACCTCCATCAGAATCAGCGCAGCAACAATAGCTAGGGCCAATAGAGGAAGCCACGTTGGAGATGGTGTTGATTGTGGTCGATGATATATGTCTCATGCATAGTAGAATTCAGAGCTCCAACAGCTTGCCTAGAGTCGCCGGAAGAACGGGGGCAGCGGGGGCAGATGTGCCCTTTACCCATTTCTATGCGAAAATGAGTCAACTTTACTATAGGACTTGTAAAAAAAGATTTTTAGAATATTCAGTGCAGATTGAGCAGTTGTATTAAAATTTGGTTGTTTTGGCATTAACACAAGTCCATAAAGTAATGTGGGAGTGCCTCTGGGCCGGCTATATATATATTCTTACGTCATGCAGACTGATGATAACCATAGAAATCACGTTATATTAATGATGATAACTCATGACTGAGCAGCTTCAGCAATGATTCAAATCACCAATGCAAAATATGCTATTTATGTTGTGCCAGTTACATATTGAGTAATATTTTTATATTTGTAAACGTTTCATTTATCTTTGCAAGCAAAGGTAAGATACATAGTCATATGCTATTTGAATTTTAAAGTGATGCTGGTCCACTCTCCGTTAATGCCTTGCTAAGAGGGTAGAATAGAATATACATGAGATGATGGGCAGCTAAGTGCAACAATGTTGAAACACTATAACAAGGGATATTAGAATTAACAGCAACTCCCAAAATCAAATTTTTAATTGACGTGTGAAGCATATGCAAAGGCAGAAATAGTATTTATGCACATGGCCGAAGTGCGAAGTCGATGGGGGGTATTTGAGGAATGGGTCTAAGATTTGTTGTTGCACCCTCAACGCCCCCCACCCCCACCAACCATACATAATAGGACGGGGTCTGGGACCTCCCTCTGAATAATGTAAAAGTTAGATGCGCTATATCTCCTACATCTCTAAGTAACAAATATCATCCTCTTTGATTTTTAATACTGTACTCTTTATGTGAGTATGAGCCCCCCTGCCCCCACCCCCACCCCACTCCCCACCCCACACCCACCTCCACCCCTCCCCCAACCCCTCACTACCAACTCTTACGGTCGCTATGCATATGTTCAGCCATGTTAAGCCATTTGAAGACCTCTTTTAAATAGCCTGTGTTAACTGACCCTCCGACACACACACCCACCCCATGCCAATATGGCTAAGTAAGAGGCTGCGAAATCATTTAAATTACTTATTTCATTAGATTTTACAACATGCTTATCTGGGCAAACTGGGACACATGTGGATACAACAATCTGGGATTCATCTGGGCGAGCCCATATAGGACCCATGTGGGGCTCATCTAGGGCCAACATGGGTACAACAATCTGTGGTTCATCTGGGCAAGGGCATATGGTACCCATGTGGGCCCCTTCTGGGACCCATGTGGTTACAACAATCTGGGATGCATCTGGGCAAATCCATATGGGGGCTTACATAGGACACCTTTGGGACCCATTTGCTATTATATATATACACCTGTGCACAAGTTAAGCACCACCCTATTTTTACGCACATGCGAGGGTATATTCATGTGCTATGAAGAAAGCAATAGCATAAACATTTATGTACCCATCCATCTTAGTGCAAGAGGTAATAATGCAACTAGAGGAATGCTGATTATGATGGTGGGGAAACACTGTATGTTTTTGTTTGAACTTGAAAACGAGGCCTGAATATGGTTACGTTGACACAACTGACAACTATTGCCCTACAGTTGACACACGTGGCTAGATTGTCATTAATGGTGTCTGAAAACGAAGTTTAACATCTGTGCACGAGTTTGAGACTGTCATTATTAATACCGGGTATATCCACCTTGTGCCTGGATGACGGCCTGGACACGACGTCTCATGCTGGTCACCAACCGACTGATACGCCATTGTGGTATTCGTTGCCATTCAAGATGGAGTGCGTCTGTTAATTCCTGTAGGTTCTGCACAGGAGGATCCCTCCTTCTCACCATGTTTCCCAGAATGTCCCAGATATGCTCAATAGGGTTCATGGCAGGGCTCCTTGCTGGCCATGGTAGGGTTTCGATGGCATTCTGGTGGAGGTATTCATGCACAGCTCTAGCACGATGTGGTCGGGCGTTGTCATCCATGAATATAGGGTGGGTTCCAGGTGCATGATTTACAAAATGAGGGACCACAACTCTATCCAGTATGGAATCTTGATATCTTTGTCCATTTAGTGTTCCAGGTACAGTCAACAGATCCAGCTTAAAATCATAACGGAACCTCCACCAAATGGAACTTCTTCCATGATGTTACGTTGGTCGTACGCCGTGCGTCTGGACCTCCATACACGAGTTCGACCATCTGTGGCATGAAGCAGGAACCGACTTTCATCGGACCAGTGTACCCGTCTCCAGGATCTCATGTTCCAGTGTCTTCTTTCATTGCACCAGGTCAGACGCTCCTCTTTGTGGTGTGCAGTGAGGAGAGGACGTCTGACAGGTCTCCTAGCTTTCATGCCAGCAGCATACAGTCTCCTTTTGACGGTAGACATTGACACTCTATTGCGCGTTTCCCATTGCTGGCTGAGCACTCTGCTGTTGGTGAATGGAGATCTCCTAACAAGGCATACTAGGGCTCGATCATCACGGGCAGTAGTCTTCTTCGGTCTTCCAGATCTAGGCATGTCCTTCACCTCGTTAGTTTGCCCATGTTTTGCAATCAAACGACTGATTACAGTATGGTTAATGTTCAGCTGTCTGCCAATCTCTCTGCATGACATACCAGTGGTATGCATGCCTATGATTTGCCATTTCACACGATCACTTAACCTTCGTCTTGCCATAGCGGTTCACAATCAAGAGCTAATTCTCTCTGTACAAATAAACCACGGTCATGAACACAAAATTCCTAATCTTGTCGCCCAAATCTGTATGTAATGTTCTACACCTCAAACTGGACTTTTACATAACTGAACACGTGTGCTGTTTCCCGCCACGCACGGACATCAAGCGGCGTGAAGTCATGCATGCATGTGCATTTCGTACTTGGAATTATGTCAGCTAACGCGGGGACAAAAAGTATGGCAGCCTAGTTGTACCATCATGTTTCTACGTTCTATTGTTTTTGCTGGTGCTTAACTTTTGCACAGGTGTATATATATATATATATATATATATATATATATATATATATATATATATATATATATATATATATATATATATATATATATATATATATATATATATATATATATACATATATTTATATGCATTTGGGCCAATCCGGGATCCATCTGGGAAATCATTGTTGTACCCACACAGGGTCTGCCATAGGCAGCAACAGCACTCAGTCAAATTAGTTTCAAAATATTCAACAGCTTGCCTGTATTGTTTTGTGGAAATTGATAGTCAGGGAGTTCAGAGATCGATCAATTATTTAAATTGCATATTTCATATGCACTAGCTGTTGATTAGTTTGTTACTAATTTGTATAGCTGGCGGGGGTACACGCTGGTCTGCCATGTTGTTCCGTTCCATCGCACCACAAGTGCATGATGTGCAGGAGGGCTGGTTAGCTGCGGCTCTCTGGGTTGCGGATCCCGTATCTCGCATCTCTCCGGAAGGTACAAAGAATGACTTCTAGAGCCGGTGGAACACTGATGCTCCAGTGTGGCCATGCCACCATTTTCACCGAGATTGAACCACACGGTATCATCCCAACTCTTCATGTTACCGGTATGCATGTCCATTCTTATTTAGAGCAATGGATAAGATGTTAATAATTAAACAGTCACAAATTTAATAAGTACTATACAAACAATATCACTCGTTTGACAGTAAATGAGCACAATAATACAAAAGTTAGAGCCATCCAATGTTCTTTCTACGCTGTTTCGCCGGAAGTACCACACAAACTCTTGAATCCGCAGAGGTATCCCCGCAAAAGAGCTCCGCAACGAAGTCACCAGGTAGCTTAATATAAGCTAATATACCCCTATCACACACACAAAGAAAATATTGTTGTTGCGAGTGGAAAGCGCCTCGTGCGGGCCTAAGTCACAGGAAAATGCCTTCAACGCCAAAGCAGAGGAAAAGAGTTAGCAAAAAGGGCCACTCTTTTGTTCAACAGAAGATGCTAAGTGCTGAAAATCCTAGTTAAGCCATAATTAATGTAATGCAAACTGGTTTACGTGAAGACGGAATGAACGATTTCCGAAGAATTCCCAGGTCACCGTCTTATGTAGTTCCAAAGTTACTGCGTTGGTAGTTGCTGCTTTATTTCTGCGGGCCATCTGCTACAACCTAACCTACCATTTAGTTGTTAGAAACGAATCAAGCTTTGGCTGCAAGTGGCATGGATTCTTACCTAATTTCAGATACAGTTATCCAATGGGCGCAGATGCTCAGCTTCCCATAAGTCGCCTTGCCTAGCATCTACCTCCAAGGATAGTGTGCATACATGTTACGACGCAAGTCCCCCAAATCAGATAAAGATCTGGTTACCTTGCCCCGCAACAACATATAACATCACCAGAACAATGGCTACTGTTCACACAAGCAATTTTGAATACTGCCATGTCGTTATGGTGGGGAAAGAGACACGGATATCCACCACGAGTGTCCTTCCCATGAGGGTGTGGTTTATTCCAAGATCTCATCCAGACACTGCAATGAGTTGGATGGCGTTCCGCATCTCGTCCATCACCATGTCCTACGGATCTAACATTTGACCTGTCATTAGGGTTACGTTCCAGAACGCCCAGAATTGCACTGCGGGCCGGTATATAACCTAACCAACTCACATATTTAACTGTTGTTTTCGCAGTGCTTCCTACATTGGCGGGGATATCTAACTAACAAGTATTCGAAGATACGGGAGGGAGATGTATGTAGAGCAAGACTTTAACTATCACCACTCGGAAACCTCCAATAGATTCCCAGGGTCGGATCTGGTCAACATGCCAATGTGAATCCAGACAATTAATAAGCCTTGCAGCTGGTGGATCGTGGAAGGAGACAATAACTCAATATATATATGAGGCCCTCTAGGTAACTGGCCAATTTTACACAACCTTGCTGGTGTGTGGGGCTGCATTACCACAACAACCGGAAAAGAGGCGTACACTATGCATCTCTAACGGAGAAATTGTCCCTAACCACTTTAAACCTATCCTATCGAGCTAAATAGCCAGGTTTAGTCGGTAACATGTCAGGCTCAAGCAATTAGAGGTTGATCAGCAACCTCAGTGTAAAATTGATGCTGGTGGGGATATAGTGATTCGGATATATATGTTGCTGCATAGTATTTCCTGGCGTACTGTGGTCTAGAGTTTTTATAAATAGACAAAACATATTAACTAGATGGCTATCTGCCATATATATAACTAACCAATGCACCTGATGAATACGGTTCGAATAAATGTATGATTAGAATATGTATCACAGGGCATTGGGCCTGACGGTGCTGTTAGTTGAAAGCACCTACAGTAAACAACGATAATATTCACAGTAAAACAGAAATTATAAGAATACGGTCTTAAGACCGGTAAGGTATGTATTAGTCATCAGTACCATATACGGAAATAATAATTAAATGTTCAATAGTATAGCTGCTTGAGTACCTATTAGTCATCGGTACAGAACACGTTCAAGAGTTACTTAAATTGAGGCGCTAACATATAAATAGCGTGAGATGGCACGACCTCTAAGGCTGGAAAGATTTCTGAAGGAAGTCATCCGCAGGCAGGTATCCGCAGGCAGGTCTCTGCAAGTTGGCTCCTCCAGGCAGGTCGGATATGGCACACTCTCAGGACAGTGAAACAGGACAGTTCATGGTTGTCCATTAGATAGTCTCTTAGCTGCTACATAATTTAAACAGTAGTTGTAACGTTTTCCGTCCGGTGACGGTAGTATGAAAGTTTGAAGTTGCCCATTAACAGAGAGGGCTAATATTTATTATTATGCATATACAATAACTGGCACATGGTGCGGGATACATCGCATAGCTCTTGCGGCGCACCCAGCAAAGTCCCACCAGAATGTAGTCAAAAGGTTAATTAATTCACACATGACATGCAGTGCAGAAGTTGAAGTCCACTTTTCAGTGTGGTCGGCAGATCCGGCGAGTCATCAACCAAGAATCACCATCGGCTCTACATTCCATAGAATTACATATGGGCCCACATGGCCTTTCCGCGGAAAGACTCCCCTAGAAACGTTCGGATGCGGAAGTTATTTATTTAAGTTATTCTACCCCTGGATGGCCATCCAGGGGTATCCAAAAACTAGCGAAACCGAGGACTCCTAACCACCGCGGAGGAACTGAAATCTGAATGGCACCGGATGATGTGGGAATCATCGTTGGTCAGCAGTTGCACACACTGATCCCGATGGTCCAGCAGTCCTGCGTGGGCCGGCTTTCATGCCAGTGATGCTCCTGCTTCTCGATTTTTCACCCCTTTTATACTACTCGTGACGTCAGAGGTAGGTGCCTCAGCCAATCAGCGGCCGAGCAGGAGCCAATCAGCGTGCAGTTGGAAGAGGTGACGTGGCTATCACGTGCACAGCACATTCTTTATCTATCTATGCATACACGCGATTACGACGTCAAAAGTGTAGTAACTTAGCTATATATAAAAGGTTACTCACCCAACAGAGGTCTTGAATCAGCCTGTGGAACTGGTGGCAGATATGCGCAGTTCAAGTTCCAAGGTACGACTGCCGGGCATCCATAGAAATGGCAGGAATCAGCTAGCCCAGCAGCCGCGAAACGCGAACTCTGGGATTTTGTGGGATACCACCAGCACCACACTCTCCCCCGTTTTAAAAAACATGAACTGCCAGTTTAGACATGGACAAATTAATTGAAAATTTATAATTTGTGTGTCCATTGTCTGATTAAAACTTTTGCTAAAAAAATCTATAGTTAAACAAAACTTCCAATAAAAATTTCATCTGTAAAAAGACCAGAGCTGGTGTAACTGTAACTTGTAACTGACTAACTTAGTTACATTTTACATGTAACTGAAGTAACTTGTAATTGAAGAATTTTTTTTAAAATTATAAATACAATTGTATGGCCATTGACGCTCAACTGCCAAATGTAGAATTAGAATTGACCACAATTAAAAAAATTTGCCCATAGTAGGGTGTCGATCCATCCAGAGAGAATTAGCTGCTAATTATAAAACAGATGGATAGATCAGCAGCTGCCGGACGAGGGCCATCGTTACAGATTTTAAAATAGCATAGCATCCCTAACTAAATGTAAGGACAGTGGTTTTCCACCACAGCAGAAAACTGACAGAATTGATGGAATTGCCGAATTGATAAAGAAGTAATAAAATAATCTCACATGAACTTAATAGAAGTGTCATCTGAAATTAAAATATGTGAGATTCGAAGAAAACCTACTTTAACCTTCACATACATAATATAAGATACGTATATACCTCTTATATAATTGAACTGATCAGAATTTACAAATTTAGGAAATCTGGAAAACCACTATCCCTATCACAATAAACATATCTGAGTGAAGCCAAAACGGAACGGATAATACAGCAGAAGAAAGAAACATATGAATTTGCACTATGACTAACACGTCAATTACTTCACGCATTATGAAACGGTAAGCGCAAGAAACACATCTGCATGATTTATGCAGTCTTTGCTAAATGCATATTATAAATATGCTGTCATATGCAGGATTTATGCATTATAAAGTACTGCACATTATAAATATGCATGAGTTATGCATTATAGAGTAATAATACATCATTGCATCATTTGAACACGTAATTGGTACACGTTTAATAAATGAAATACCTAGGTATGGCACTATATAATATGTTGGCCTAATATAAAATATCTGAACTGACCTATGTAGAATTAATATAGCTGGGCTATCCTATAAAATATCTGAGATGGCCTAATAAAACTATATATGTATTTGAGCTACCCTATAAAATATCTGAGCTGACAAATGTAGAACTGACATAGTGTAGCTAACTTAAACTGAATTTCACTATACATAGATGAGTTTGCATCATAACATATGATGCATATACTTATAAAAAGCGTGTACATGGATTTAATCCATATACACATAAACAGAGAACATCATTGTGACCACGCGTCCTGACGGACAATAAATACAGTTAACAATACAAGGCGTATGATTAATGCGTAACAATTTACACATCATTTGACAATGCATATTTGTAATGCGTTATTAAGAAATGCGTAAATATAACCATGCATTACTACGCGCAATTATTCACATGTCATTCGAAAAACGCGTAATTATAATAAGGCGTTCTGTGAGTCATGCAGCGATGGATCCCTGTTGGTTTTTGGTATCTCAAGGAGTATTATTGCTGAAAAAAAGCCACTATGTGCTTATGTGTCCAACTAATTTAGTTTCCAAAAAACTTACAAAGAATAGAATATCACGATTTTGCTGTTGCTGAAACTAAAACTAAGATGGAAACGGAAAATAATTCAATGATTAAAAATGTTTTCCGGACAAGTTGAATGTCTTCAGTGTCATGCAGAATGTTAAAATTTGAAATTATAATTTCATATCATCTTGGTTACAGTAATTCTTTTATGTTGAATTACAGTTACCATTGTACATTATCACATTACTATTGTGGTACTGTACTAAGACCGAAAAGCTAACTGCAGTCCGCAACAGTACCATAACCAAATGGATCCGAAATAAGATGAAACCAGAGGAACATATATGGGGGTGTACAAGTAGGGTCCATCAGACTTACATAGTCTAACTCAAGATTGCTTAAGGAGCATTCTAATACATTTCATAATCTAGGAACCTGTTGGGAAGACGGCACAGCCTTCTTCCTGTTCGACTCTGGGAAAAGGTGTGATGCGGTTCCCCTCGGACCTGACACCTCATGCGCCTAGGGGAATGATGCTGTGTTTGTGGGACTGGTAATCTAGATCATCATGCAGAGTTGATGAGGATGGATCAATACCATATGGAATGGTTTCATCCAAATCCTCTCCAAAAATGGATACATGGTTATCATCAGATAACATATGGTCATTATCAGGGGATAATAAGTCATCATCACCGCCATGATCTTCAGAGCTTATAGCACGTCTCATTCGCAATATCCAGAGAGCTAAATTACGATCTCTGCACAGCTTTAATCTATCATGGTGAACTAGTTCCCGGCGTTGGTTTTTTATTCCAAACAGTGCTTCTGACAACTTTTTATAAATAATAAATGGACCAGTCCAAGGAGGTTGTAGTTTACTGGACTGACCTATCTTAGTTGCAGAATTAGCCAGATAAACTACATCACCAATATGATAGGCACGCTCATGCAAGCGTAGATCATACTCTTTTTTCTTGTGCTTCTGAGCCATTTTAATGTTATCCCGTGCTATCTCATGAGTTTCGTGCAACGTTTGCTGGAACTGGTGAACGATGTCACTGGCATCTGAAGGGGCATCATCTGTAATCGCAGACACATGGCATTTGCACATTATGTTAATGGGCTGTAGCACTTCTCGCTCGACCAAGCATCATCATTTTGGGCGTATAACCCATCTGTCGGCATACAGTAGATCGTATAGCTCCAGCGATGAAATGAATACACTTGTCCCAATCCTTCTGTCTGTCATGCTCTTGCAGGTAACACCGTATACACTGCAAGACGGTACGGTTTATATGTTCAATCTATCCATTCGAACATGGTCTATAAGCTATAGTGCGTGTTTTTTTAAATCTCCAGTAGATGGCGTAGTTTCTTAAATAGGCTGCTCTCATTGCCCTCCAGGTGGGGCTTAGAATACACCTTCCGTATCCTCTGCGTGTCGTAAGAGGCGATTAAAGGAGGTAATGGTGAGGTAACCCTGACAGAAACCTCGAGTGCTGAAGACGGAGATTCTAGGCCGCACGGCGCACTCTAATAAACCATGGATCCACGCACTTAACGCTTATGATCATGTCGATAGTCACTTACAGGACTGGCGGTATGATCAGCGAATGAAAAGAAGAAGAAGAAGGCTGCTCTCAAAGTTATGGCCCTGGTCAGTGTGTAAGAAATATGAACAGCCAAATGTGGTGATGAAACACTCCACATACGTTTTGGCTACCAGTTCTGCACCTTGCTCAGGGAGCGCATAGCACTCAACCTTTTAGTGAACTGATCTATGATCATCAACACATATTTATTTCCCAGTGCAGATGTGATAAAGGGACCCAAAATGTCCATATGTACCCGTTCCAAGGGAAAACCAGCATGGAACTCGGCCAGAGCGGCTGTAGGATGGATGGAAGCTTTTTTTGCTACAGCTACAAATCCGACAGGATTTCACATACGCCACCACATCATGAGCGTATCCGTGCCAGATATATTTAGCCTTCACTCTCTCTCTCTCTAATGTTTTCTGCTCGCCCATGTGACTGGCAAGCTTGGAATCATGACAATTCTCCAAAACCAGGTTCTGGAGTGACTTTGGAACTACCAGTAGATTCCGTGTGATATTTGCTCCTACCCAAAGATAGTGCAAAATGCTAGCGACAAAAATCAATTGGTCATGATGAGCCCACCAAAACTTGACAGCTGGACTAGCTAAATATAGCTCTGCGTCAGAAGGTGTGTGCAGCTGCTCAATCCATGATGCAACTGTCTTCAGATTAGGATCCTCCAACTGAAGCGCCCTTAGATCTTCCAAAGAGATTGCGTCTAACCAGTTTGACCTTCCGATAACCTGGTCTGTTTGGGGGACATCATCCAGAAGTCCATCTGGATTGTCGCTGTCTGATAAGTCATTATTACTCAGCCCTTATGGTTTGAAAAGCCAAAGGAATTACATCATCAACATCTTGTTCAAATTGAGACTATTGCTGCTGAAGCTTGGTACAATATTTGCACCCACCACATGGTAATGAACTAAGAGATTGGCCAGCTTTATAACAGTGGCAAGGTGAAGAATCACTTGGAACTCGTGACAAACCATCAACATTAGAGCGCTGTTTACCGGGCCTGTACTGCATTATCATATTATATTGGGACAGTTCTTCTAGCCATCTAGCTAGTTGTCCTTCGATGTGCTTGAAACTGAGCAGCCACCTGAGACTGTGATGGTCAGTCCGCACAATAAATGACCGTCCTAGCAAGTACATACGGTACTGCCTAGTAAATGCTACCACGGCTAGCAACTCTTTGTGTGTAACACAATATTTATGCTGAGACGGTGTCAACGTGCGGCTCGCAATACCAATAAGCACCTCTTTCCCATTCTGAATTTGGGATAACTCTGCACCAATAGCAGCCTCTGAAGCCTCAGTATCCAGTTTGAAGGTACCATCCGGTGTCGGATAACCTAGCACTGCAGGGTTGGCCATAGCACCCTGAAGTGTTTCGAAAGCTACCTGATGCTCTAGAGTCCAGTCATACTCTACTTTGGAACTGGTAAGTGCAGAGAGAGGAGCAGAAATACCAGCAAAACCCTGTATGTGCTCGCGGTGATAATTCATGAACCCTAGGAAAGATTCCTGCTCTTTCCTGGTCTTAGGAACAGGCCAATTAGCAACGCTTTCCATATTGTTTGGCTTAACAGCGATTCCCTTATCACTTACCAACTTACTTAAGAAACAGAAGTCTGTATGGAACAAAGTACACTTCTTAGGTTCTAGTAAGTCCTTCAACATCTTTCTCTAATTTATCTATCCTGCATGGAGCCGTTATGTGTCTCAACTGCTCAGGATTATCTGCCTCCATCAAACCAGAAGCATCGTCCGGAAAACGGACCTTTCGAACCTCAGGTCTTCTGGAACCCATGATCAATCTTTGATTATGGATAGCTGCATTGGCCATTTGTACAGCCTCCTCCAGGGTGCTTGGATCTTTATCCATAGCTATCAGAGCGGCTCGTTTATGCTCAACACCCCGTAGGAATGCATCAATGGCAATTGTCTCGCCAAAACTCTCTGAGGCATCAGGATAGCCATCTAAAGTGAGCTCCTGAATGGTATCTGCAAATTCTTCTAAATAGTTACTCTCTTGTCGAAGGTCTTGCATTTTTTTCCTGATGATGTGGGTCAGATCTTTCTTCCCGAATCACAACCTTAATGTGTTGCATAAACTGAAGTAATCATTCTGGACTTGCACAGAACAGATGCAGTAAAACTGTACGGCCTTGTCCCTTAAAGCTGAGATGAGCATGTCTAATTTATATGTATCAGACCAACGGTACCTTGAAGCAGTATGCTAAAAAAATGGTTTCCACTCACATGTTCCATCAAAAGTTGACAGCTTAGGTGGATGAGGACCATCAGAGTAGCTTCTACAACCGAGTGATGACATTCTAGAGTCATTGTACGAGGAGCCATCCAAGTAGGCTCTACGAACTGGTGATGACATCCTAGTGTCATGATGAGAAACTGATCTCGACTACCTCTTAGGCTCTCTAGGGGTATATACCCCACTAGGAGCCAGGTTATCAACTAGGGTCTGATCACCCCTTTGTCGACTAGTTGAGTTAAGGATTGCCTTGTATTTAATGCCTTGAGCTAGCAGTTCCATGTTCAGTCTAGCTACTTGCTCTTCCAGGGATTCTTCCCTTGGGTGCGAGTCGACCCCACCAACAGCACCTTCATCATTGATGTCAAATACGACGTCCCCAGCATGGAGCAATCGTTCAAGGACTGGAGCTGTGGCAGGAAGATCAGGATCTGCCTTAATGTCGGCCAGAGATATGAAACCTCCTCTGGACTCACGGAAACTTAGTATGCCAGCAGCTCGAATTTTACCAATATTATGGAGTGCACTAAATTCCTCCATGGTCGCAGTGTTAATACACAAAGGCTTCGCCACTATGGGTCACCTGTTGATTTATACCAGGGAACCGAAATTAATATTCGCTAAAAAAGTAATATCACTTACTGAAATAAGTAGTCAGCGTATGCTTACTGAAAAATATAACTCACTGAGTAGTGACGGTGGTGCAACTCTGGAGAACGTCTAAATGAATCCTCCGAAGCCAGACCAGATTCAGTAGTGTACCTGCATGCAAACCGTCCTTCAGAAACTCGAAAGTATAATGATATCTGACGCGTTTATGTGCACTAGACTTTTTATGGAGCATTAACTCTACACTGCATTTGATGGTGTGTACACCAATATTTGCATTGATTTTCTCAATTCTATCATTGAGAAGAGAGAGTTGGTCATGCAGTGGCAGCTCTTGGTCTTTGAAGGAACAGGGATTCAAATGGTGCAGTTGCTCATTATACAGGACCAGAGAATACGCCGGGATATTGATAAACTTCACCGTTTGTCCGTAACGCCTTACTATGTCTATGGCATGGTAATAGTGTTGGCAAATGCGGTCTACCATGAGTTCACCATCGGCTGTTCTTAAATAGACAAAACCATTGCCTCGTTTCTCGGTAAGATCTCAGGTGCCGGCCCAGATATAGAAAACGATATGGTGAAATTTTTGAATGGCGTTGGCTATTCTCGACTGCAAAATATTAACCAGGTCTGGTGTAGTACCGCCACTTTTACACCAATACTCAACAAAACCAGTTTGATCAGCCCTTTTCAAAATGAAACCTTTACTTGTACCCAACAAAATTGCCTTGTGGGTAAAGGATTGATCCACAGAAAACTGGGTGCGAGACAAAAACTCCTCAGATTTAACTTGAAAAGAAGGCATAAGCTGAGTAGTGTTTTGACGGAGTAGCCAGCAATGTGATAATGAACCTTTTAACTTAATAATAACAAGAAAAAGCAAATAATGTTCAGCGTAATTAGTAAACCTAATATTACAATTGAAACATTTGTTGATTAGAAGGGAGATTACCCTCCAATGATCAAAAAGTTAATAATAATGATAATAACAATAATAACAACAACAGTGATTTATATCACTTCTTTATTTCAAATAATTATGAAATGAACAACGAAATTGAACTGTAATTCAAGTATAAAGAAATGTCAAAAATCTGACGGTTAAACTACAGCTCAGAATCGCGGTTTCCTACATATGACACTGAAGACAACCAACAATAACAATCCAGAAACTATAGGGTTGTCATTCCACGGAATACTGACATAGATGATACAAACTTAGCACGAAAATATACCTTGATTCAATACAGTTCAAATAAATAACATTGAATCTTGAATTTATGACATATGTGTGTAAGGTATATTAATTTATATACCCGACATTTGCATGATAAAGTATAAATAAATAATATATATTTAACTATAACTCACCTATCAATCATCTGTGATTATTAAATAATAAAAAAATAACTATAAAATAATCAAATGGCGGCCAGAGGCTGTCAAAGTGATGTTCGGGCAGGAATAGAGTAGCCCTTATATTTCCGAGAATTCTATCTTTTTTTAACAGCAAAGTCATGAGTAGAATTTATAAATAACTAACAATAATTTTTAATTTAGGGCCCAAAGTACTCCTGACACCATTTGTAGTAACTTAGCTACATATAAAAGGTTACTCACCCAACAAAGGTCTTGAATCAGCCCGTGGAACGGGCGGCAGATATGCGCTGTTCAAGTTCCACGGTACGACTACCTGGCATCCATAGAAACGGCGGGAATCAGCTAGCCCGGCAGCTGGGAAGCTCTGACATGCGTGCATGCACACCACGCACCTTAACAGACTTGGCCGTTTTTAACGAAATCCTCTCTGATAGGGCTCATATATGTATACTGTCCTACTCATGTGGGGTCCGTGCTTGGAGCGAATCCGGAATGGCCGTTCCATACCGTTCAGTCGAGCCGTGCTACATTTGATGTAACAGTGGTGCTACCTCATCTGTCTATTTATCCAGCATTTGCCCATCGTATTCTTTAAGTGAGTCCTTATGAACTGCTGGTCAGGAAGGATCCATAGGGTCAGATCCAGGGTTGGTCATGGGAAGCTGTCGATTTAGTTGGTGACATCTTGGATTTTGCACTATTAAAAAAATTACATTTAAAGAACTTCTGTGAAACTGCTGGACATGAAACTCCAAAACTTCATGGTCTTCATCAACGACAAGAGCTGAAAAACCTTGTTCACATGTGTAGCTCGCTGGGTAGTGTCGGGCCGTTCCGGTGTATATTGTCGACTTGCTGCGCTGCAAGTGCACGATGAGTGATGACGCTGGTTAGCATCCGGTCGTGGGGTGAAGGACCTTGTATGAGACTGCCCTGCGGGAAACAAAAACCGGCTCCTAAGGCCGGTGGAACTCAATCATTCCGGTGTGGCCATGTGACCATTGTCGCGAACAGTAAACACAACTGTCTCATCCCACGAGTTTGTGTCACCAGTATGCCTGTCCATAGCAATTTCGTGATCTATGGACTTACAAGATTTGATTTGGTGACCTAAAAATATAAGTCTATACAATGAGTTTACCTAAACAATTAAAAATATGCTAGATAAAACTACAATCAGAGCATACGAAAACACGAGACATAGAGACAGGTAGATGAACTTTTAAACATGGGGCTCCCGGAGGTACCACACAGACTCGTAGGTCCGCAGTGGTATCCCCACAAGGGAGGTTCCCGTACATGAGACTTAACTAGTTAACTTAATATAAGTTATTATACCTCTAAGCTGAAAGGAAGAAGGCTATCTCAGACGAAAAGTGATGTGTCTCACGTGGGCACTACTCCTAGTGCAAGTTTTGGGTGAGGAGTATTATCCTGGCGTGGACCGTCATCGTTAAATCCTTGTGAGAGGCAAGTGCCTCACGTGGGCCTCCATCTCGGGAAGGTGTCACCACTGCTTAAAGCGGAAGAAGAGTAGTAGGCAAAAATGGGCCTACCATAATATTTCAATCAAAAATGCTTTTAGAAAGAAAAGACCATACCTAGTGAGATTATGACTATAGGGATGCGCGCTGTTTTACGTGATGGTGGGACGAAGGATTCCCGATGGATTCCCTTGTCACAATCTTATGTAGTTCTTGGTTTGCTGTATTAGTAGTTTCCGCTTTATTTCTGTGGGCCTTCTGCTTTGCTTAATTCCTTTTAGTTGTTTTTAGAATGAGAATTAGTTCAGGCTGCAACTGGCTGATATCTACCTAGCTATTAGACATGGCTGTCGCGGAGAACAGATGTCCCAAAGACACCAATACTAGTGACAGCGCTCCTACATGTTGCAAAGCAGGATCTCCGAACTGGATAAGAATCCGGACATCCTACCCCGCAACCACATAAAACATTACAAGACATGGGTTACATTTCACAAAAGCATTATTAGACCATTTCTCCTATCGTTATGGTGGGGGTAAGAGAGACGAATTCCCACTGTAAATGCCCTTCCCTCAAACATCATGCCCAGACATTTTAACAGAATTCGGTGGGAATGCGCATCTCGCCCGTCTCACCAGGGTCCTTTGGAACTAACTGTTTTACCTGTCATTAGGTTTATATACATGTTGTCAGTTTTGCACTGCAGTGCGGGAGGATTATCAGAAAATAAGAGAATAATTATTACATGTGTTTTCGCTGTGCTTTCCTACATTGGCTTAAAGTGCTAACTACTAAGTATCCGAAGATACACGGGAATGTGTATGTGACACCACACCCTGGCCATCACCGCCCGGATACCCCAATAGATTCCCAGAGTCAGATCAGCCCATGGTGCGGATGGGGTTGTCCAAACAATTAAGAAGCCACAAGGCTGAGTGGAGCATGAAGAGAGACACAATCTTGGAGTTATGAGTCTTACCGGAGTGCTGGGCTAGATTATCGCACTACCGGAAGAGAAGAGTATATTACACAGTATTTAATAAAGAAAGTGTCTCCAATCATTTTGAACCTATCCTATTGAGCTGAATAGAAAAGGTTTAGTCGGTAGCATGCCGGGCTAAACAGAGATATAGCATGGACAGCGACCTCAGTGAAAAATTGTTGGTGGCGGGAGAAAGTGTTGCATATGTAAGTGTTGCTGTATAGTGTTTCCTACGTGCACTGCAGTCTTATATTTTCTATGAATAAACAAAACATATGAACGGATGGCCACTGGCCATATATATACATAATTTGACCAGAACAATCAATACGGTGTCAAATGATCAATATGTATATAACAGTACAGGTTAAGGAACCTACTATAGTGCAGTTAGCAACACATTGAGGAAAATGAGAATAATTGTCAACAAACACAAGGAATTTAACTAGCGGTTCTAAGACTGTTGCAGTTCCTTTTAGTCATCGGGACCGTTATTGCGGATACAATATAATTAACAAAACCTATATAGAGAAATAATTAAACTGGGAAGCATAGTTACTTGAATACTTGGTAGTCATTCCTAAGTTAGGCTACTGTGTTACTGAAATTGATACGTCGATGCTTAGTCGACGTGAGATGATGCGCTCTCTGGAAGCTGGAAAGTTCCCGCCGGTTGGTACCCGCAAGCTGTTTCCACAAACAAGACTTCCGCAAGAACACTCATGGCGAGAGTGCATCGCTTAGTGCTGTAGGCCTAATAGAATGTCTAACGAGCAGTCAGTAAAAGATACGATCATACCACGTGGTGAAGAAAGTTCCCGTACACAGATGACACGGATGGAAGGTGTAAACAACCCGTCATTAGCGGGGGTTGTCAGAGGCAAATGAGGATACAAAACAAAGCTTCACAGTGCTGGGTACGTCAGCCAGCTCTGAAGATGCACCGGGCAGAGTTTACTTGCTGCGGTCGAAAGTTGAAAGAACCGACATGATATGAGTGCGGCGGTGATTGAAATACCACGTTTAGGCATGGCTGGCAGATCCGGCGACTCATCCATCAAAGAACATCCTGTCTCTACATCTCTAGACTCACATATTCAGTAAAGGCCTCACCGCAAATTTGTGTTCCGAATGTAGCTGTTGGTATTCGTGAATAATTATCAGAGGCTCCAAATTACTCCCATAAATGGGGAGTTACAAAATTGTTTTAGTGCGGTGGGTTGGCTAACTGCATGCTACGGGATAAAAAACCGACACATAGCGAAGGAAGACGCATATTGTCTGTCGCGCTTGTAGTAGCTGGTACAGATCCAACCTTTTCGGCCCCTGGTCGAGGATGATCTCGATCACTGGATCGCTTCTCCTTTTATACTCCTCGCGACGTCACAGGCGCAGGCTTCATCCAATCATCGTTCGAGCAAGATCCAATCAGCGCGCAGTCGAACGTTCTAGAACATTCCAGAATCTGTATCCACGTGGTTATGACGTCATGGCAATATTTTGAAGATAATCATGAAGAGTTTTTCCTGGATAACTCAGCCATTTCTCAACCGATTTTGAAATGGTTTACAGATTTGAAAAGCCCGTTGAATTCTGGTCTCGATTAATGACAGATTTAACGGGAACAGGCAATCAATAAAGATTACACGGTACCATCATGCGTTTTAACGAACTTAGTCATTTTCTACACGCTATCTCTCCCATAGGCCAATATACGCTTATGGCTCTACCTAGAGGGGCGTGTTCAGGAAACGAATCCAGGACGGGTGGCGCGTACCCAGCTGAGCTGGTATGGCCGGTATCCGACCGGTCGATCCGAACTTCAACCACCCCGCCCCCTCCTAGTTTGTCATCCGTGACAAACGATCGCTCATGGTGGATCGACGCATGGACGTACACTAGGCGGGAATTATAGACTTCCAAGAGTAGAGGGAGGCATACATTCGGTTTTTAATGGAATTATTTTTCCAGGCCTTCTTCTTTTTTTGTTTTATTACTAATATTACGGTGCGTGCTATAACTTTATTTAGTAGATGATTCTAAACAATAGCTCGCATGAGTGTTCTCTTTGAGTGCAGATAATCATGATCTCCGCAAAGAACACCCAAGCTCCGACGTACCACAATTTAAGTTTGTAAATATATATAAAAATATAATAAGAAAAAGACAAGGTATATCTAGACCATGTAACATACACTTACGAGGTATTTATTTATTAATCACACCATATTACTTGCGCACCCCGGGTAAATAAAGGGGTACACAACACGTATCACTTAGCATTATCATTATATAAAATATCTATTTGCAGCCCGTTATTGCGGGTCCGCAACGATCAGCTCTCGCTGGCCTCATATCATGAAAATGTGGTACTACTTTTTCTTGGCGGAGCCTCACCTTTTAATTAGCGTGAGGCGGTTCTCCAGGTTGGATGCTTATAAACTTTCCTATTTAATTTTAGGCTGGAGCACCCGATGGGTGTGTGTGTGGGAGCCACGTGACGTCAGCGGTAATCGCCCGGACTCACCCTCGCCACTCCTCCATCACGCTGTGATAGGCGCGTCTTTGGGCGGCTCTTTTGTTTAAAGCATTTGATCCAACTTACTGGAAATAGCAATAAATGTCACGTGGCTCTAAAAATCACGTGGTTGATCGGAAACGTGTATGCTGTCAATGGCGATGGCCAAAATGCTGTTGCTGAAGTGTAGTCTGTTGCAAAGGCGAGAGATAGAAATATATATGTTACAACAAGATCTTTATAATGTCCCGTATTTGCGCGAGTTCTTTAACATACGTCTTAGTAGGTGTCTGTAATAGGTAGTTCTCAGCCCGTGTTGATTATAGACTGGAATGCAAGGAAGAGAATTTTTTGAAATTCTCTCTGTAATTTTTCTGTCAGATTTTTTATTCCGCTTTACCGGCCCGTGCGCTAATGATTTGTAGCACGGTAGAGCAGTTGTGCTCTTAATCAAAAATTTAACTGTAAAGTTGTAAGTAATTTTGATGTGTGGTTTAAACAGTTCTATTCATGTGGTAGATCAACATTACTGATCCCGTCAAGATAGCTGTGTTTTCCGAGCGGGAGGGCTGGCCAAGCATTCTCCTCGATTGGTGGAACTAGCTCCATCCCGGCCTAGACCAAACACATTAGTACCATTTTCAATAATGGTTAAATTACAGTACAACTCGCAAACATGTTGAAGATTTTTTATGTGTCTCCTGTTTCTATTCTACGTATACGTTCTTATGAGGTATACTTGACTATGAAGTCTCTTCCGTTTTGGGTAAGATTTGTATGTAAGGTTGCTGCGACAACCCACCTTACCGAGAACGAAAGAAAGAAATAGATATCAGCTCGCCTCGTTTATAGCTGAACTTAACGATACTTGTATTTGATCTGACTGACTACCAGAACTTGCAGGTCAGCTACGGTGATCTTCTGTAGTCTCCAGAATTAATATCACAACTCAAACTCTTGCCTTGAGGTTATCAAGGTGATAATTTTATTAAATCTACTGTACACTATAACTAATGGTGGCTTTTGCTGCCACGAGTAAAAGAAAAAGTACTTATACGAGTTTGACTATTTTATACTACTTTACTTAACGTGGCTGTTTCCTATTTGCTACTGATTCATATTACTCCCCTTCACAATGGGTCTGCTATACTCTATCAACCTGACTAGCTATCTCCTACTCCAATATATTCAGAGATAGCTTTTCGATACCAACGACGGACCTCGACGATTATCAAAGTGCCCCATATATACTTCTTTGAGTTTCCCGCCCATGTTCGTTTGTCTTCTCTTTCCCAGATTCGGGCCGGATGCTCATTGATTGTGACGTCATCCCGACCAATCATACTCTGATTATTCCTTCCGAAAAGGGAACCCTGAACATGGTCCAACCGGTTTGGGCTGGTTCTGCTTTGATGCGCTCTGTCAGCTAACCAACAACATCACCGAATGTGTTGTTGTTGCATGTCTCCTTTTGAGGGACATATAGTTGATATACAATTTTAGATAAATTTAGATTGTTTTACTTATTCCTACAGGACGCTACAATATCTCTGTCCTGTCCCATGCCTACTAGGCATCTGCCTGTAGGATAGGAAGGTTAATAGCACGTGAGCTACATGAGCTCATCACCAGCTGGTGTTGTTGTGCTTTCTATAGGGAGTCGACATGCTGACTGTCATCCCTAAATGTTAACCATCATTCAGTCCGTCACATCCAAACCTATCGATTCCTACGATTCTCATTGCTTGATTATTTACTAAACCACTGGCCGAAACATCTGCTGAATATCCTGAAAGTGTGTGCCGATCCCACATCACCAACTTTCATCCTCAACTATTGACAGATATCATCAACCCACAACCGGTGGTCCTTTCTCATCTTATTCAATTGCTACTCAATTCTGACTACATATAGTTACAGTATCAAACCAGTTTTGCATCCATTTCTGCGAAACACCGATTCATCAGCACTGGCCGATGTCACCCAGTGCAGCGTCCTACTGCATATATACTATGATGATGCCTATCGTGCTACCCCATTCATTAGCTCAACTGGTAATTCCAAAGGTGAATTTCATTACGGTCTTACTCATAAATATAAGATATCGACAGGGTCATGACTCCCCACCAGACAATCCGATATCTACACACGCCCTCCAACCAAAGTTAATTAACCGTCTCTCAAGGCCTTAAGAGAGTGTTAATTAACTCATTATGAAACATCAACAACAAAACCACACTATACCAGCGGCTCTCTAAATGGAAAACACACACAATCGAGACAACTTATACAACAGTAAACAATCAAAATAAATACGCAAATCATCGTAACGGTATTCACAACTCTAGGGCAATGCCATATCAATGATACCTATAACCTAAACCCGACAGTGCCAAATCCTCACAACCAGATAAATGTACCTATGCCCTGGCACAGAATATCATGCGCAAATGACTGTACCAGGGTATAAACCAATACAAACATACATGTCCGGGTAACGGAATATCATGCGCAAATGACCGTCCCCGGAAACACATTACTAGCATCATTAATAACAGTTCCTACGACAACAAATAGTTCATCCCTAATTAATGTTCCATACCCAGCAATTGAAGTTAGTACCAAAACGTCACATGGATATACCCAATTGAGCCACACACTCGTTAGGATCCTCCACGTCGTCATAGAGTTCCGCCTCAACCCAGTCGGCAGCCGTCGGGTCGATCCCAGTCCTCGCATTAGCATTAGGCGACGACCCGGTTGCCAACCTCAGCAGTTCCGGTAGTGCTGCAGTTTTCCGGGGCTGCTGGGCCTGAATTGTCGGTGCACTAATATGAATGCCGGTACAAGTATCACTACTATGGGCCACACGTGACTTGCATTTTAGCCAGTCCCACATGCGTGATAATACTCCACATTTATATAGAATAATCACAACAACGAGCACAATCACGAAGGAGCCCGTCGAATAGGACACAAAAGAGCGTACCCCGATGCCATAGACCATCACTGGGTCGATTGCGGACAATGGTGCTAGCGGCACGTACTTAGACTTCTGTAAATGGTTCCAGGGTTGTACTTTTAAATGATCAACGATCATGGACTGATTAAGGACGCCGGTCACATCCAAGTGGGGTGTCTCAATGGCCAGGCTAATCCGACTGTAAGACGCCACAGGCTCGAATTGCCAACCCCTGCCACTATAAACACACTTTCCAGACATCAACGCTACACACCACTTTCCACTTCGCATCGGTCAGTCAGTCGCCCATCACAGTGAATTTCCATAGTCTCACCGAACGTTTGCAACACTACGCCTATTTTCTTATTGGCAAACAGTTTTCTAGATGTTTCATTTGATTCGGAGAGCTGAATATTACAAGCACTGTCGGTGGTATTGGTTAACAGGCTTACAATGCATGGAACGTGGGTCTTATCGACCCGTAGTGGACCATGACACACTCGGGGCTCCTCCCCGCGACATTTGGATGGCGTGAAGTACCAACCCGTACTTGGTGTCGAGACCGATGCTGGTCCGCGTGATCAGTACCTGCATGTAGTATGCCCTCGCATTTAGCGGTTCCGGCCACGAATGCAACCCATATTCGATATATTTGCCCCGTCAATTAGCAGTAACGTCGCTATGTAATGGAGTCGTGAGTCGTCTTTCCACAATGGATACACGACCACGTTGCGGTAGTACCACTGATATGGACGTATCAGTCGATTTCTCACACTAACTTGTTTGGCCACGGAAGTGAGGTCAGCAGGACTGAATAATTCTTCCGTTAGTCTACCTAACTCTAGGGATGCAGTTTGTCTATGAAACTGTGCTGCTGCCTTCTGGTAGCTATACACCACACTTTCGGCAGAGTCAATAATGTGTGCAAGTCGCACTAATGCGTATAAGTCGGCTTGTCGGGCGGCGTGCACCTTAAACATATTGCTCACATTTCTAGTCAATTCCACTAGGCCAGCAGTAACTTCGTTGATACGGTCAACATTGGTATTGATCCCTACGAATGCCAGTTTCACGTGGGACGCTAGTTTGTTGGAGAAATGTACCAAACGATTCATGTCCCTCAAAGCAACTTTGACTACCTCTTTAATTGCCTCTATATCACCAGAGGTAGCAGTACTGAATAGAAACGAGGCTATGTCCCCGACAAAGTCAAATAAGCCACGTTTGCATCGTATACTGTCCCTACTCACCATAGTTTGTTGTGTCCTAACAGCGATCTTCTTAATATTGTTAACACGATGTTGCAAACCGAAAATCTCTTGATTGCTCAACGAAGTCTTTTGACCGATGTCCGCAATAAGAACATGAAATCGCACTAACCGTTCAAGAAATTTGGCAGGCAAATAAGGGTGGTCAATAGACACCACTACGGTCCATTCAGCCCGGATAACAGATATATCCTCGGGGTTAGTTATCATTACCCCGTTCGGTAATCTATGTACACTAGACTTTTTACACAATCCATTTACTAAACTCACTAGAGCTACTACCACACCTAATCGTAAAATATACATGATGGCTAGACTAATGCGATACTACTAGTACAGTGGTTGTCAGAGATTCAAGCTTATCTCCGGCTGCATTGCCTTATAACCGCTTCTATATGGCTGACGAAGTCCTCGTATAGGGCGTGGCCAAACACACCAATCCTGGGTCGCTTGTTGTCTGAGTCAACATCAGGCATGTGACTGCGCTTGCGCAGAAAGTATGGTTGCGATGGAAGCGTGTCCATTGGACCGTGGGCAGGCTCGGGTACATCCTCCGAGGTGTCCATCACAATTGTAAGTGGAGTTTCGATTGTTTCACTCCGTGACTCATGGTTTCGAGTCCCATTCGCACTGGGCTGACTGATGTTGTTGTCAACCCTCTTACCCACCTTGCTCACCCTTGGCTCCTCACCAGAAGCTGGTCGCTTCCGACGAGCCCTATTCATGGGTGGCTCAGCGGAGTCTTTCTCCGGCAACGGTTCAGACTCGGGTACACTTATCCTGGGGTGATGGCTGGCCTTCGTACCTTTAGCAGGGTTACGAACAGGGCGTGGCCGCACCTTGTCCCAACACATCTCTGAGTCGACTACACGTAACTTAGATATATTAAGTACGCATACCTTCCCAGACCTTTGGTGGCGGACATGAGCCACAGGCCCATTGATCTTAAAAATCTCGTATTCGGGGTCACTGCGAGAGGTCAACTTCATCCTCTCCTCAGCTTTCACGACCATCGAATCGCCAACCTTGTACTCACCAGCGTTTGCATGCTTATTAATTTGTTCTCGGTGAACTTCTCGAGACTTAGCCATTTCTCCACGAGCACGCAGCAAGGCGTTATTAAGACAGGTAAGTCTTTCACCAAGATGCTGCGTGGCATCTAGTGGAATGGTCAATGGGAGTCTTGCACGATGACCATACGTCAAATAAAATGGTGTATACCCAGTCGTGGAGTGACGAGTGCTGCGGTATGCTGTGATCGCCGCGCCCAGTTCGTCCTCCCATGCACGAGACTCGTTGTTCCCCATTTCTGGATTAACTCCTTAAGAGTCCGGTTGAACCTCTCGGTACGTCCATTTGTTTGGGGGTGGTATGGACTCGATCGGCTATGATCGATACCATGTTCTTTAAACCGTTCTTCCAGAGAATTCGAACAAAACTCTCTACCCTGATCCGTTATTACGATTTCAGGGACACCATGACGCGCGACATACTCATTGAAAAACTTGTCTTCAACATTCTGAGATGTCTTGGCAGCAATCGGATATGCCTCTGCCCATGCAGAACAGTGATCTATTACCGTCATGATATACACATTACCTTTGCTTGATTCCAACAGTGGACCTATCAAATCCATACCGATTATCTGACTCGGATAATTGGCCATGGGCATTTCACTGTACCTAGGGCGTGTAGTGACGGGTCGGTTGACCTGGCACGTAGTACACGTATCAAGCATACTCACCACGTCTTTTCTCAAAGACGTCCATACAAACGAATCTCTTACCATACCGATGGTCTTCTTCAGACCTTGGTGACCAGCTCTTTCATGAGCCTTCGGGAGCACTTTCTCACGGAACAGGGTAGGTAAGACAATTCTGGGGTACTCAGCGTTCAACGCTGAGGGTGTAACTAAAGAATACAGAATACCGTTCTTAACCATGTACTCCTCCGGGGTGTTCTTAAACAACTCCGGGTATTCCTTGGTTTGTTCGGTACACAACCCGTTGTAGGGAACATCAAATACCTCTAGAGGGACGTGCGGTAGCACCCCATCATCCACATCCGGTATGACAAAATCACCTGTGTCTAGGGTGGCGACCTCCACTGGATGACGTAACCCGGACAACATGTCCGCTCGAATATTCTTCGAGCCTTGGATGTATTCTATCTTACATCCATACTCAGCAATCAGTACTGCCCAGCGCTGCACTTTCGTGTTCTTAACTTCTCCCACAAACAAACTCTTTAGGGGTTTGTGGTCAGTATACATGGTAAACTGAGCGCCAAATAGATATGGTCTAAGCTTCTTTAACGCATATATCACTGCGTACGCTTCCTTCTCTATTACAGGCCAATTCAGCTGACTGTCTTTAAGAGTAGAGCTCACATACTGGATCACCCGCTCTATACCCTTATCATCAACTTGTACCAATATAGCACCGATCGCATAGCTCGAAGCATCAGTATATAATTTATAGGGGGCATTTAAATTCGGATAGGTAAGAACCATCTCACTACACAGCAAGTTCTGTAATTTCTTGAACGCTTGCTGTTCATCCTCACCCCATTCAAAACGTTTATACTTCTTAGTGAGTTCTATTAAAGGCTTAGCAATTTCGGCGTAGCCTTGCACACAGGATCGGTAGTAACCTGTAGCTCCCAGGAAACTTCTCACCTCGCCCACATCGCGTGTTGGTGACATTTCCCTAATGACCTTGACCTTCTGGGCATGAGGAGCTACTCCTTGTGCGGAAATGCGATATCCTAACAAGTCCACCGACTTACTGGCGAAGTCGCATTTCTTCTTAACTTGTAAATTATATTCCCTAATCTTGCGCATGACCTTACGCAAATGCTGTGCATGTTCCATCGGATTTCTCGAATATACGACTATATCGTCGACGAAAACATGCAAATATTTTCTCACGAATTCTCGAAAAATATCATTCATCGCCCTCTGAAATACGGCACCTGAGTTCGCAAAACCGAACGGCATCCGAATCCATTCGAACAAACCTTCACTGCAGACGAACACTGTTTCCTCTATGTCTTGGCTGTCCATTGGTATCTGCCAATAGCCAGACTTCAAGTCCATAGTAGAAAATATCGTTGCGCCTCCCATGGAGTCAAATATGTCCGATATATTCTGTAGTCTACACAAAACCTAGTGTCCCCGTCCTTCTTAGGGACCAAGGTAATGGGTGACGCCCAAGGTGATGACGATGGTCTTATGACGCCCGCTGCCAGCATCTCGGCCACTTGATTCTTGACCACATACTGCTTAGCTAGCGGTAGACGGTAGGCTTTCTGCCTTATAGGATATGCATCTCCTGTTGGTACCATACACCTAACTTTGGGGACCAATCCTAAAGTGTCTGGACGAGCCGTATCAAAGATATCCACAAAGTCCACCATGACTTTGTTGATATCTTTATATCCGGTCGTTTCTTTACAACTCTCATAAACATATCTCGTTTGTTCCCTATAGGGATACCTAAAGGGATATATCTGGCCAAACCATACCACAACTTTGGCCCGATAGTCAATTTTTGCATTTCCCAAGTGCAAAGCATCCGCTCCAAGCAAACATTCATGCCTCATTCTCGCTACGGTGCCAGGCATTCTTGAATTTTACCTGGGTTTCCCCCAAAAGCTCTATTGGGGAACCATTTACAGCTAAGAGCGTCTTTGCTCTTTTCAATGGCCTAGCATTTAACATGCCACGCCATATATCCTTACGAATCAAGGATGTGCTAGCACCAGTATCCACTAAGGCATGCAGGTACTCACCTTGATCCGTTGGACCATTGGAATCCACTTGTAGATGGATTAAAAACCGCTCGGTCGGTGCTTTCACCAACGGTTTTCTCCGTCTTAGTTTAACGGACTCCTTCGCCTGCTAACCGCTTCCGCGTAACTGTCCCGACGGTTCGATGCATCTCCTCCTCCATAACGGCCATATGCATCGGTGCCCACGCCGGTCAACACAAAACCCTCCCTATCCCCGTACTCGTTATCTTCCCGCATCCTATTACCTTATACTTTGCGCATATTTTCGGAGCACTCTCTAGGGGTGATGTGTTGTTCCACCTGGCGATGATCGTTTACTTCGTCGATGTCCATATCGTCATTACCGTCACATTTTGGTGCTCTGCGAACTATCTGTCGCTCTGGCTGTCTGGTTGCCCTGACTGATGGCTGGTGTCTACGCTGGTCTCACATTCCGTGTGGACAATCCCTCCCGAAATGGTCATCTTGACCACACCCAAAACATCTTATGACTGTAGGCATCTCCTTGGTATTGCCGAACATGTTGTACATCTTGTTCCCGCAATCCTGGGCCATGTGACCTTCTCGCCCACAACTAAAACAGGTCATAGGCAGTCTCGGTGGTCGAGGTCGCACCACGGCTCTTCGGGGCACGTTACGTGATGGTTGAATTACCTGTGGACATTCGCTCTTGTAATGCCCCGGCTTCCCACAAGCGTAGCACGTGATGTGCTTTAGATCCCACGGAGACGCTGTTCTCGGGACCGGACTATGTCCTTTCGGTGGTGGTTTTGCCCCCTTCTTTACAGCCTGCGTTCTCCGAGGTGCTGGCTTTGGTGCTTCTTCGGTCATCTGGAGATCCCTAACCAGCCCGCTCAGTTGTTCTATCATTTTTTACTGTGGTACAATCTGCCTTTTCAACTGCTTTACCACCATCCATATCTCCCTTTCTTCCTCCGCTTCCAACACACTCACCTCCATCCTCTCTTCACATCGATCCCCTATTTGCATAGCCCGCAACAGATCATTGCATGTCTCTTCCTCCTCGGCTATTTCTATGGCTCTGGTCAGAGTTGTTGCTTTCTTACGGATGATGCGCTTGCTCAACCCTCTGTTGCTCAAAGCCTGCAGGTAAATGCCAAGAACAGTACCACGATTATCGTTGTTTTCGTTAGGATACGCTCGACTGCTAGCCTCCTTATAGCGCCAGTTGAAAGCAATCACCATCTCGTTTCTTCTCTGCCTCACTCCTTCCAGATCATACTTGATCCTCTCGTCCTCATTTGTGGACACAAAGTTCATGGTGATATAATCTCGGAAATCATCGTACAACACCTCCTCTCGTACCTTGCCGACCATGAAACCGTCAATTGCTCTCGCCAACCGCCCTCGAGCCGCCCTGGTTACAACATAGGTGGGGATTCCCTCTAGCCGCCCTTCATTAGCCACGCATACTCTCCTGGTTTCATCTAACGTACCTCCTCCGGCATGACTCCGTCACAAGGCTGTATCCAGTATACCGTATCCCTTATCTCGCGGCGGTATACCCTGGCAGTTTCCCATCGGTCACTGCTTTCAATGATTGCCCCCGCCATGGCTGTCCCCATCGCCTGCATGACGGCTATGGTCTCGGGCCTAAGCTCTACCGCCGGGGGCCTATCGATCGGCGGTAGCGTCGGGTGGTTGGTTCCTCTTCCCGTTGCCATTCTCGTCGCTAATTATAGTGTATACTGATGACCACTCTCGCTACCCGTGGATGCTCGGAGCAACTGATAGCAGTCGTTATCTTGCACAAAGAATTATGGCCGTACTCTCAATGCTGTGTCACCTGACAGCCTTCTGACCGCTGTGCAACTTCTAGGAATCCCGCTACCCTGTCAGCCACGTCTTTAACCACTACGGTCGTCCCCCATGATCTTGGGCCATATACTTTTACGTACTCACTGTTAGTTTTTATTCTGTATCCTGGCAGTTGAAGCCACTGAAGATTTTTTATGTGTCTCCTGTTTCTATGCTACGTATACGTTCTTATGAGGTATACTTGACTATGAAGTCTCTTCCGTTTTGGGTAAGATTTGTATGTAAGGTTGCTGCGACAACCCACCTTACCGAGAACGAAAGAAATAGATATCAGCTCGCCTCGTTTATAGCTGAACTTAACGATACTTGTATTTGATATCCGGGCCTGATCTGACTGACTACCAGAACTTGCAGGTAAGCTACGGTGATCTTCCGTAGTCTCCGGAATTAATATCACAACTCAAACTCTTGCCTTGAGGTTATCAAGGTGATAATTTTATTAAATCTACTGTACACTATAACTAATGGTGGGTTTTGCTGCCACGAGTAAAAGATAAGTACTTATACGAGTTTGGCTATTTTATACTACTTTACTTAACTTGGCTGTTTCCTATTTGCTACTGATTCGTATTACTCCCCTTCACAACGGGTCTGCTATACTCTATCAACCTAACTAGCTATCTCCTACTCCAATATATTCAGAGATAGCTTTTCGATACCAACGACGGACCTCGACGATTATCAAAGTGCCCCATATATACTTCTTTGAGTTTCCCGCCCATGTTCGTTTGTCTTCTCTTTCCCAGATTCGGGCCGGATGCTCATTGATTGTGACGTCATCCCGACCAATCATACTCTGATTATTCCTTCCGAAAAGGGAACCCTGAACATGGTCCAACCGGTTTGGGCTGGTTCTGCTTTGATGCGCTCTGTCAGCTAACCAACAACATCACCGAATGTGTTGTTGTTGCATGTCTCCTTTTGAGGGACATATAGTTGATATATACACCTGTGCAAAAGTTAAGCACCACCCTATTTTTACGCACATGCGAGGGTATATTCATGTGCTATGAAGAAAGCAATAGCATAAACATTTATGTACACATCCATCTTAGTGCAAGAGGTAATAATGCAACTAGAGGAATGCTGATTATGATGGTGGGGAAACACTGTATGTTTTTGGTTGAACTTGAAAACGAGGCCTGAATATGGTTACGTTGACACAACTGACAACTATTGCCCTACAGTTGACACACGTGGCTAGATTGTCATTAATGGTGTCTGAAAACGAAGTTTAACATCTGTGCACGAGTTTGAGAGTGTCATTATTAATACCGGGTATATCCACCTTGTGCCTGGATGACGGCCTGGACACGACGTCTCATGCTGGTCACCAACCGACTGATACGCCATTGTGGTATTCGTTGCCATTCAAGATGGAGTGCGTCTGTTAATTCCTGTAGGTTCTGCACAGGAGGATCCCTCCTTCTCACCATGTTTCCCAGAATGTCCCAGATATGCTCAATAGGGTTCATGTCAGGGCTCCTTGCTGGCCATGGTAGGGTTTCGATGGCATTCTGGCGGAGGTATTCATGCACAGCTCTAGCACGATGTGGTCGGGCGTTGTCATCCATGAATATAGGGTGGGTTCCAGGTGCATGATTTACAAAATGAGGGACCACAACTCTATCCAGTATGGAATCTTGATATCTTTGTCCATTTAGTGTTCCAGGTACAGTCAACAGATCCAGCTTACAATCAAATGAGATGCACCCCCATATCATAACGGAACATCCACCAAATGGAACTTCTTCCATGATGTTACGTTGGTCGTACGCCGTGCGTCTGGACCTCCATACACGAGTTCGACCATCTGTGGCATGAAGCAGGAACCGACTTTCATCGGACCAGTGTACCCGTCTCCAGGATCTCATGTTCCAGTGTCTTCTTTCGTTGCACCACCTCAGACGCTCCTCTTTGTGGTGTGCAGTGAGGAGAGGACGTCTGACAGGTCTCCTAGCTTTCATGCCAGCAGCATACAGTCTCCTTTTGACGGTAGACATGGACACTCTATTGCGCGTTTCCCATTGCTGGCTGAGCACTCTGCTGTTGGTGAATGGAGATCTCCTAACAAGGCGTACTAGGGCTCGATCATCACGGGCAGTAGTCTTCTTCGGTCTTCCAGATCTAGGCCTGTCGTTCACCTCGTTAGTTTGCCCATGTTTTGCAATCAAACGACTGATTACAGTATGGTTAATGTTCAGCTGTCTGCCAATCTCTCTGCATGACATACCAGTGGTATGCATGCCTATGATTTGCCATTTCACACGATCACTTAACCTTCGTCTTGCCATAGCGGTTCACAATCAAGAGCTAATTCTCTCTGTACAAATAAACCACGGTCATGAACACAAAATTCCTAATCTTGTCGCCTAAATCTGTATGTAATGTTCTACACCTCAAACTGGACTTTTACATAACTGAACACGTGTGCTGTTTCCCGCCACGCACGGACATCAAGCGGCGTGAAGTCATGCATGCATGTGCATTTCGTACTTGGAATTATGTCAGCTAACGCGGGGACAAAAAGTATGGCAGCCTAGTTGTACCATCATGTTTCTACGTTCTATTGTTTTTTGCTGGTGCTTAACTTTTGCACAGGTGTATACTATTTTAGATAAATTTAGATTGTTTTACTTATTCCTACAGGACGCTACAATATCTCTGTCCTGTCCCTTGCCTGCTAGGCATCTGCCTGTAGGATAGGAAGGTTAATAGCACGTGAGCTACATGAGCTCATCACCAGCTGGTGTTGTTGTGCTTTCTATAGGGAGTCGACATGCTGACTGTCATCCCTAAATGTTAACCATCATTCAGTCCGTCACGTCCAAACCTATCGATTCCTACGATTCTCATTGCTTGATTATTTACTAAACCACTGGCCGAAACAGCTGCTGAATATCCTGAAAGTGTGTGCCGATCCCCACATCACCAACTTTCATCCTCAACTATTGACAGATATCATCAACCCACAACCGGTGGTCCTTTCTCATCTTATTCAATTCCTACTAAATTCTGACTACATATAGTTACAGTATCAAACCAGTTTTGCATCCATTTCTGCGAAACACCGATTCATCAGCACTGGCTGATGTCACCCAGTGCAGCGTCCTACTGCATATATACTATGATGATGCTTATCGTGCTACCCCGTTCATTAGCTCACCTGGTAATTTCAAAGATGAATTTCATTACGGTCTTACTCATAAATATAAGATGTCGACAGGGTCATGACTCCCCACCAGACAATCCGATAGCTACAATGTGTGCCACAGTTATTACAATTACAATGCCGTCGTTCGGAGATTGTGAATACAGTCAACCTGAGTGTCTGTGTTTCTGTCATGTTGGTGATTTGAATCTAATACGCATGACTGGTTCTCTGTGGATGGTACTTACGCTGTAGTGAAGGTGACGTGTTTATGGCCGCCAGGTGTCGGAAGGGGGAGGGGGAGGCGGCGTGAATATCAACTTTATCGAACCCTGAGGGTATTTCACTCTGTAATGGCCGAGCCCATGGGCGGGACAGGGTTACTTTAGAGCATAGATGACCTGTCGGATGCTGTCGTAACCTTGATCAATCCATTGCATAATTCAACATTTCGGTAGCAAAATCCTGCTCGTGACTGACGACAATGCGGGCATCATGCTCTCTTAATAATACTGTTATTATGTGTAGATGAAGTATGTAGTTTAGCTGTTTCCATATGGGAAAAAGGGAACGGGGAGGAATGTTGGACAAACGTCCTCCCGTAATGCGTACTGTAGATGGCTGTAGTGCATTCCTGATATACATATGATCAGTTAAGATGGATAAGAAGTGTGTGCGGGAGATTTGTTGGCTGCTGTCTGTTGATGATAATGCTGTTGTCGGGATGTCTGGGCTGCTGTATGATGCCAATGTTATAAGCGAAGTGGGAACATTCCATTTGGTCTGTTGTTATTTGCGGGAGGTGTAGTCTGCGGGAGATATTATTTGTGCAGGAGACATTTGTTGCGGGAATATTTATGTCTCTACCGGTAATTAATTAAGACCGGTAGGTGCTGCTAAATGCTGTTGTTGCCGATGTTGAATGTCTCCGTCATGCTGAGTATAGCCGAGCAAGTATGTGATGTATGCGCAGTGATGAATTGATGCATCCAGTCTTGAAGGCTGGTGCGTTCTTGTAGGTGTTGTGTCATGTCCTGACTACTCACAGGGGAGTACGGTAGGCCTAATGGATTGGGTGGTCTTTGGATAGGGGGATGTGGTCATCTCCCATTACACGTCGGTTGGTGTCCTGTCGTAAATTTTAGACACGGGGAAAATTCGAGCCAAGAGTCTGCTGAAAAGGCTGCTTCCCTGGCCACCTTGGGGGGGGGGGGGGGTAATGGTGGTCGGTGTGGTGCGGGATGCCACCTCCTCTGTTGCAGCAGTCTCTCTCATATCTGAAGATTGACGGTCAACAGACGACGAGTGGAGTGTGAAATGGACTGGGCTGGTAATGTCCGAACTTGGTGTATAGACGAGGGACGTTAGTTGGATTTGGGGTGGTGGTGCGCTCATGGATATGGGCTGCGCTTGGGTGGGAATTGGTCTGGCGATTTCGGGAGGTGGTCGGGTACACCTTGTTGTACGGTTCTGTGGTTCCAGACACGCCAAGGCTTCATTCAGCCTCTTCACTTCCATGCTATTCACCACATGTTCCACCCCACAGGAAGCATGGCTTGGGTCTGCCTCGGCTTCCACTTGTGGTAACTCTATGATGGAGGGGTGGGGGTGCATAGCATGAAGTGGGTGGGAATGGGAAGAGATCAGAGGAACAACTCCATCCGGTCCGTTGCACAAAACAAACACGAAATTCTTCAGATACGACTTCCACGATTAAGTAGACCTGTGCTGAGGAGGGAGAAGGCGAGTACGTATCTCGTCATCGTCGTCAGCATTAGCCGCCTGTTCATCCACATCCTGGCTTGGTAGAACTGGGGCTGAACTAGCACCGCAGTGCTCTGCGCTAAGTGGGGGAATACTAATTTCTGTAGAAATATCTGTCTGGGTAATGGTGTCACGAGAAACACCCAGTCAAAGCTCTGGTGCTGGGTCATCACTGACACAAGGTTTAAATCAATCGAAGTGGATGACTGAGGTCAGGCCATCCGAAGCACGGATGCAGTAGGTCATGTCCGACGTCTTACCTACTACCACATAGGGGCCTTTCCACTGGTAACTCAGTTTAGTTGGCACGTTTGCAGACCATCGTGAATCGTGTACCCAAACCATTCTTCCTGCTTCATATGGATCTCCATGCACTCTCCGGTCGTGCCATGTCTTTTGCCGCCGGTGTGCAGTGGATAGTGTTTCTCTCACTAACTCATGGGCTTGTTCTATCCTTTGCTGCAGGAGTTTGACATAGAGAGATGGTGAATTTTTCTCCCCTGCTATCCGTGGCATAATCAGATCCAGGGGTAAGGCTAATTCACGGCCTAACATTAACCGAGCAGGGGTGTAGCCCGTGCTGGAATGTTCTGAAGTGCGATAAGCCATGAGCACATACGGGAGCCATAGATCCCAGTCTCTACAATCAAGGCGTGTTTCCTTGGTAAGCATCTCCGCAAGAGTTCTGTTGAATGTCTCTACCATCCCATCGCTCTGGGGGTGGTATGGAGTTGTCCTTGTTTTGACGATATGGAATAATTTGCAGAGCTCTGGTATGAGCCGGCTCTGAAAATTACTTCCTTGATCGGAGTGCAACTCATACGGCATACCAAAGCGATAGAACACATTGCTGGCCAAGACCTTCGCTATGGTGGATGCCTCTTGGTCCGGCAGAGCAAATGCTTCTACCCACTTCGTAAAATGATCTTGTAACATGAGGATGTATTTATTTCCATCATCCATCGTATTCAAGGGTCCGAGCACGTCGATAGCCACTCACTCCCACGGTGCACCAAGAATCTTAATTTGAGATGGTGCGATATGGTGTTGGCCAACAGCGAGTTTTTTGGCATGGGATACATTTGGCAACCCATGCCTTGACACTATCGCGAATCCCGATCAAATGGAATCTCAGTTTGATATGGGCAACAGTCCTTTCTACGGCCAGATGTCCGGCGTTATCATGTAGTTGTTTCAATATAAGTTCACGATAACTTTCCGGGACTACCAGATGGTCATTAATATTTAGAACATTATTTATTAATTGACATTCTTCGAACCGTTGGTAATAATATTTTACCGTGGTGGATAAGGGTATTACCGATTCCTTAGGAGGACGTACCCCCTCCTGAATCCATACATATATATTCCGCGTCTGCACGTCTGTTGTTTGGTGGTGTGCGATTTTCTCCGGATTCCACCCTGCACACCACAATTCAGGGAACTCCGGAGATGGCTGTGTTGACTGTGTCACGGTGGCGGCCTCTTTGTGTTCAGCTTCCGCACCAATTCTAGGGCACCAGCATTTCCATGCAATTTGCCGGGATGGTGAACAACGTTAAAGATATAGGCCTGAAGGGATCCCTGCCATCTCACTACCTGGCCCTTCAGATTTTTTAAAGTTCCTGAGCCACCGTAGCGAGGCATGGTCTGTATGGAGTGTAAAAGGGTGCCTGCACAGAAAGTGTTTATAATATTTGACGAAATGGACCACCGCCAATAGTTATCACTTGGTGGTTGCATATCTTCTCTCCATTTTATTCAGAGTACATGAACCATAACCCAGCACCTGCTCTGTTCTGTCTTCGGTAACCTGAGATAGAACCACGCCTATAGCGAAGGCGGACGCGTCAGTGTCTAAGATGAAATCGAGGTTTGGATTAGAATGAGCAAGAATTGGGGCGGTCGTCAAGAGTTCCTTCAGCACCCTGAAGGAGCCTTCACACTCACTCGTCCACTCAAATGGTCGATCTTTCTTGGTGATCTTGTAGTGGGGTGAAGCAATCTCGTTGAAATGTTGGATGTAACGGCGATAGTACTGGCATAGGACAACGAAACTCTGTGTCTCCGTAACTGAAGTGGGCCGAGGCCACTCTGCTACTGCCTTAGTTTTCGATGGCTGTGTAGCCACTCCATCACCGGATATGACGTGTCCCAGGAACTCAATGCTCTGTCTGAAGAGATGACATTTCTTCAGTTTGAGTTTCAAATTGGCCGTGCGGAAACATGATAGCACAGTGTCCAGATTTATTACGGTTTGCTCAAACGTGGGTCCAAAGACTATTACGTCATCGATGTAACAGAGGCAGATTTCCCATTGCAGGGTAGTTAATACCTGCTCAATGAGTCGTTCAAAAGTTCCGGGAGCATTGCACAACCTGTAGGGCATCTTGCAGAATTGGAAAAGGCGGTCCCTACAATGAATACCGTCTTTTTCATATCAGCTTCATCCATGGCTACTTGCCAGTAACCGCTAGATAAGTCAAGGGTACAAAACCACTTGGCTCCGGACAAGGAATCCAAGGCCTGATCTATCCGTGGTAACGGATAAGCATCTTTAATGCTAAGATCATTAAGGCAGCAGTAGTCTATACAAAACTGCATGGTTCCAACGTTTTTGCCTGCTAGCACTATAGGGCTATCCCATGGAGATGCTGAGGGTTCAATAATACCAGTCCGCAACATGTCGTTCACTTGTTGGTGTGATTCCGCTTCCTTGTGAATGGGAAGACGTTGTACCGGTTGTCACATGGAGATTATTGCCTGTATCGATGGAGTGTTGTACGAGATGAGTTTCTCCGAGATCCATGTCTCCGGAGGAAAAACTATTGCGATATTTATGTAGTAGGTTCAGAATTTCTCGTTTTTGTGATTGCAGTAATCCAACAGTGGCATGTAGATATAAATCGTGTAAATGTTCGGGTAAATCATCAGTCATTTGCGGTGTTGTGTCAGAAGGTGCCGGTGAATCCAATGAGATTATGTCCACTAAATGGCTGCAGCGTACTCCGGGTTCCAGAGTGATTGGATCTGCGGTACCATTGAACACTCTAAGAGGTATTTTTTCCTTATTAGCAGTGTCCACTATTATGCGGGGACTTGTGCATTGTGAGACGATCATATAATCAGGGTCGGGTTCCAGCATCGCAATGTGTGTGTTGCTTCCTAACTGTGGTGCGGTGGCCCATAAGATCTGTTCCTGTCCCGGCTCAACTGTGGCGGTACTCAATAATATTGCCGCACACGTGTCGTACAATGACGATGCTGGGCCGAGAGGTATTCGTGTATGTCGAGTTCCTGTTGTCTGCAGTGTATGATATCTTCGCTGGCACTGAGGAAATCAGAGCCATGTAGGGCATCGTTATGAATAGAGGCGATTACAACTCTCTGAATGAATTGCATTTCCTCTATTTGAATAACTAAATTAACTACACCGGCTACAGGTACATCGTCTCCCATAGCCGTCCGTAGGTAAATATTTGTAGGCTTAAGGGGAGGCTTGTTATGAGGTGCGATGCTCTCATATAAGCGCTGGTTAAATACTGTGATAGAAGCACCGGTGTCGATGGTGGCACTAGTGGAAACGCCACTAAACAGCCAGGCACATTTGTAGATTACTTCGCGATGTGCCTACGGAAGAGTTTCCAACGATGCGATCCATGATAAGGGTATTGGAACAGCATCACTCTGTATATATTCCGACTGTTTCCGTATTGCTTCATGTATGCTTGTGGATGGCTGAGTGAGGAAAGGGCCAGTTCGTCGTCGCTGCTGGTGTGAAGACTGTGGTGAAGACTGAGCTGGGGGTAGCAATGGTGGTGGTGATGTTGCTGTTTCGGTGTAGGTAATATTAGTGTAGACGGCGGTGCATATGGGATGACGGATAAGCTCTACCTGTGCAAGCCATTTCCTACAATGCTTCATAGGATGCTTTGGTGAAGCGCAGAAGAAACAATGATGATGCCAAGGACATGCGTTCCTCCATTTATGTCAGCGCTTGCGGATCCATGAGGCGGAGTGAATCGGCTCTCCCGAATCGCTACTGTCTGTGGATGCGGAAGATGATGCTGGTGGGGGTGGTGTTATGCATACCACCAGAGGGCAACGTGAATCTAGTGTCTTGGTGGCGGGACGTGGTGCTTTCAAAAACGTTGTCTCAGCGGAGGTGCTACAACCTACCACTGCCGTTTTGCATAGGAAAGAAGGCTTGTCGTGTGTGGAAAAAGAGGGGGATGTCCTTGCCGTGGATGGGGGAGGCAACGTAGGCACTGACATATGTGAAGCCGTGCATTTTGGTGTCAGTGTGAAAGCTGATTTCTGTGGATGATGGTTAGCCACTGAACGTTGTTGCGTGAAAGCTACAGTTGAGCCGGGAGGTGGATACGGGCACCGAAGTGGCTCGGTGTGATTCAGTGCCCTTAGGAGTTTGACCGTTTCTCCGGTTGCGGTGTACTATAGTCTGGAGCAGGCGTTGTAGAAGGAGGTCGGTTAGGACACCGCTCCCTCCAATATCCTGGCTGACCGCATCCGAAACAGGTGTTCGGTGGCAGTGCGGTGTTGGTGGTGTTTGCTGTCCTAAACTGGGTGGTGGCGAGGTTGGTGCTGAGTGTTGTAGCCAAATTAGTGATTGCGGAGATTTGTTTGTTAATATCTTCTATCCGCTCTCTCATGTTGGCGTGGTTGTTGTTATTTCACTGGTTCCCACACCTGGGGGCTCCATTGTACCCTCTTCTACGGGCACGGCCCCTTCACCCAGGCACTTGATTCTGATTGGAATTCTGCACATCCGGTGGGGGTGGTGTTGTCTGTGTGGTCGGTGTCGATGATCTGGGGAGCACTAGTGGGCGGGGCGATAGCTGCACCCTCTATCTCGTTGATAGGATGGAGTTGGCGTCGGTTATTCTTTTCCCGCTCCAGAAAGTTCTCAATGCGTACCGCGGTTGTTGCTAATTGGCCAAACTTCCATGGTCGCCGAGGAACAGTTTTTCTTTCAGGGCAGGTTCACCGCTTAATGCATCAATGAAGATGTCTAGATGCAAATGAATCACGCCCTCCGTATTAGTGCTCAGATAGGCGCGGGTGACTAGCCTCCTAATTCGGCTAGCTAACTCAGGAAGAGTTTCTCCTGCACGTCGTCGAAGATTTTTAAGTTGAAGATGACTGGTTTCTCCAAGGGCCATGTCGCCAAATCGCTCCGTTAGTGCTCGTTCCAACTGTGTGTAGGTGGGTGTGTAATCCGTTCCCAGATCGGCAAGAACTTGAAGGGCTTTTCCGGAAAGTTTTGCGGCGAGATATTCACCCATTTGTCGATCGTCCCAATGGTTAGTTCGACTTATGATCTCGAACTGTATCTTATAATTGGTCCAGTCATTTTCCCCACTAAATTCGGGAGGGAGGATGACTCGGCCAAGACTGCGGGAAGAATGCAGTGGTTGAAATCCGGGTGGTTCGGGTATCTGGGAAGTTAATGACTGTACTGAGGTTGCTCGTAGTGCAGATGGTGGTAGTGTCGGTGTTTCTCGTCGATGCCAATGCCGAGGAACCAGGACACGCGTACTCCAATTTAATGAGTCTGCACCATTTGTAGAGCCATAGACCGGCGGCTTATTGTGAAGATCACATGGTCGTTCCTCCCGAGGTGAGGACTGGCGTTCCTCATATGGCAGTGGTGCTGTCGGCTGATGGTCATGATGTGTCGCATGACTGATATACCGGCGAAACAGTGGTGTCGATTCCTCCCGATATTGCCGCGGTAATCCCCTTGAGTACAGTGTTTCACTAAAAGGGGGCGGTGCGGGAGGTTGTCTATGTTGTGGATTATCACCCGGCCATACAGTTTCCGTAGATGACACGGGTGAACGATAGTAGTCTGAAGGGCTGTAGATATGCCCGTACTTGGGTCTTTGTCGGAGTCATCCACGATTCGGCCCTGTTGGTGTTGGCCTGTCGCGGATGTCCGATATGGTTCTGAATTCTGTTCCCACCTGTGAGGCATCTTGAAAGGTGCCATCGCTAACAAGCAAAAACAGATTATAGAGCGGAGTTGTTGATCCCGCTGAATCTCTGGCATAGTCGGAGAGCATGTGTGCTGAGAATCCGTTGTATGAGGCTACCTCTTGTCAAGGGAGTCCTCGCTAAACGGAGATGATATTGAAGTAATCTCACGATATGGTGTGGGCGTGAGTTCGCTGCACGTTGCTGATGTTCTTCAAGCCCCACATTGGATGCCACTTGTAGCTCACCGGGTAGTGTCGGCCCGTTCTGGTATAGTATGTCGACTCACCGCGCCACAAGTGCACGATGAGTGATGATGCTGGTTAGCATCTGGTCTCGGGGTGATGGACCTTGTACGGGAAACAAAAACCGGCTCCTAAGATCGGTGATGTCTCATCCCATGAGTTTGTGTCACCAGTATGCCTGTCCATAGATCACGAAATTGCTATGGACAGGCATACTGGTGATACAAACTCGTGGGATGAGACAGTTGTGTTTACTGTTCGCGACGATGATTGCACGGCCCCACCAGAAGGATTGAGTTCCACCGGCCTTAGGAGCCGGTTTTTGTTTCTTGCAGGGCAGTCTTGTACAAGGTCCATCACCCCGAGACCGGATGCTAACCAGCGTCATCACTCGTCGTGCACTTGCGGCGCGGCGACTCGACATACTACACTGGAATGGCCCGACACTACCCGGCGAGCTACACATGCTCAACATGATTGGTAGATTTGTCTTGGATAACCTACCCTGATAACACATCTTGCTGGGCCGATACCGGGCGATACTGAAAGGGTTTGGCCCAGCATCGGCCCAGTAAGCTGCGTTATCTGGGTAGTTTTAAAAAAACCCACTTTTCCTCTGAATCCCGCTGAAAGAATTTGGCCACAATTTAGCGAATATAATTAGGAACTAAGGTCCAATAAAATATCTTTGTAGGAAAATTGCGCAGGTCCACCTTGCAGACACATGCATGAATGCACGCAAACTCAATGTGTACATCTGACACAACAACCCGTCAAACCGCTCACTCACAATGTGAGTTAGGAATAGGTTCAATTACCCAAAGAATACATAAGTTCTTCGCCTAAAATTGATCTAGCATTGATACGTATTCATAAGAAACTCAGAATGGAAGAAATCGATTCTTAGAGCCTGCACCTTTCAATGTCTTTTCTTGTGGTGGTTAGGTGGGTGGGTATTCCTGTAACCTTTCTATGAAAGGTGGGACACCCATTTAATATCTTCCTCCAGACAATGCCATCCGCCATGCCCTTTTTGTGGAATCTGCCCCCTACACATAAAACAAGACATTACAATATATAAGGTGACAGCTGATGTAAACATCTGTAGAGTGACGTTGCCAGCGACCGTCAGTTAGTGCTGAAGAAGTGACCAAGATGGTCACGAAAGCTACACTCAAACAATTTCTACATCCCGGAGAGGCAACTAATTTTTTCCTTATTATGAGTCATCCTGGGATAGGGACCAACTTTTTCGGAAAGATCTTCATAATATTTTGTAATTGTCTTCCATCTAGGATGTTTATTGTAGATACAAGGATTTTAATATGGTACATTGGGAGTTGGGGTGTGTAGCTCGCCAGGTAGTATCGGGCCGTTCTGATGTCTCATGTCGACTTGCCGCGCCGTAAGAGCATGATGAGTGATGACGCTGGTTAGCATCCAGTCTCGGGGTGACAGATCTTGAAGGAGACTGCCCTTCGGGAAACAAAAAACTCCTAAGGCCGGTGGAACTCAATCGTTCCGGTGGAGCATTGCGACCATTGTCGCGAACATTAAATACAACGGTCTCATCACAAGAATTTGTGTCACCAGTATGCCTGTCCATAGCAATTTCGTGATCTATGGACTTGCAAGATTTGATTTGGTACCTATCAATATAAGTCTATATAATGGGAATGCGTTTACTTAACTAATTGAAAATTTGCTAGATAAAACTACAGTAAGAGCATACGAAAATACAAGACATAGAGGCAGGTAGATGCACTTTTAAACATGGGGCTCCCGGAGGTACTACACAGACTCGTAGGTCCGCAGAGGTATCCCCGCAAGGGAGGCTCCCGTACATGAGACATAGCTATTTAACTAAGTTATTATACCTCTAAGCTAAAAGGAAGACGGCTCTCAGATGAAAAGGTGATGTGCCTCACGCGGGCACTACTCCTAGTGCTAGTTTGGGTGAGGAGTATTATCCTGGCGTGGACCGTCGTCGCTGAATCCTTGCGAGAGGCAAGTGCCTCGCATGGGACCCCATCTCGGGAAGGTGTCGCCATGGCTTAAAGCGGGAAAAGAATAGTAGGCAAAAATGGGCCCACTCTAATATTTCAAACCAAAAATGCTGTAGAAAGAAAAGACCATACCTGGTGAGATTATGACTATAGGGGTGCGTACTGTTTTATGTGAAGACAGAACGGAAGATTCCCGATGGATTCCTTCGTCACCATCTTATGTGATTCCTAATATACTGAGTTAGTAGTTGCCGCTTTATTTCTGCGGGCCTTCTGGTTTGCTTAATTCCTTTTAGTTGTTTTCAAAACAAGAATTAGTTTAGGCCGCAACTGGCTGATATCTACCTAGCTATTAGACATGGCTGTCACAGAGAACAGATGCCCGAGGACATCAATACTGTAGACAGTGCTCATACATGATACTTAACGGGATCTCTGAACTGGGTGAGAATCCGGACATTCCGCTTCGCAACCACATGAAACATTACAAGACATGATTTACATTTCATGGAAGCATTATTAGGCCATATCTCCTATCGTTATGGTGGGGGTAAGAGAGACGAATGCACACCGTAAATGTCCTTCCCGTAAGGGTGTGGTGGATCTGAATATCATGCCCAGACATTTTAACAGAATTCCGTGAGAATACGTATCTCGCCCGTCACCAGGTCCTATGGAACTAACCGTTTAACCTGTCGTTAGGTTTATATACAAGTTGGCAGTTTTGCACTGCGGTGCGGGAGGATTGTCAGTAAATAAAATAATAATTAATACATGTGTTTTCGCTGTGCTTTCCAACATTGGCTTAAAGTGCTAATTACTAAGTATCCGAAGATATGCGGGGAGGTGTATGTGATACCGCACCCTTGCCATCACCGCTCGGAAACCCCAATAGTTTCCCAGAGTCGGATCAGCCCCTGGTGCGGATAGGGACATCCAAACAATTAAGAAGACACAAGGCTAAGAGGAATATGAAGAGAGACTAAATCTTGGAGTTATGAGTCTTACCGGAGTGCGTGGCTAGATTATCGCACTGCCGAAAGAGAAGAGTATATTACACAGTATGTAATGAAGAAAGTGTCTCTAATCATTTTGAACCTATCCTATTGAGCTGAATAGAAAAGATTTAGTTGGTAGCATGCCGGGCCAAACAGAGTTATAGCATGGACAGCGACCTCAGTAAAAAATTGTTGGTGGCGGGAGAAAATGCTGCATATATAAATGTTGCTGTATAGTGTTTCCTACGTGCACTGCAGTCCTATATTCTCTATGACTAAGCAAAACAAGTTAACGGATGGCCACTGGCCATATACATACATAATCTAACCAGAACAATCAATACGGTGTCAATGATTAAGATATATATATTAATACAGGTTAACGAACCTACTATCGTGCGGTTAGCAAAACATTGCGGAAAATGAAAATAACTATTAACAAATACAGAAATTATAACTATCGGTACTAAGACCATTACTGTTCCTTTTAGTCATCGGAACCATTAGTACGGATACGAGATAATTAACAAAACCTATATAGAGAAATAATTAAACGGTGAAGTATAGTTACTTGAATACTTGGTGGTCCTTCCCAAGTTAGGCTACCGTGTCACTGAAATTGGCACGTCAATCCGTAGTCGACGTGAGATGATGCACTCTCCGGAAGCTGGAGAGTTCCCGCAGGTTCCTGCAGGTTCCTGCGAGCTGTTGTCCGCAAACAAGATTCCCGCAAGAACGTTCATGGCGGGGGAAGGACATCACTTAGCATTGTAAACCTAATAGAATGTCTAACGAGCAGTCAACAAAAGATACGATAGTACTGCTTGGTGAAGAAAGTTCCCGTACACCGATGGCATGGATGGAAGGTGTAAACAACCCGTCATATGCGGGGGTTGTCAGAGGCAAATGAAGATACAAAACAAAGCTTCACGGTGCTGGGTACGTCAACCAGCTCTGAAGATACACCGGGCAGAGTTTACTTGCTGCAGTTGAAAGTTGAAAGAACCTACACGATTGGTGCGTCGTCGTTTGAAATACCACTTTTAGGCATGGCCGGCAGATCCGGCGAATCATCCATCAAATAACATCCTGCCTCTACAGATGGCTGCAAAGGCCTCACCGCAAGTTTGTGTTCCGAATGTAGATGTAGTATTCGTGAACGATTATCAAAAGTTCCAAATTGCCCCCGCAGATGGGGAGTTACAAAACTGTTTTAGTGCTGTGGGTTGGAGAACTGTACACTACGGGATAAAAACCCAACGCACAGCGAAGGAACATGCGTAATGTCTGTCGTGCTTGTAGTAGCTGGTACAGATCCAACCTGTTCGGCCCCTGGCCGAGGATGCTCTCGATCAATGGATCGCTTCTCCTTTTATACTCTCCGTGACGTCACAGGCGCAGGCTTCATCCAATCATCGTTCGAGCAACAGCCAATCAGCGCACAGCTAATAATAGCGTCGTCGAACGTTCTAGAACATTCTAGAAGCTTTATGTCCACGTGGTTATGACGTCAGGGCATATTTTGAAGATAATCAAGAAGAGTTTTTCCTGGATAACTCAGCCATTTCTCAACCGATTTTGAAATGGTTTACAGATTTGGAAAGCCCGTCGAATTCTGGTCTTGATTAATGCCAGATTTAACGGGAACAGACAATCAATAAAGATTACAGAGTACCAGCTCGGTACACTAAAAGCGCCATCCTATCTAGGTCACAACTACGCGCTGCATAAAAACAGCGTCCCGGCGCGCGCATGCGCATAATGTGTTTTAACGAACTTAGTCGTTTTTAGACACGCTCTCTCTCACTTAGGCCTGTATACGCCTATAGCTCTACCCAGAGGGGCGTGTTCAGGAAACGAATCCTAGACGGGCGGCGCGTACCCAGCTTAGCTGGTACGGCCGGTACCCGACCGGTCGATCCGAACTACAGGTGGGAGGGGATGGGAGGAGGGGGTGGGGGTGCTCAACAATAACATAGCAGTATTAGATTGAGAAAGTTGTTGGTGGATATGACTGTTGACAAGTATTTTGTTTGAGGTAGACTATCGACATCCGATATGTTCACTGAGAAAAAGGAATATCAGATGAATGTTCAAGCTGATTGAGATCTGGTAGGGATAATCTTTTTCGGTTCATTTCATGCTTTTCATCGTGGCATAGCTCTCATAAATTGACACCTACAACACTGATGGCAATATTCCATCTTCTATTATATCTAGAGCAGAGAAACTGGCGCACAATATACAGCAAATTTGGTGGACGATGGTGCTGTTTATGACTGCAGCATCTTCCACCAAACCTGCCTAGAGAATGAAACACCAGATCCTCTGCTTTATTTTGAAAATTGATAACCCTGCCATCTGGGCTAGGGTTAGGGAAGAAGCGAAATCATGAGACTTCGTTTATACCGAATATGTCCATAAGGAAGGTGACATATGGTCCGGACAAAAAATCTTTTTGATTGACTTATGATGTCCTGCGAATAGCCGCCATAATTCCTACTGCCTTGTTCGGCATTGTCCCCTCCAAGCCGTCAGTACGTTAGGGTTGGTAGTTGTAGCCGCTTCAGTCTCTCTGTGTAGCTCAACTCTCTTAGTAATGGTACACACTGCGTATTCAACTTGAGATCTCACAAGTGCCTTATAAAGTAAAGTAAAACTATCATCCATCAAAGTAGGTAAATGTCCTGCGAATAGCCGCCATAATTCCAACGGCCATGTTCGCCTTTGTTTGCATATGCTCTCTAAAGCTCAGTTGTCTGTCAACAATTATCCCAATGTCCTTTTCACTATCGACAGTTTCCAGGTAAACTTTAATCTACGATTTGGTAAAGGGAGGTAATCATGAAATGTTTGGCGGGTTGTTTGATTTTTGTTTACGTTCATTTTGTAGGTTGACTTAAATCTAACACTTAATACAGTGACTACGTGTTGAATGTCGCAAAATGAGTAAAGGGAAAGATATGAATGGTATGTAATTAAATATATGTTCGAGAGTCCCTGTACTATCGTGTGAGGTTAATACGAATTGAAACATGTTTTCGTGGTAGTCGTTTCTGTATGTATGTATGATTACTATTCTGACGCTGTAGCGGTAGAAACACCCTACAGCTGCAATCAGTCCTCTTCGCGTTTGCCCACTGTGTCTTGTCCTCAGCTGAAATCCTTAACTTCCTCAGGTCGACTCTTGACTTGAGTGTACCGAGTCCTGCTTTCTTGAGGTCACCTCGTAGCAGAGTTAGAGTAGGCGAATTCCAAGGCTCTCTGTCGACTCGAGTCTGTGCTGGTGTCTCTTCTGGCATCCTTAGTACACGGTCTCCTCTAGTACAACTGGCTGGTCACTTTCCTGCATGCTGTAAATTGGAATTTATCATTAGATCTGCCTAGGTGTATAACTTTGCATTTAGTTGCATTAAAACGGAGCTGCCATGTATCTGACAAGTCTTTTAAGCTATTCAAGTCTTTTTGGAGTACATCATGGTCAGTTCTGGAGTTAACTCGCATGAACAGCTTGATGTCATCTGCAAAAAGTCTGATCATACTTTCTACTACTCCTGGCATGTCATTGATGAAGCAGATGAAAAGTACTGTTCCAAGCACACTGCCCTGTGGAATGCCACTTAAGACTGTAGTCCAATTGGAGCAAGATCCACTGATGGATACTCGCTGCTTTCTGTTGCTTAAGAATGCCTGCATCCATCCTGGAGTGTCGCCAGTCTTTGGTGTGGAACAGTGTCAAACGCTTTAGTTAATATGTCACAAATAGCCGTGTCAAGATTGGTGGATTTGTTACATTCTAAACTTTTTATGTCGATATGAGTTTGATTTTCTCCAGATGTAGTTTATCTAATCAAAGGAAGTAATATATCATTTTGTTCCTAAACATGTTCTCTTTCAAATGAAACCATTCTTGTAGGATTTTGTTCAGTGGAGAAAACTCTAGGGCATTATAAACAAAACTAGTCAGGGGTCGATCCGGAGGTGGCGGAAGAAGTGGAGAAATCATACTATTAACAGTACTGCTAGAATTAGTGTCTCCAGTTTGATTCTAGCATCAGCCACTAGATTTCACTAGAGGAGACCCAAAGCACAGTAAGACATATATAGGTCAAGGTCAGGTCAATGGAATTTTTTTGGTTCACATCAGTTTTCATGCAGGCGGTCATTTCTCGTGTTTGAATACTCTAAAATTCATTCAGACTAGGTGAGAAAAATTCCCAATGCAAGCAGGATGGATGAGAAATGATACTATTGGACAGCATTTTTAGGAACAAAATGAAAACTGGATTCCCTGGATAAATAAACTACATCTGGAGAAAAATCAAACCGGTATAAGTTTCATTGTGTGAGCAGGGTTCTGCCCACACTGGTCGGCACTGGTCAGGATTAGCCACCACTCAACAATTTTAACCAGCACTAAAGACTAAACTATCTTTTTTAACCACCACTTTTCACATATTTTGTTGAAATTAAACTTTATTTCAAGGAACTTTGTAAAATTTCCATAAAAATATCCGGCACTAATTTCATCCTGGGCAGAACCCTGTGTGAGTGCTATAGAACTGGAGACAGATTGTCTAAGGGCAAATTATAATACCATAAAGGGGACACAGAAACTACATTCAGTGAATGAAGATGGGGCACTGAATACCAGGCTCCTTTCCTATTATTGTCTAATCTAAACTGTTAGTATAGATTATGTGAGATGTGAAAATGATGATTATGTTGAAAATTTCAAACTTGTGAAATTCTCTGACTCAAATAGCCAATCAGTTGATTCTGATAATTCAGACGATGCCAAAAGGGATACAGCTCATACTCTCACATATCAATCATTCAACAATCCGATGTATGAAATTATATTTTCAGGCAGTGTAGTTGCTGTCAGACCTAATGTGGAGTCGCTGAGTGATTTTTTTTTTATTTCATGTCACTTCTGATGGGGTGCTCTCCGTACCAGACAATCTTACTTGTCTTGGCCATTTGTATTATGCTGGAACAAACATTTTGATGGGCTTCTATTATGAGTATGTAAAAACAACCAGGAAAGGTTGCTTCCATAAAGCCAGGGATTCTGATAATGTGGTCATTCCAGTAGGATGTTTAATGTATGTTGGTGTAGATTTCATGGAAAATAATGATGATACTTTCATTCTAAATTACCAAGACCATGAGGATATCATGTATGCAATAGCCAATAGCCACCGTTTAAACTGCCTTAATGTGTTAATAGTTTGCTCTGTCATTCATTCACAATGTCAAATGTGATTGTCAGGCACTGTGATGATGATTTCTCCTTCGATCAATACTCACAATTCTATTACTTCTGATACAGCTAACCTGGATAGCTGGGCCCTAGGGCTATAGACTTAGTAAGCTTTACCGACTCCTGGAACCCGGTACTCGGCTCCCAACTGCCGAGTACCCGTTTGCCATGAAGCTCATTCTTGTTTGCATAGCAACAAGAGACACATGCTTTTTTGCAGTTGGAAGTCTTGATATTATATTAAGGTTTTTTTCTGTGTAATTGTGATAGCTTTGTGCGCTCTCTAAGGATATATTGGATTACCATGGATGCTGCTGATGATAACCAGGTTGTATATTTCCATGTTATTCCATAGTTAAAAGACGTAGGTCTTCAAAATTTCATCTGTGTCGCATGTTCCAATTTCTAACCCCAAGGAATCTGGGACATGTGTTAACAACGAAATATGCCAGATGATCGCCTTCATTTAAACCCCAACAGGCAATCGGCAGGTATGAAATAAGGTGTTGGCTTGACAGTGTTTTAACACGAAAATCGGCTGACGTCGTTCTCCGTAAGATCCGAGCGGGTGATGTCACACCGTGTTACTCGGATGTTTATGGGAAGAAAATGTTTCATTAATTCGCGCATCTGATTCTAGGTGCTGCTAGGGTTGGGCGATATTGCTCAAGGCATGACGATATCGGTATCTCATTAAAATACCACGGTATCACGATATATCATCATTTGGGTGGGGTGTGGAGTTAGGGTGTAAACATAGAATAACATGTATTTCAAATTGGTGGTGTCTACAAGTTATTTTCATTAAATTTATTGCATTGAAACCGTAAATTGAGATCGCCATGATTGCCATTTTCGCATATTTAATACACGAAATTCCACACTTTGACACCCTTCAATATACAGTTTAAAGCAACGAATGTAATGCAACTAACCGTATTCATCACAAATAAGAAAAATAAAGGATTTTCTTCTGTTCTTGTGTTGTATTTTGTGTTATCTTTACCTCACGACAACTGTCAAAAGATTGAGCAAGGAATACGCATTAACTTCGTTGCGTAGAAAGGAATTCCGCAGAGCAAAATCTGATTGGCCACCGTATCATACTTGAGCCAATCACAATTCACACTGCAGAATTCCGACACTGCATGATTTTGAACGAGAACCAGCGTGAAGACTGGACACAATTATATCAGATTTTATTTGGTCTGTAATATTAAATACTAATTTGCCCCATTGTAGACCTATTCAAACTCGCTCACTACTTAGCGGTCCTATCCATTGATCTCAAGGCGTAGCCGGGATGTGTGAAATTAACCCAGTTAACACTGCAACAAAAACTGCCACAACAGATCGAAGACCGGAAATAATTAGGCCTAAATTATTTATTTTAAGGCTGTTTCTCACTTAGAATAAATCTGTAATGTTATATGTGGAATGAATTTTGATCTGATTCGTTTAAAAATGCTAAATATATTGTATAAAGTTACATAAAAACGTATAACGGTAAAGCAAGAGATTAACTCCCCCCCTCACCCACCGTTCCAAGCTGTGGTATTGATAAGGGATTAAGTGTGTGTGGTTTCCTATTGACATAAAAAGTTTTAAAGTTTAAATCCTTCATGGTCAGAAGAATGTTTAACCATGCAGCTCAATGACTAATGGATAAATAGCTTGACCTGTAGTAATGACGTCATCAGAATGGAATGTGGGTAGTGCAAATGGTATTTCCCACTGACTAACACTCAGAATGAGGCAAGAAAAAATATGGCGTCGTCTATTTATGTAATTATGAAAAGTGAACAAAGGATTATTTTGTACTTTAAATCATTTTATTAGTGCAAACGAACCATGAATTAAATGAACACAGATTATTTTGGAGTTTATTAAGTTTTTATTACCTTAGACAAAGACTGGATTATTACTTAAAGACTATTACTGGACCGAATAGAGGTAAGAGCATGACATTTCTAACTTAGTTATTTATATTATGCTCACAGTTAAAAGCGCCATATCGTCCTGTCGGTATTGACGATATTTACGAAATTTTTCGAAATTATGACGAATTCGGTATATCGCGATATTGATGATAATATCGAAAAATCGGCCAACCCTAGGTGCTGCGTACTTTAATTGGTACCAGAAAAACTTCGGAATTTTCAAGTCCTGCGTGTTATCACGATCTGTTTGCAATGATCAGTGGTTTCAAAATTCTTGATTTAGATGTGTGGTCTGCGGTTTTACCGTGTGCTACAGCAGTTTGTTTACATTTTGTTGTTTCTTCACATATCGTTTTGGCCTTCATTAGGAGTATAATTTATATTTATTAGTAAATATACCCTGAATGCTATGCGATATGATTCCTGGTTCCGTTATACATCCTTGAGGATCAGTGTATGGGTGTATTATTGCCCGCTTCGTTCTTGTCATCATAATCAATGCGATCTTTGCTGTAGCATTGCGGGGTGGGGTGCGGGAGGGTTTGCAGTTAATTTGTGGTCAAAATATTTGAAAATTAATTGTCTGCCTTCCATTTCTGTTTCGTTCCGCTTGCTTATTGTAGGTTTGTGCTTATTTATAGGCCAAGCCAGCCGCGCCATCATGTGACGAGTGCCACAAATTCGTAAGGGTTCTATTCAAGGACCATGTTTGTTTCCGCAGTACTAAGTGTAATTTTGACAGTAGGTGTAACGTTTGCGCATTGTGGTCGGTCGATATGATGCTTAAGTTCCTTGCCCAGAAGGACTTGGCAGGGACTGACGCGGGTTCAGGCGGTCCGAAACTAAATCATGGAGCGTCCGTTTCGGCCCTTGGGGGCGTTCCACGTCTGCAACCGGAGGTGGCAGAGATGGCACCGCCGGCGTGGTTTGGTCCTTGCATAGCATTCTGCCCACGCTGGTGTCGTCGCTGCTGCCAAAAGTTGTAGGGCAGTCTCTCCCCATGTTTGATTCGGACCCTGTCCTTGGACAGGGTTCTGGACTGGCCACCGAGGGAGCCATCTCGTATGGCCCCCTGGCTGTCCCGTCGGGCTCCGGCCTGATAGGCTCTGTCTCTCTGCGGCCACCTCTGGGTGGTCCAGTAGTGGTGGCTGGTCCGTCAGGCATGGGAGCCGTCCGCCAGTTTTCCTCGTCTTGTGACGACTCTTCGGGGTCTGAAGATGAGGAAGTTGAGGAGGAGAGATTGCTGCGGCCTGTGATGCCGCGGGTGGAGAGTATGGAGGTCGGTTCCATCCTGGACGGAACCGTCCTCCATCTGTCTGGCTTGGCACAAACCAGGGCAGCGGCTCCGCCCGTGGTTGAGGCCACTCCGGTACAGGACACCGGTCCCATGATGGTTGGTTTGCTGCCAACCGACACAGTGACGGGGGTGACTGGCCAGGCGTGGTACTCACCTATCTCGCCTGGTCCGGCGGTTAGACATGGGGTGCCGTTGGCGCACGTGTTTGGCCACGGTTCTTCAACCGCTACGGGTCCGCACGGTTTTCCGTGCGGGCCTACTCCATGGACTGGTGTGTTCCATAGGGTGGCAGTGGAACTGTACGGTACCGGAGTTCCTGGCATATCAGCAATGGCTCCTAGCCGGGAGGCCGTTGCTGGTAGGGCCGTGAACATGTCAACAGGTTATGTGTTCACGGGAGTGTCCTCCTCGTAGCCAGATTGGTCTGAGGCTCTGGCTTGGCTAGCCAGGGTAGACCCGTCTGTGGTTTCGACCACGGCCGAGGAGGATGCACCCTGTCCATCGGTGGCATCGATTAGGACGGGGATCTTGCCCGCAGCTCAGATCCAGTCTATTGGACTGGATCCAAGGTTTATAGAGTTGCTTGATGCTATTTATAGCAAACAACTCCGGACCAAGGGCCAGCTTCCTGCGGCCTCCAGGGAGGTGCGGGCGAGGTGTCGTATTCCACGGGGGGAATACGATGGGTATGGTGTTGTCCCGTCGGTCACCGAGGATGACCGCTAGGTACTGGGTGTCCAGGGTGCTGGAGCGGGTAGCCCCGCCCCGGCACTGGTGGACAAAGCTCAGGTACACCATGATGAAGTCCTGTGCCTATGTGATAAGGGGGTGAGGGCAGCAATGAGTGCTGTCAACCACTCTTATTGCCTTCTTCAGTCGGTGTGGGATGAAGCGGGGGCAGGCCACCCTGTGCCACCTGTGGCGCTTTCCTGCGTTAATGACGGCCTGGTGCTGTCTATGGACGCATCGGCAAGGGCGCAGGCGCGTGTGACTAAGTCCAGGAGGCAGATGGTCCGTGACCATATGCGTCCAGCTACTGCCGTCAGGGAGCGTCTTCTTGGGATGCCCCTGACAGGCCCTAGCATCTTTGGTGGCCAAGCGCGGGCCATCTTAGAGGACATGGCCAGCATTGCGCAGAATCGGTTGGCGGTTAATCTGCAGCTAGAGCCTGTGCGTCAAGCGCACGCACTAGGGGCTGTAGCCAAGCCGCTGACCAGGCAACCTAAGAAGCAGAAAAAGCACAAAAGCAAGGCGAAAGCTAAGCCTAGTGCTGCTTCTGCTTCTACTGGGTTTTCTCAGCCACCTCCGGCGAAGAAAGCCAAGAAGATTGTGGAGGCCTCTACCCTCCCCAATGTTGCTCCTGATCGCTCGAGAGCCGGGAAGGGCAAGGGGAAGGGTAAGTCCTCAAAGGGCAGAAAGAAGGGAGCGGATCGTACTTGAGGGTACGAGGGCTCCCTTCGTATCTGCCTGGACCGCACCTGTGCGACAGGAACAGCGGTGCCAGTTAGACCAGCCAATACCAAAATGGTTCTCACTCTCTCTCGTCAAGAGAGGGGGAGGGGGGGGGGAGCGGATCACGAGCCAGACACCCCCATTAGGTGTCGATGCGTCTATAGTGGGTGGAAAGCTCATGCGTTTCATCGAGGCTTGGCGAGGTGTGACGTCAAACAGTCTGGTCCTGGGATGGTTATCCCAGGGGTACATGCCGGAGTGGTGTGACTTTCCACCACAGAATCTGTCTTTGGCACCTGTCTGGACACCCGTACCAAGGGAACCAGACAAGTTAGAAGCCATTCAAAACGAAGTGTCAGGTTTGCTTCTAAAGGGAGCAATAAAACCAGCAAACCAGAACAGTCCAGGCTTCTATTCAAACATGTTCCTGGTCCCCAAGAGCACAGGGGGATGGAGACCCGTACTCAATCTCAGGCCATTAAATTGGTTTATCCATACGCCTCGCTTTCAGATGGAAACTCCGAGGTCGGTAATGGTAGGATTGAGGAAGGGAATGTGGTGTGTATCGATCGATCTGAAAGATGCATATTGCCACATTCCAATGAACAGGAGTTGTCACAGGTTTCTGAGATTTGCGTTTCAGAATCAAGTATGGGAGTTTATAGTCCTCCCATTCAGCCTGTTGACAGCTCCACAGATTTTCACCAGAGTGGTCCTTGCGGTGACAGCGTTTCTCAGAAAAGAGAACGTGGCGCTTCACACCTACATAGATGTTTGGCTGATCAAAGCAGACAGATCAGCCAGGTTAGAGGTGGATACTGCTCTGACTCTGAAGTTGCTTTCAGATCTAGGCTGGATAGTCAACAAGGAGAAATCCGAGTTGACACCCACTCAACATTTTGTTTATTTAGGGATGCGATTCGATCTCGAGGAAGGCAGGGTTTACCCGTCAGAGCCCAGAGTGGTGTCTCTATTAGCCATCCTCAAGAGTTTTTGATTGGGAAACCACATTCAGGCGAGGCGGTGTCTTCAGATGCTGGGCATGATGGTCTCCATGGAGCAAGTAATCCTGTACACTGTTCTGATGCGAAGACCTATCCAGTTGTATCTGATGTCTCTGTGGAAACAGAGAACAGAACCCCTGTCAAAACTGGTGCCAGTTTCGGAGCCAATAATGTCGCATCTTGTATGGTGGAAAAAGCGTTCAGAATCTCCTAGGAGGAGTTAAATCTGGTATATATCAGAAGTAATAGAATGGTGAGTATTGATCGAAGGAGAATGAAGGAAATTTCAATTTCCCTTTCTCCGAGATCTAACAATACTCACCATTGTATTACGGACCTAGCCTCCCAGCCCCATGGAGGCAAGCCATGGGTATCTCTTGTTTGGTGTCTATGCAAACAATATGAGCTTCATGGCAAACGGGTACTCGGCAGTTGGGAGCCTAGTACCCGGATCCAGGAGTCGGTATAGCTTACTAAGTCTATAGTCCTAGGGCCCAGCTATCCAGGCTAGCTGTATCAGAAGAAATAGAATGGTGAGTATTGTTAGATCTCGGAGAAAGGGAAATTGAAATTTCCTTCAGTCTCAGATACTTGAGAGTATCGGTGAGTCTTACTAGAATTGTGTATTTGGACAGTGCAGAGGCACAGATAGAACACAGGAAATGAAACATTATGGTCTCACGAGAAGAGCCCTATGAACTCTTCATTATGCCACAAACCAGACGAAAAATGGATGGAAATTAAGAAAGTTATGTCATTTCAAAGAACGAAGGTAACTTTTGAGAAAATGAGGAAATCGCATGGGTCGATCTTAACTTTTTATGTCACTAGTCCGTCGGACTAGTGATTTTGAAAATAGACTAGTCCGCAGATAAAAGCACTAGTCCTGTTAAAGGGGGTTCTTACATACCACACAATACATATCCTATGGTACTCACATTTCCCGCCAAAGTTTTTAGTACCATTATCGCTTGATTTGATATTGCATGATTAGTTGGAACCGTTATCAATTCTTTTAGCGTTATAAATTTATATTGTACAGGGAACCAGGCACCACATGTAATTTGTTGTGTAGTTCCAGTAATCGGCAAATCACGCGTATGAATATATATGCGCAGTCATGTTAAATAGGTTTTTTCTTTAAATTTCTGAGTGAAATACAGGATTAACGCATTGCACATCTTAAATAATACACGCCATGATCATAAATTTTGGTGCATCTAAGAAGAATTAGCATATTACGTGTCCAAATTGCGTTACTATTTTACAAGTCATGGCAACATCTTGACACACATGCACATATTTTTATAGCACACTAACCAGGAAGTTAATGCATTCAGAACTGGAATACACTGTACGCGTTACGGTAGTTTGGTTTCCTGGGGCATTTATTTGGGAACCAGGCTACATGGTGTCATACGCCGTGTAGCTACTATGCGCTGTGATATTTTATCTAAAACAGACTTAGATGGTCAGTCTTGGAGTATGTGTAATGGCATAATTTTCTCAGTTCTGACTATCGCTATCCTACCGCCATTTTATCTTTAAAAAGTCGTCAATTCAAGCCGTGAAATGATTAAATATCGAATTGTATTGTCTAGAAAGCGTGCTCACGGTGTTCTAATAGTAGCCTAGTGATAATTTAATACATTTTATCATAACATTTGTCCCGAAATCGGTTGATATAGACATTACTAAATTCGACACGACAATGTTCCTGGATAATAGCAATTCTCATATCCGCCTCTAGGACAAAATGAACCAGAAGTCTCAATTCATCAGGAATGTTGGGAGTGTATATGTTCCTCTGCAAAATCTGTCATCAGTATATTTGTTTAATTATTAAATGTAGAGTGTACAGATATTCGCATTTGTTTAATCGTTATACTATATTATGTGTAGTTTCCAAGCCATATACATACATGTGTATGCCAGATATGTCAGTATCGGTCAAAATCTATTTTATGAATTCTACATAATTACCGATCAATTCATAAGCCATGCATCTCGGCCATTAGGCAATGAGCAATTCTTGTATCCCTCTAGGTTGAATTGACCAAGTAATTTGTTTTACGATGTCAGCACTTTTGTATACATTAAGCGATTTCACAATTCAGTTGTTTTCGGACCTTTTATGTCCTATCATATAGAATTTGATTACATTTTCTGAAAGGGCTTTTAAACCTGATGGATTGGTAGAAAAATAGAAAAATTGTCAGTTTTTAACATGTAACACTTTTTCATATGTATTTTTGACATGTGACCTTTAGCGAAATCAAGGTAGATGACATCGACTGCATCACCGCCGTCAACAGCTTTGGTACAGTAATTTAGTGTGTCTATGAGCTGTGTGATGCAGGACCGGCCGTTTAAGAAACCGTGTTGGTGGTCTGACATGAAGCTGGACATGTGCTTTGTTAGTGCGTCTCGGATGAAGTATTCCATAATTTTGCATACTACTGATGTTAAGCTTATTGGTCTCTAATTGCCTACTTATGATTTGCTACCTTTCTTGAAGACTGGTGTGATCTGTCCATTTTTTCAGTCTTGCGGGAGCGTTCTTTCAGTGAGGGATCGGTTAAATAGTATTGTCAATGGTTTGGGGATGAAATGGCTGATCTCTTTTAGAATTCTCACCTAATTCTCACCTATGTAAGCTATACCCAAGGATTACTCGAAATACTAAAGGTAAGACAAGTGGAGATTCAAGGCGTAGTAAGACTGGGCGCAAGGAATACTGATATAAATGAAGACCGACCAAGGCTTCTGAAAGTGTCTTTTATGGAGGAGGCCGGGCTGAGGTAACTGTAACTGGCTGTAACTTAGTTACATTTTTCATGTAACTGAAGTAACTTGTAACTGAAGAATTTCTTAGTTACAGTAACTGAAATGTAACCAGTTACATTGCAAAAGTAACTGAAATTTTAGTTACTTTTCAGTTACATTTCAAACATTTTTACCAAATTTATTACAATATTCTTAATTTGGGGCATAGCTATGTACTGTTATACACGTTGCACTCTAATATCCCAATTTAAATGAAATCATTCAGGTAAGCTGTTGAATATATTGATGTTAATTTCACTGGAAGATGTTGATGCCATGGGCAAGAACTTTATTTCCAAGCATCAGTAATATTTATTTTAGAAATTTGCCATTGGAATGACTGGCTTGATTATTGGGGCAGTCATTCCAGTGATAAATTTTCAAATATAAATCTTGTAGCTCACAAAATAGACATTTCTTGGCCAATCTTGACCACTAAAGGGTTAAACCCACTCTATAGCTGCAGCCCTCAAAATTTGGCGGAACGATCGTTTCGTTCGCGTGTCGGTTACGGGAAATAAAATTACCGTGAACGAAAAAATGGTCGCGTAAGTGACGAAGCCCAGAACGGTAGTTATCTCTGATCGTGGAAAACAGAAAAGTTTCAACAACTTTTTGATATGACGCATGCTATTTACAACGGAATTTAGCATTTTCAAGCATCTAAAAGATCGATAACATCTGTCTGCCAATAAATAAGCGACAGCGCGCATGTGTCAGGGACAAACTTCTGTTGTATTTTCCGCTAGCATTACTACATAGACCGGGAACTAGTCTCGCTACACGTTATGCATCAACAACGGACTGTTCAATTATAAACCGTTGCATGCAAGATGTGCAACCCTCGGCTGGCATGTTCCTGATGTATTATTTTATATACACGATTGGATCCCGATATAACATTGTTGAGTGAGTCTCACAGTATATTCTCCTTGAGTTTCGATTGGCTTGCAGAGACAGCTGTTTAAGAATTTATCTGTTAAATTAAACTGTTACATTCATAGATTCTAGCAACTGTGTCAGTGTCTATTTCTCCATGACACACAATAATTCAGGCCTCGAAATTCGACGGGATTCTCGTAATATTCCCGAAATTGAAAAATACGGGAATCCAGTTGGATTCTCGTAAATAAACACTTCCAAAAACGTAAACATTCCATTCTTACAGAATGCCACGATCCCGGTTACTAATTTCAACAATAAAAATTATGTCACGAATCAGCCTAGAGGGGGGTCTGCTAATACATCGGTAATGAGAAATGGCTCGCGTGACTGCGCAGTCGTAGTTAATAACAATCGATAATGCGCACTCATAGTTTCTGATTGGCTTGCTGGATATCCGATTTCAATAGGCATGAATGAAAATTACTATCGTAGTAAAATTTTGATCACGTGCCTCGTTGTCGTTCATAACGAATTAATCACATGATTTATTTCAACCAATCTCTGTGCGACTCGCGATTAATATTGATGGCTAATGGCGAACGAAAAATCTAGTCACTGTGCCGCTTTTAAACGCAGTAAAGCAATATGTTAGCGCCCACTTTGACGGGTTATATGACCCAATATATTATTATTGGAAGGTTCTGACAGTAATACCACCCGATACTTAAGTGGTTCATTGCTTTGGAGCGACCGAGAAAACAGGACTATATATCAGGAAAACCGGTGCGTAGTAACTCTTGTTTTCAAGTAAATCGCATTTGCACTAAATTGTCAGTTTAAAGCGTACAAGTTAAGAAGGGTCAAGCTATCTACTAAATGCCTTAGAGCTGGTTACACTTTTTATTGTGGCAGACTTGCGGGTTATTGTTTTATATTAGAAATGTACGCTGCTCGTGCTTGTACAAGTACAAATATTTGGTAACAGTTACAAAAAAATCTACCCGTCACAGGTACAATTTTATAAACATTTCAACCCCTGTTGTTTTTGGGTCAAGTAAGATGGTAGTTCTTTGATACAGGTGGAATTCTTTACCAATTAAAGCATATTCTTTTAAATATTTTGAAAATAATATGACTGGAAGCCATTGCTTTCAAGGTGGTGGTGGGTGGGCTGGAGAGGGTTGCTCAACTAGGTACGCCACAACAATGTAAGATATTCAATTCTTTGTTTTTGTAGTGGGGTTTGTGGGTGGGGTGGGAGGAGGGTGTTAAGATATTTATAAATATTGTGTTATTAGTCACTAATTATTATAGTGGGTCTGGAATTTTGAAATATATGTTTGGAAAAAGTATGGAATTTTATTGTGCCCATGGTGTATGAACACTGAAATTGTTGCAAGCTGGAAAAATGTTACCAATAAGTGTTGTCATACAAATACTGATATTTTGGCAGGGAAAAAAAGGAGTATTGTTTTTGGAGACTTAACACTGGCTCTGTTATCGAGCTTGTAATTTCAGGGGTAAATTTTCCAAAATATTCTTCTTGGTCTGGAAATGGAACGAATGAATGGGCATAAAACAAAAACTCAATCTGCTTTTTGACAAATTTACTTGAGAAATATTACAGTACTTATATCACAATGGATGAATCCACTTTTAGTCATTTCCCACCCATCTCTAGCTAAGCTATGCTCCAAGCTTTGTCCCAGAACCTCAATTTCATGGTAACTATACAGCTAACTTGGTGAATACTTTGAAACAAACTTCCCCTCAAAACAATCAACAGAATGTTTATTAAATTGCAAAGACATACAATTACTACTTACTGACAGACTACTATGAGAGTTAGTATTGTCGGTCACTTATAGTAGTGACTGGTGACATCAACCTATATGTGATGTAATTGATTATGGGGTCAATAGTTGAGTAACTAAACATATTTTATCTGTAAATTAGGTAATTGGTGGATAAGTCCATGCTGTAATCAATATGCTAATGATAATTCAGCAACATGCACTTTAAATTCATTATTAACTTAATATACAGATGAAATATGTTCAGATAAAGCAGGTTTGGATAAAAAATGGCGTAACCAATTTGCGCAACCAATTGGTTACACAAACTGATTTTGCACAACCGAACAATTGGTTACGCAGACCTGAAAACACGGGACCCAAAAATGGGTCTCGCAAAATTTTGAGGGCTGAGCTGTATATGTGATATTTTAGCAATGATAATCTGAATGTTATTGCTGCATCAGGCAACAACAACCTTTAATCAAAATCTTATACAGCTTTTACATTAATCTACAATGTAGCTTAGAAACAGGTTGTTTACTAAATCATTTTAGAATTAACTGCTACCTTTTAAACATTACATTTTTTAAAGAAAAATTTAGCCTTCCATAGAAAATGTCCATTTGCAGACTATAAGATTATTTTAGAAAATTTGATACTGAAATGACTGGCTTGGTTATTGAGCCAGTCATTCCAGTGGTAAACTTTAAAAAATATCTTATATTTGTCTGAAAATGGATATTTCTCAAAATCACTGCAAAAGCAGTTGTGTCCAGCTTTAGTGTTAAAGGGTTAAAAGGATTAAAAACACCAATGTTGAAATGTAAAGAAAGTTAAAATCTGCCACAGTATGTGTTAACAGCATATCCTGTTCTTTCCTCCGAGGAGCGACACAAGATAGAGCTTTTTAAGAACGCACACAGGTTAGGTGGTATCAGCGATGATTCAAAATACGCTAATGTTAGTATTGCAAATGATTTATCGAAGGAAGACAAAGAGGAGAAAAAGAAACTGGTACAGGATGGGAAAGCGAAGGAGATAAATGACAAGTCTGGATACTGGATGTACAGAGTCAGAGGCCCTCTCAGGAAAATGTGAATAGCAAAAATAAATAAAGAATCAACATAAATGTAGCCAATGAGACGTATGTAAGTAAATGTAAATATGACGAGAAAGGAGAGAGTGCAACTGAACTGCCAGTAGTTCCTATAAAGGGTTTAAAGTGTTTCTACACCAATGCAGATGTTTTATCTAATAAGATTGAGTAGCCTCAAAGCAGGATAGGAAACATGATACAGGAGCTTGATGCAATACTCGTTACTGAGGTGAACCCCAAAAATTGCAGATTTATACCAACTAAGGAGGAGATGACAATACAAGGATATGAACTCATTCACCATTCCAGAGTATCCATCCATCATCTGACCTCGTATGATGTCATAATTAGTCCAGCGCGTGTATGATGACGTCACAATCATTACATCACAGAGGGTTCCATATAGACCATCACCAAATCTCAAATACTCCGACACAATGTATAAATTGTATGTCTTTGTAATTCTTTGCTATTTAATAAACACGCTGTTGAATATTTTGAAACTAATTTGACTGGGCACTGTTGCTGCCTTAGGCAGCAACAGCACCCAGGCAAATTAGTTTTAAAATATTCAACAGCTTACCTGTAGTTATTTGGAAATTGCTAGTCAGGGGGGGTTCAGAGATCGATTGATCCCAACACGAGTGAGGTGTGCGTGGAGCTTAGCTAGAGAGGGGCGGGGCATAGCTAAAAATGGAAAGGTCCATTCCAGGAGACTTTCCCAAGAAATGTGAAAGGGGCATCATAATGTACATAAAAGAATATCTTAAGCCTGTGGAAATCACATATACTAATAACTTTAGAGAACAGGGTTGGGTAAAAATAAATCTCCAAGACAAGAATAAGCTGCTAATAGGATTAATTCACAGGAGTACAAACAGTAATGAGGAGAGAAACCTGGAATTTCAGACTTCTCAGGAAAGTAACTGAGCAAGGAAATGAATATTCACACATCCTGATAGTAGGCAACTTTAATTTCCGAAAGATAAACTGGGACTCCTGGACAGGAGATACAGATGGGGAAGCTTTCCTGGAGAGGACAGCTTCTTATTCCAGATGGTCAGTAAACCAACAAGAGTGAGAGGCGCAGATAAGCCTAGTCTGTTAGTTCTGGTGCTTACTAATGATGAAGGAATCATAACAGACATGGAGTATGAATCACCTGTCGGCAGCAGTGACCATACAGTCCTCACTTTTAATGTCGTATGTGACTATGCAGAAGTGAAAGGAGGTGAGAAATGACTAAATTATGACAAAGGAAATTATGTAAAGATGTTTGAGTATATGGATATAAACTGGGATATTCTCCTGGAATGCAAAACAGTCAACGAGATGCTCATGATTTTCCTGGAGAGGTGGAAGAAGGCCCAAGAGCTATTTATCCAGAGTACAGGAGCATAACCAAGGGGAATAGGAAGATGAAGATCTCCATCTCACCATTAGCCAAGAAGGCAATTAAGGATAAGAATGTGGCTTGGAACAGATATATGAAAACTCGGAGTAAGCAGGACAGGTTACAGTATACAAGGGCAAGAAAAAATAAGGTAAAGCAGGTGGTGAGGAAGGTCAAAAGAGACAAGGAAAGGGATATAGCAAGGAATGCCAAAGTTAATCCAAAGATGTTTTGGAAGTACGCGAATTCCAAACGGAAATGTAAAGTAGGGATATGTGAATTGCATACAGAACAGAGAAACAGGGCGAGATCCCCATAGCATCAACAGATAGGGAAAAGCAGAAGTGCTGGCTGATTTCTTTACCAGCGTCTTTACTGTAGAACCAATAGGAGAATTGCCACTGTTCGACAAATGAAGGTATAATGAGAAATCGGACAACACACCTTTCGAAAGCCGAGACATAGATGTACTCAAAGCTTCACACACAGAGGCTAAAGAAACTGCAGCTACCAACATTAAAATACAGGCAGATGAGAGGGGATATTATAGAGACCTACAAAATCATTCAAGGCATCTATGATAAATGAATCACAAGTCAAATCTTCACGTTCAACACAGCTGATACCAGAGGACATAGCTAAAAATCTACAAGAACTACTCAAGATTGGATATCAGGTAACAGTCCTTTGTTAATCACGTGACAGACATATGGAATGGACTTCCACACTAGGTCATTAATGCGCCAAATCTCCAGTGTTTTGAGAGTAGATTGGATAGGTGCTGGAAGGATCAGGGCACGAAGTACGACCATAGCAAGAACTATTCTGCAATATGAATTATGAGCAGATTGGGATACATGCCAGTCTTGGTATTTAATGGGGAGCTGGTGTTTATACATTACAAACGTGACGGATTGTGATGTATTTTAGATGTAATTAGATTGTGAGCAGGCGGACATGGGCATGGTATCCATGTCAGATCTCCCAGCCTCATAACTATTTAAAATACAAACTGTATTAGCCCTGTAGTATATGCCCTGGGTATATGTGTCTATCTTGTATACTGTACTAGATCGGTTGTGTATATATATGTATGTACATGTATATGAAGGTATACATGTATATGTATTCTAGGTATATGTATATTATAGGTAGCGGTAGTGTTTGGTATGCCTAAATATATTAATTCTACTATTTGGGAGGTTGTGTTTGTGCACCAAGGATGTAATTGGATGGGATGGATTGCAGACTCGCGCCAATTCCGGATTAGTGACAGTGGTATAGAGAGGTAAACAAACTAGTCAGGCTTGGTGGGTGAGTCTTCCTGGTAGGCGGCACACCGCAGCTCACCTACGTGTAAGGACTGATTAGGTGTCTTGGTTGTAGGTGGCACATCGCAGCTAACGACCAGAACACTCTCGCCTTGCCTGCGTCAGACAGATGAAATCTTAAGTATTAGAGAACAACTACGGTGTATACTGTTGTACTGTTTAGGATATATCTGTATGTGTGTGTACTGTACAATAATCATGTAATTTGTAAGATAATACAATTTTGCAAATATAATATTGTGTAAATATGTCCTTCTTTCACCTGGAAAGAATGAATAAACTGTAAACTGTAAATAAGACTATAATTCCCAGAAGGTTTAGGATAGGGAAATGATTATAATTATTATTATTATAAATTTTTTAACCTGTGACAGGATATGGAGTGGAACATAGAGACAAAAATGCTTGCGTTCTGTAAATTAACTTACCAGTAGCTTAACTTTATCATCATCATCATCATCATTTTATGAGGCATAAGCCATTGTCTTGTTATTGCCTCAGGAAACTGTGTTGGTATTGTATAATTACTTACTTATGTTTGCTTATGTTGTTTCTGACAGCAGGCTTATGCCTCGATGGTCAGATCTTCTTCATCATGATATTGTGCACTTCCTCTTCCGGTTTCTATTGGTGTATAGACATTTCGGTAGCCAACCGTTTTCGGTAGCTTGGAGTACATTTTCGGCAGCCCGTTTTCGGCAGCTTATATTACTGTGTCGTTTATTATTATCCCTGTGTTACCTATATGTTACCCTTACCCTATATCTATTTAACAGAGTCAATATAACAGAAATATATACTAATACTATATGTGTGTATTATATAGTATTAGTATATATTTCTGTTATATTGACTTTGATAGATTGAAATCCATACCAAATTACCACAGAGGCTAGCTTTTGACTGATGAATTTTATTATGTTTGTTTTTCTCAGCCATTTTTTTCAGCCATGCAGACTCTAAGCGCAAAACGAACTATGAGCTCGCTGTTGCGATGAAAGTCAAGTGCCGTGACGAATATTGCTTTTGTAATGCTGTGAAATATAACTTCATGTTATTTTGAAATAAAGACGCAGGCCTATCGATCATTCTTTAATAAAGTGATTGGCCTCTAATTATTACAAATTTCAGTTCAAATGTATGTTATTAACAGACTATACCAAAAATTAAAAAAGAAATTCTAGAATATTAAAGGCTTAGCATAATATTTGAAAAGCAGGTTCGATTTGGAAAATCTATGTATCATGTAATTCATGTATCGCATGAAAATGAGAATTTTGAAAATAGTTTTTCGGGCTGAGACGTGGAGTAGATTTCCTCCAATCTTCGTTAAGCTCTACCAAATGCCTGATGAAAGCAAATTTTGAAATGCGCTTAGAAAATAAAAATAATTTCGAAAAACCGCGAGAAACTTATAATGTTACATCTGTAGTGGTCGAAAGATTAATACAGACTAACGAACAATCTGAATCGCAAGTATGACCAGCAACTGCACATGCATTTTGATTTGTGGAAGTTGTTCCTGAAAGCTGGTTGGTTAGAGCTATCGCCATTGTACATGTATTTGTAATCCGCGCATGTGTGTAATCCGACCATTGTAATGGTTTCCTGCAATCAAAGCACATGCTAGCTAGACTCGGCGGGTGATAACTGTCCTCAGTTTATAATCCCTGCTGTTTTTTTAATGCCAAAAATGTTAAGATGTGATCTCTTGCGCAACAACTTTCAATATGACATACATACCTTGTAAGCGAATAACTTTTAACAAACAAATTAATTTCAAAATATGCAACGGTTTAATTAATTGTAACAAAATTTAATTTCAAGCAGCTTGTACGCGCTCACTCGATTGCACATATAAGAGACCACATATATAAATCTGTTATGGACATTTTTGAAAATAATTTGACTGGAACCTGTTGCTGATATTGGCAGCAACAGCGTCCGGTCAAAATATTTACACAAATATTCAACCTATCCCAACAAATCTACTTATTCAATAAGTAACCGATAATAACAACATGGAATGTTTCGACTGGCGATCGAGGCATTCAAAGGGGTAGCTCCTACACCGCTAGGTTGATTCCTATCGACTCCATTGTGTGGAGTTGGTGGATCCAGTGGCATTCTTTCTGCCTTCTCCAAACGGTGGAGTTTGGATCTGTTGGATCCGAGGATAGGACTTGAACGATCTTATACTGCATGTCATTTCTTTGGTGCTTGGGTCTATTGAAGTCACAAGATACTGGTGTGTCATGTCTCTCGTGTCTGTACAGGTTCGTGATGGAACATAGGTGTTCTTGGATCCTGATTTTAAAGGGCCGGAGGGTTTCTCCTACATATTGTGTGCCACCGGTTCTGCAATTGAGGAGATAGTCTATATTGCGTGTCTGGCAATTGCTTATAATTTTGCCTTTATAGGATAGGCCGGTGTGTTGGCTTTTAAAAATCTGGATTTGTGCATGTTTTTGCAGATATTACAGTTCTTGGTTGGGCAAGGGATTAACAGATTGCAGTGTTCTTGTGCAGGTTGGTCTACATGTGTAGGTGTGGGAGTTTAGCCCTGACGATTGTATCTTTGATTGTTTTATTCTTTTTGAAACCGATTAGGGGTTTCTCTTGGAAGGCCAGCCTACAGCGTTCTGTGCCCTGTAGGATGGGCCAGAATTTGGAGATTGTGTCCTTCAACATCAGACCTGTGCAGTTGAATTCGCAGACAAAGATTTGTCTGTAGGACTTTGATGGGGGGGGGGGGGGGGTGTGTGTGTGTTTAATAAGTGACTGGTGGTCCTTGGACCGGGCTGTTTTTCTGGCCTTTTGTAGTATCTTGGTAGGGTAGCCCCTGGCCATGTAGTGTCCCTGCATGGCCAGGCTGTTTCTATCAAAATCTTTGGATGGTGGAGCAGATCCTTCTAAGCCTAAGAAATTGGCCATATGGGCTGGCATCTTTGCAGGAGGCCGGGTGGGCAGACTCATAATGGAGGTACCCATGTGTGTCTGTGGGAGTGGTATAAAGGTCGAAAATGATGGAGTTTGTTGGTGAGATTTGGACCATGGTGTCCAAAAAGGAGACTTGGCGGTTTGATGATTCCATTGTGAATTTGATGCCATGGTGTAATGCTTTCATGTGGGTGACGAACTCTTGTAGGGCTTCGTGCCTGCCCCATGCTCCCAGATCATAAAGATATCGTCTATGTATCTTACATATAGTGCTGAGGAGTATGGTGTGTTTTGTAGCAGCTTATCTTCTAGGATGATCATGAAGATGTAGGCATAAGTGCATGGTGATTTGCTTCCCATTGCAGTACCGCCCACTTGGAGATAATTTTCTCCATTAAATTTGAGGCTGTTGCACCCCAAAACAAGTTTCAGGAGGTTGCAGAGGCCCCTGATTAAGAGTGTGCCAGCCATACCATGTCTTTTTTGTAATGATGGCTACCGCTCTGATGCCTACTCTATTTGGGATGTTTGTGTATAGGGATGTGACATCCATGGTGACTAGTAGCGAATTTGGTTTGAGTTGGCACACCAGAAGAACCAAGAATTACTACAGCCAGCGGCACATCCGTATCCCACTGGATTCACCATCCCAAGGAAGGACGCTCTCACCACATCCATCAACACGCCGAACCAGAAGGGCCAACCATTAACAAGCCCGAGGACCACGCAGAGAAATGATGCCCACGCAGACCACTTTACTAGGATCAGAAATTGCTTTATAGACCTCTTTGGCAGCGCTAGTGATGCAGACCTGTATGCATCAGATTCTCAGGCCATACATCCGGCACATTTAGACGTAACTGCACCCGCGAATCTTCAGATGCAGCGCGATACCAACATCACTAACATTCTTTCAAATAAAACTATAAGTGAAATTAGATTAGATTTTTATGGCCAGAGATCACCTGTCTCCGACAGTTCAGAGGAGACCCTGGATCAAACAACTAACAGTCCTACTGAGTACGCACACCCTGTGCCAGCCAGCAAAACTTTCTCAGATGTCACCATTTCAGAAATGGTTGAGGCAAATAATTTCATTAAACGCTCTCTTGGGGTCACCAAAGATCACCAAATCTAGAACATAGACTGTCTACAGTGCTATTTAATTTTCAGACTGGCGGACGCGAAAAACCCCTCCAGGTCCTTTTAAGAAGGTTATGCATCACATGGAAACACACACGCTCCATGTGACCGAGGATTCATGAGGCATATCCACATTTCACAAATATATATATATATATATGTATTTATTTATCTATTTTCTCTAGCGGCAGAGTGGTTTCCGGATGATAACTCTGTTGCTGTTTGTGGGATCGCATTGAAACTTCATAGGGTGGTTGGACTAGGTCTTGGTAAGAGACCTATCGAAATAGACGATCCGAAATCCAAGATAGCCACCGGCGGCCATCTTGAAAATTGGTTTCCGGAGGATAACTCTGTTACCGTTAGTCGGATCGCATTGAAACTTCATAGGGTGGTGGGACTAGGCCTGTGGAAGAAACCTATCGAGATTGATGATGATCCGAAATCCAAGATGGCCACCAGCCACCGGTAGCCATCTTGAAAATTGGTTTCCGGATGATAACTCCGTTACCGTTTATCGGATCGCTTTGAAACTTCATAGAGTGGTTGGACTAGGTCTGGGGAAGAAACGTATCAAAATTGACAATGATCCGAAATCCAAGATGTCCACCAGCCACCGGTAGCCATCTTGAAAATTGGTTTCTGGATGATAACTCTGTTATCATTTATCGGATCCCTATGAAATTTCATAGGGTGGTTCGACTACCTCTGGGAAAGAAACCTATCGAGATTGACAATGATACGAACTCCAAGATAGCTGCCAGCCACCAGTGGCCATCTTGAAAATTGGTTTCCAAATGATAACTCTGTTACTGTTTAACGGATCCCTTTGAAACTTCATAGGGTGGTTGGACTAGGTGTGGAGAAGAAACCTATCGAAATTGACGATGATCCGAACTCCAAGATGGCCGCCAGCCATGCACTGCCATCTTGAAAGTTGGTTTCTGGATTTCATTTATTGGATCACTTCCTACGGTCGTTGGAATATGTCTGGTGAAGAAACGTATCGAAATTTACGATAATTCAAAATCTGATATGGCCGCCAGTCAGCGGCAGCCCTCTTCGAAAATTGGTTTCCGGATGATATCTCATTGACCGTTTAACGGATCGCTTTGACACTTCATAAGGATGACTGGTCTGATGGGGCTGAGGAAGAAATAAATATTTTCTGATAGCTCTCATTCATTGGTTTGTCATCATGGCGGGGTATTATGCACCATTTGCGGAGCTCTTGTTAAACTAACTTTCCTTCCTGCATACCAGCATCCTTCGTTCACGTAGTGAGCACACCACCAACGATTTGACACCTTCACTACCTTCTTATTATTCATCATTTGTTCCTGGATCCCGCTCATACATAGGGACAAAAAACTATTTCAAAACATGAAGACTTTTTGGAAACACAAACGCAATTCCATGTCGACTTGTGATGTGGTGTACGGGAACAAGTATACCAATTATTTATGTATTTATTTGTTTGTTTATTTTACCTTTCTGAATCCGCACATCAGCGCATTCAATAATACTCACCATCAAGAACTGTGCCCAGCTGCAGCGGGCATTCTCATCTTCATACTATCCGGGACTCTCTCTCTCTCGGTTTTGTTATCCATAATGTCGAAGGCACCAACTAACATGGTCCCTTCAGAAAGGATTACTTCTACCTTTTTTGTATGTTCTGTGTGTCATCAAGAGTTAACTTTTAACTGTATATATCAAATTCTATTGCTATAGGGCAACAGTATGCCCACACTGGCATACAACAAAATACAACACTACTAGCCTAAATTAGACTATTGCCATTTTAATTATTTATTTCACCCATTCAAGACACCATAAGCACTGAAAACCCACATAACAACAGAGGGCCTAGTAAATCTTTGCACCATGTCATCGCCTGTGATGAGTCCTGCAATTCACCTTTCCAGAGTACCCACCCATCATATGACGTCATAATGAACTGTGTGGTGTGTACAATGACATCATAATAAATGACGTCAATAAGTACGTCACGAATGCATATTTGATGACGGTCTATGGGCTGTTGTACAAATTGTTTGCTTTTACTATTTAATAAATATTCAACTGCTTCCCTTTATAGTTTTCAGGAAATTGATAGCTAGGGCATTCGGGGATCGATCAATCCAAACACGGCGAGGTGTGGGTGGAGCTTAGCTAATGATGGGCGGGGCATAGCTAAAAATGGAAAGGTCCATTGGACGAAATGCTATAAAGTCTGAATCATAATTCACGTCAGTCTGCTCTATACCTACCATATCCCCCCTCCCCCCAAATACCGCCCACCCAACATCCATCCCACACACCACATTGGTACACAAAAAATGCCAACGCGTACCGCCAACACAAAACGCCCACACGCCACACATCAGGTACCGCCAAGAAAACCAACACCACCAAACCAATACCACCAGGTAGCAGTCACACCATACATGTATCACCGATCTGAATCTTCTGAAAGAATGGGTCGACAACTGGCAACTGAGGTTTAATGCTACAAAATGTAAAGTTATGCATTTGGGTAGAACAAATGCCAGATACAAATATACCATGCAAGAAAAATCTGAAGCTATAACCCGTTCAACCAACATGCCGAAACAGCAGTGAACAAAGCGAATAAATTAGTCAGCATGATCCGTAGGTCCTCTGACTTCCTAAATTCAAGCACTTTCAGTCAACTCTACAAAAGCCTAGTACAACCCCACTTGGAATATGGAAACGTTGTGTGGTCACCTCTATACAAAAAAGATATAAACATCCTCGAAAGTGTTCAATGTAGAGCAACAAAGACCTTCCAGGACTAAACGTATGGAGACTGCCTGAAATTCCTGAAACTGACAAGTTTAATTGATCGACGTCTACAAGATGACCTTATCGAGGCTTAATACACATATAAAAATGTACAAATACACACACTGCATATACACGGTTGATGCCTAGAGCCCCCTGCCATCCAACAAATGCGACCGAACCCATGGCAATAGCTTCAAACTACACAAGCAGCATTTTCAACACTGACACCAGAAAACATTTCTTCAGCATTCGGGTAAAAAACCACTGGAATAGTCTTGCTGATACTGTGGTAACCGCTCCAACTCTTAGCTCCTTTAAAAGGCGGCTAGACAAATACTTTGACAACGCGTCTTACACAACACAGTTCCCGATCCAACCTGTCCGCACCCAAAACATTCAGCAGGTACAACAAATCGATGAAGAAGAAAGTGAAGCCCAGCTACAGGCTGCCTAGCCTATACAGCAGAAGAGGACTATGTAACTATATACTCCGAAAGTTCATGTTTGGACTCCCAAAACAAAGACCAAGGAAGTCCTGGACACTCTTTTTGGTCATAGTGCCACGAAAACAATGATTTCCATGTATCCTACTTGGACTCCCAAAACCACTACCCAGGAGGTCCCAGACTGCCTGTGTTTAGAAGTTAGTGGAAGCCCTGCGTGTAAACTATGATGTTTCTTTGCTAATACCTGACTTCTCATCCAACATCTGTCCCATGAGGGCACTTGTATGAGGGCAGCACTAATTGCCGAGCGGCAGTGGGACAATAAAGTCAAGTTTCAAAATATTCAACAGTGTTTATTAGATAATAAAGACATACAATCTGTACAACTTGATGGACTATTAAACATTTACACGTATGACAGACATAATTGATTATGATGTCGGCCTACAGGTGATGTAGTAGATTATGACATCATATGATTGATTGATGAACTCGATTCCTCTAGATTGAGCGTGACAAAACTAAAATGGATTCCTTCATGTGTCCATTGTACATAGATGTATAGATTCCCTCAATCCTAGTTTTGAATTTCTCATCCGCAGTGGCTAAGGCTGTAGAAGAATATCTGAATAGACAGAATCGGCCATATAGTGCTGTGGATATCTTCAACAACCTACACAAAGAGTATGGAAAGACGGTATGTGTCTTACTTAATATATAGCTAAAACCTGTGCACTAGGCTTGCGCTATTACTTTTATGTGATTTAATAAAAAATCATGATTATTTTCTAAAATCAAAAATTTATATGATTAAAAATTAAATAATCGAATAATCGTGTATAATTTCTACTGCATAAGATATTTCAAATCCTACCCTGAATATATATGTACCATTTTTTGGTCATAATACATGTTCTAGGAAGGGTTAGTCCTACATGTATAATCGAGTACATTCTTTGAGCACATTTCTTTTGTCAAGTTTCGTAAAAAAAAATTGAAAAATGATACCACAAAAATTGAACTCATTTTCGCATGGTACAAATTCCCACCGCCTTGCGACTATGTTTAATGTATACCTCAAAACATCATCGCGGAAGTGAAATTATTAAATTAGGGTGTCTAAATATTGTATATCCATTAATAAAGATCATTTATTACATCCAAATTAATCCTGAATTTGACATAAAATGGCATCGAGAAAAGATATAAATCACGTGATTCGCCTCCAATCGCAAAAGATTGTTTTTAATACACCTTTCCGACTATTGACGTCATTACGCCAGAATTTCCATAAATCAACGTTCAGAGCAAAACTGGTGGCTGGTATAGCCGCCAACAAGCCGCTGACCCGCATTGAGTTACTTTTGCACTAAAATACACCGCAATCTAAAACGTTTCCTATGATAAACTAAAGTCATTATATTATTTAAATCATATATCATTGGGGAAAGTGCATTCAATTGTCGAAACATTAATGCATTATTTTTTATATTTTTGTAACATTTTCACTTAGTTAATGTTATTTGCGTACAATGTATATAAAATACACCATTTGACTTAGATTCATTAAATAATGAGCAATAGGGATATTTTAAAATTGCAATCAACTGTATTAAATTTTACAAAACTGCAGAAACTAATACAGAAATGTTTAGAAAATTGTCTTAGCTTTTCAATGATATATGACTCCAATAATATTATGTACATAGTTTTTCATATGCACTGCTTAAAGTGCACTGTATCTGATTCCCATAGTAAAATAATGCTGTTTGCGTGTCAGCTATCACGATTACCAGCCGGAAGTGGTATGCCCGATGCATTCGGGGAAGGTATTTTCCCAAACTACGTTAATGTGGGAAAGGTCTATTAGAGCGAGTACTCGGATAAAATATTCTGGACTCTGAATACTATATATTATCATTGCGCAATAGGAACTAAGTATTGTACTTTAGGTCCGATCGTTAGCCGTTTGTTAAACAACTCCGGTTAGCGTATAAGATCTTGCAAGAACACGGCGCCTCCAATCGCAAAAGAGCCAGCGGCTCGCCAACATAAGAAGCCCTTTATCGCATTTTAATTCTCTGACTTTCAAACAGTTTTTGTCATACATCTTGATTCCGTTTTGGATCATTTAATGTTGATCGACCCAGCCATTCCAGTGATACATTTTTTTTTTAAATGATGCGTTCTCTTCGTCTGCAAATGGACATTTTCTGTGAGAAAATTGAAATGTTCTTGAAGAAATTAAATTGTTAAAGGGTTAACACTTTAACACTCATATCAGCCAAAAACGGCTTCTGCAGTGGTCGTAACAAGACTATTTTTGAAAATTTACCACTGGAATGACTGGCTCGATAACCAAGCCAGTCATTCCAGTGATAATTTTTCAAAAATAGTCTTCTCCTGGTCTGCAAATTGACATTTTCTATGGGAAAATTGACATTATTTCGAACAAATTCCAGTGTTAAAGGGTTAAAGACCCTATAGCTGAAAGGTCTGCACTTACATGTAATATACAGAATTATGTGCATAAAACTGTTCTAGCGTGGCAATACTCACTCTTGAACATCTTTTCTTATAAATGTGACCACACAATAGTAAAAGAGATGCAAATTATGAATTTCACAAATATTAAAATTACAAACATAAACAGAACTAGCAACTTTCACCAGACATGCCAGAATGCCAGAGTACTTACATGTAGTGCGTCTGAGCGCTGTTGCATGTCGGCAACTGATTAATTCGTTTGATTTTGGATTTATAAATTATTGTTACTCAGCACTGTTAGGCTTTGGCCTTTGAGGCAAGTGGAGGATCGCGGCACACTCGCTCAACTATTTTCAGTAGCTGAATATATATATGAGTTCCTGAGCCAATTTGAGTCTTCCGTAAACAAATGTCAGAAACAATAACATGCAGCTCTATTAAAAAACCCAATAACTTATAAAAAATATGTGTAGCATACAATGTACACTGTACATGATGTGGCTTTAATCCTCTAGCACTCAAATCTCTCCACAGAAACTTGAACTTTCTCATAGAAAATATCCATTTGCAGGCCAAGAGGTTATTTTTGAAAATTTATCAATGGAGTGACTGGCTCGGGTATCGAGCAGTGTTTCTTATGGCATCTACATTTTGGCGGTCCCAGGGACCCCACACCTAGAAATCTAGGGGTCGCGACCTGAAATCTGGGCGTCCCAAACTGAGATTTAGGATTCTCATGCAGTTTTTCTTATTCATGCAAAAATTAGAGAGTATCATGGGTGCACAGCTATGAATTATGGGGTCCAATGCTGGCTTTTGTGGGGGTCTTTGTGCAAAAACCTATAAATCTAATTAATATTTCACAATCATGCAAGATTTTCAGGGGTCCCATGGGACCCACTACCACAACTTTTTGGGACCCCCTTTTACTTTTTGGGGGGGCTATACCCTAAAAAGGATCCTTATGATAAACCCTGGTATTGAGCCAGTCATTCGAGTGATAAATCTTCAAAAATAGTCTTCTTGATCAGTGTAAATGGACACATGACCAATATAAAAGCTATTTCTTGACCACTGTAAACATGGTAAAAGCCAGTCATTCCAGTTGTAAATTTAAAAAAATTTGTATCAAGCCAGTCATTCGAGTGATAAATCTTCAAAAATAGTCTTCTTGACGAGTTAATGGGTTAATAATTACTTATTGAGAACAGTAGTTTAGTTCTTAAGCCTGACGCTTGATTACGATTTTGTGTAATCCAGAAAGTCTGAATGGTCTCGGCTTGTTTTGTGGGGCCCCTTTTATACCCTTTTTGGTGGCCTAGGTTTTTTGCAGCCTTTAGTGGGTGGCTTTGTGGGTGTGCACATGTGTATGCTCATGCGCAATTGGTGAGTGGGTGGTCTGGCGGCTTTTTTGGTGGTTTTGGCGGCCTTTGACGGGTTTGGCGTTTTTTATTTGTTTTTGGGTGGCCTGCCGGCTTTTATTGGGTGGGTGGGGAGAGATGGGGGAGGGGGGGTTGGTGTGGGTTGGTGTAGGTTACATGTACTTGTAGTGGTTGGTTGGGGTATTCTTGTGGCAGGTGGGCATACGCCCATTGCTGGGATTAATGTCCTCAGTTTGTTTACTTGAGGGCATGATTCAGACTTTGTAGCGTTTCGTTCATGAAAATTTGAACTCATCAGAGACAATAGTGCCTTTTGTGGCCCGTTTCATATAGGATTCATGTCCCATATGTCCAATTGTTTTGCATGTTGTGTGCGTGAGCAGTTGTGCGCATGCACGGTTTGCTGTGGATGTTGGATGTGGTGTGTGTGCATGTACGCGGTGGCGTGACAAGTGATGCTTGGCGCATGGCGTGGACCATCAAGAATAACAGTATTAGTTACTATATTTATATAGTGTATAATCTTTTTAGAATGGTATGATAGGGCCTATAGTGCCGTGATGATGGTATAGGAATCAACGGAGGTGAGGGCAGAACCAGGAACCCCGAGCTGTATGTGCTTGAAGGGGTCCTGCTGCCCTCTGAATGGTGCTCCTGTGTTGGTGAGTTAGTCTGTAAACCAGATGGGCCTGCCATATCCAACAGGGCATCTAACGTGTCATCTATTGGAAGGATGGCATGTGGCAGTTTGTCCTGATGGTGCTTGAGGATAGTGTATCACGTTAGATAGGGCTGTAGTAGACCACTCACCTTTGTTGGCAGCTCTGCTGGTCACGCGACGGTTGTTGTCTGGACATCTGGTGAGAACAGTGGACCGTGTCTAGTGTTCGGAAACTTCTTTTTCGTTCTCTTGATGGGAGGGCCCAGGCGGACAAGTCGTACTCCCCCATGGCTATCTCAGAAGAGATAAGCAGGGATCTGATCGACCTGTCCCCCTTGTCGTGGGCCCTCCACATATGTTTTCTTAAATACTCTAAGCATCTGAAGTAGATGAGGTCCGTTAGATTGCATGAAACGCAAACCCACATGCATTTGCCTGTGTGGGAGGCTTTGTGGCGTTTTATGCCGTACGCGTCTGCATACATGTAGCTTTTCTTGCAGATTTGGCACTCGTGTCTGGCCATGTTTGTGCTAATGACATTGTGAGCGGTTGTTGGGGGTGTTTATGACGTCAGCCGCCTACTTGCTAAACTGCAAACTATGCCACAAACAATATGTGGGAGAGACTTTGAGACCATTCAGAATCAGGGTCTAAGAACACCTCAGGTCCATAACCAATCTTCACATAAAAGAAAATTATGACACTCCTGTCTCGCATCACCTCAATAAAAGCAATCATACAAGAGCCCACATGAGTTACCGCATTATACAGGTACTCTCCTCCGACCCCGCAGACCCAGAATCAACACCATGGAGGAGATCCAAAGAGTCCCATTGGATTCACCAACTCCATGTTAACCCTAACCCACACCATGGAACCAATAGGAATTAACTTAGCAGGGTGAGGACACACCTTTTCATGTGGGTCACGGGTCCCAGCCCAACACCCACACATGTTGTTACTATCCTTCTTGACAGGTATGTAAATGGATACTTGACCAATGTAAAAGCTATTTCTTGACCACTGTAAGCATGGTAAAAGCCAGTCATTACAGTTGTAAATTTTCAAAAATTGTCTTCTTTGTCCGCAAATGGACATTTGTCAAGACTACTGCAGAGGCCATTTTTGGCTGATATGAGTGTCATGAGTATATGGATAACTAACTAACATCATCTCTCGATTGCTCGTCAGATGATCTTACAAGTCACTCATAAACTATCCAGGTAGTTTTAAGCTTTTTATCATGGCGCTAAGGAAAAATATTACGGCTTTAGTAGTTAAATGTTGGTACATTTCTACACCCTATGATGGCTGTCATGATTTACTTTTTAACCAATCAGAAAAAACCTAGTGTGTCTGCCTCGGTATATATGCTCAGTCATAGAGGTGCCAGTTATAGTGTGGGAATGCGGTATAAAGAAAATCATACAGGTAAGCTGTTGAATATTTTTAAAACCAATTTGACTGGAAGTTGTTGCTGGCATAGGCAGCAACAACTTCCATTCAAATTAGTTTCAAAATATTTAACGGGATGAGTATTACATAATAAAGAATGTAATGCATTCACGCTTACATGGCATCACACACTATAGCTTGAGGAGACAAAATGGTGGTGTTCACTATACAACATTTACTCGATATTACAAAGCAGATAATTGCGATAGAAAGCAGGGAATGTGACAGAATATGCATGATATGAAATCCATAAACCATATTCTATCGATGCAATACAACATTTGAGATGAGATTAGCATCGCTTTAAAGTGTTAAAGGTTTCATTGCGTTGCCTTTTTACTGACTTCTCCAAGGCCTGAAAGGATGAATGTAATGGCTGAATAAGGCACGGACATGTGTGAAAGGCTAGATCATACGTGTAATCATTAGGTAGACCTGGCTAATGACTGTGAATTGTCCATAGTTACTATACAGAAATAGAATCAAAAATGAAAAAAAATACCAATGTGAAGAAAGGTACAAAAATGAGTAACACGCATGCACACGACTCTACAAATGAATTTCTTCTTTCAGGCAGTGGTCAAGGCTTGTGAGATGCTCGGCGCTTCTGGTCAAATCAAAGAGAAATTGTACAACAAGCAGAAAGTCTATGTTGCTGACCAGGTACATGTACTGTCCATTTCACTGCGAAAATGCAGGCATGCAGTACAGCTCACAAATAAATTTAGATGGTTTCAAAGTAAAATAAAACATACTGTTGAGTATGTTGGACTTAATTTAATTGAAAGCCATATGCTGTCTTGGCTTTCAATCAAATTAAGTCCAAAGTATTTACCAGAACATATCTGGCATCGTTTTCAAAATTGTACTAACTAACATGTTTCTGTGGTTTTTTTTGTTTTGGAAACATGTTAACTTATTTATGAGCTTACTATAGGTTGGATTGGATTTGTGTAGACCTTCCATATTTAAATTACCATTCATTTCCTAGCAGTTAATGAACGAATCCAGTCTCTCGGTCAAGCATATGATGTCATAGTCAAGTACATCACATGCAGGATGACATCATAATCAATTACATCATGAATGACGCTTAATAGTCCGTTATAGACACTTAAATAGTCTCAGGTTGTACAAAATGTATGTCTTTACTATTTAATAAGCATTCTGTTGAATATTTTGAAACTAATTTGACTGGGTGTGCAGCAACAACTCTCAGTAAAATTAGTTTCAAAATATTCAACAGCCTACCTGTATAGTTTTCATCAAATTGAGATTCAGAGAGTGTAGGGATCGATCGATCCCAACATGGTCAAAATGTACATATGCGCGTACATTGGAGGCAGAACTTAGCTAGAGATGTGCAAATGTAGCTAAAACTGGATTCCTCCATTACACTGAAAGGTTGCTCCCGATAATCTATAGATCAATGGCGAGATCCAACCTGTCACTCTGAAAAGCCATAAAAGCTTACATGTATGCAATGGAAACCATCTCTCATCTGCCATCTCTCATCTGCCTATCGTCCGTCGTCAATTTTTCCTGTAAATATCTCAAGAACCATATGGCTGAGTAGAAGCAGATGTGTTAGGAAGTAGCCTCAGAGATCCAAGATTGTTCATAAGAAGTTGATTGGTCCTTTTGGCTGATGCCAGCCACCTTGAAATATGTGCTATCTTTAAACACGCTTAAACATCTCCGAAAACAGCTTGGCCAATTTATTTGAAACTTAATCTAGGCTAGTATCTGAACAATGTGTGGTCAAGAGAACATGATCAGTCTATTTCTCTGGACTCTGGCGGGTAACTTGGATGACCTAGTTTTAGTGGCTGGCAAATACAAATTTATGATTTTGGAATCACATTGATCGATCATGTTATTCAAACAAAGCTAAATGGTCGGTGGCCGTCATGGATTTTCTGTTATTTCTAGAAATACATTTCAATATCTCTGAAGGTGCTAGATCTATGGAAATCGACATGAAGCTTAAAGGGATGCTAATCTTATCTCAGATGTTGTATTGTACCGATAGATTATGGTTTATAGATTCCCTATCATTTATATCCTGTCACATTCCCGTATCTGTATAACAATTAAATGCTTTGTAATATCGCGTAAATGTTGAACATTGATCGCCGCCATTTTGACTCCTCAAGTGATTGTGTGATGTCATGCAAATGCCAACACTACGTTCTTTATTATGTAATCCTTATCCCGTTGAATATTTTGAAATTAATTTAACTGGATGTTGTTGCTGCCTATGGCGTAATACCTGTATAATTGCTTTTATTCGAAATTGCCAAACTATAGCTGGCACCTCTGTAACCGAGCGTATATACCAAGGTGTGAACGCTAGGTTTTTTCGGATTGGTTTATAAGTAAATCATGACAGTCATCAGAGGGTAAAGCAACATTTAGATACTAAATCCTGAATAACCTTCTTTAGCGGTATGATAAAAAGCTTAAAATTACCTGCATAGTTTATGAGTGGATTCTAGATCACCTGAATAGCTCTCGAGAGATGAGGTTAGTTATCCTTTAAGAAGCTTCATCTAGTTTCTTCTTCCTCATCCTCTCCTTTCATCAGATATGTCAGAAGGCCACACCAATGGTTAGGATAAGGTGTGCCATATTTCTTAATTTCTTAAGGGCCATAGAGTGTACCCTCTGTGTTGGCACCATATATGCAGGCCAAGTGTATTGCCTAAGATCAAACATTTGTACATGTTAATCTATTGGCTAATGTATATTTAACCATTTAACACTTAAGCCATTGTAAACGCCTTCTACAGTGCGACTAAGTGGTCTTGAGAAATGTCCATTGATGAAGAGACTATTTCTGAAAATTTTATTGATTTGGCTAGTCATTTAAAAAATAGTCTACTCTTGGTCTGTAAATTAGGGCCCTGCGATTGTTAAATTTCCGCTCAAATCAAATATCGAAGCGAATATATTCGAAAAAATTAGAATCAAATTTTAAGTATTGAATAATGGAAATGTAGGCCTGGATGTATGTGAATATGCAAGTGTCATATCAGGTAAACTTATTTGTCATTCAATCATAGCAAGAAATGTGAAAATGCAGTGCTCTAGATAGAAACCCTGGGTGTGTAGACAAGAATTGAACCGAGATAATTTCTCAGAAATTAAGAAACCCGTACCATAAAAATATGATGTTCCTTGCATTGTAAGTCATAGAACATGCTGGCATGACTGGACATTACTGTTACTCCCACTGAATAGGGTGAGTAACTGATGACATATTTGTCCTAGCTCCATGAAAACATGTAAAATCACCAAAATATCTGCAAGGAGCCGTCAGAATTACACCTACATTTCGTAGTCTGTAGCCATTTTACTTAGGATATTTTGAGCTGCAGATTTTTCCTAGCATTCATAGCATGGTCTACACAAAGAATTTATTATAGTATTATGGTTAAAAATAAGATCTTCCATTTTGACAGTTATCTAAGCTAGCAACATAAAATGATCCAAAACGGAATCAGACATATGCAAAAAATTGCTTGAATGCTGAGCAATTCAAATGAGATAGGTTGCTTCTTAGGCAGGCCGGTGAAAATTAAACCTCTTTTGTGATTGAAGGCGTTCCACTGAACTATATAATATAGTACTATACTGGAAGGCATCCTAAATATATGTATGGATTTTGTAACATTGAAAACGTAAATATTGCAAATTAATATTACAAAAGATAATGTTTTTAAAACAGTTTGAATAATAATTTCACTATATCCTAATCAGCAAATTCATTTGGCATTATATTTATGGGCGAAATGTGTTCACTTTGGCGAGTTAGTTTGGGACGACTTGGTTACATTATGATAATTAGATGGCAACTCAGCGGAGTAAATTTAATGGATGCGATTTTTTTACAAATGCTCTTTCCGATACAAATTTTCAAACAATAAATGCCAAATTCCGATGATTTATTGTTTTATAACGCAAATTTATTTTAGACTACCTGTACATATCATGATATTACTCTCAATTGAGCCAAGAATGCACTATCTCGCTCTCAGTGTAGATATCGGGAGAATGCGAATGGGGTATTCCCACATGTTGCAACTGGCGACAATATTTTAACACCTGTATAAGACTGTTTTGTGGAGATTTGGGCCAAATCTTTGCATACTATTTACATTAATTGGGCACATAATAGGGCCGAAAATACCAAATTTATTTTGCAGAAAACATTGTGCTCTGATCCACATGAATCAGTTAATGGATCAGTGAACACTTTATCATGATGGCACATTTAAAATACTGATCCAGACACGGCTACCACTACCAGGTTACCATGCTCAAAATAGGATTTTATGGGGGGAAAAAGACACAAAATAAGTTTTATTGAACAATGTACATCAAAGAGAGTATCATACTACCCAAGCCATCATTCTATGTTGTCCAATAATGTGAAGACCTAAAGCCTAACCCACCATTTGAAAACTTTGAATCCAAAAAAATCAAATCGAATCGAAGCTTCGTGGCGATATCGAATCGAATTGAATACTCGAAACTTCGCAGGGAGAAATGAATATGGGAAAATTTATATTTGCTTGAACCGGTTTAATGGTTAACGGCTGAATGCATAATGGTCAAACATGTCCAACGCTAATGATTCAGGTTAGCTTCCAACGTCTCTCAGTGTCTTGCTACTATGGGTCCAATCACGCGTAAACTGTTATCATTGACCTTTAGAAATTGTTTTCTCTGAAATTTGTCAACAATATAATTATAATTATGTCCCTCTCCCCTCCCTCATCAAAAATATATATGTGCTATATATAACATAATTTGCTTTTTTCACATGATTGTTTCACATGGTCAGTCTGGCATACTTTTAATGGGGTATTACATGATTGCATTTACGGGTGGGTGGGCAGCAGAGTGGTTTCCGCACGATAACTCCACTACCCTTTATTTGATCGCTTTGAAATTTCATAGGATGATTGGACTAGGTCTGAGGAAGAAACGTATTAAAATGACGATGATCCGAACTCCAAGATGCCCGCCAACTACCAGCAGCCATCTTGAAAATTGGTTTCCACATGATAACTCCGCTACCGTTTATCGGATCGCTTTGAAACATCATAGGATGACTGGACTAGGTCTGAGGAAGAAACATCGAAATTTACGATGATCTGAAATCCAAGATAGCAACCAGCCACCGGTGGCCATCTTGAAAATTGGTTTCTGCTCAGTAACTCTGCTAACATTTATCTGATTGGTTTTAAACTTCATAGGATGATTGAAATAGGTCTGAGGAAGAAACCTATCAAAATCGACGATAATATGACGTCCAAGATGGCCCCAAAAGCTATAGAAATTGACAATTCTCCGACATCCAAGATGGCTGATAGCCACCCGTGGCCATCTTGAAAATTGGTTTCCGGACGATAACTCGATGACCATTCATGACCATTTAGTGGATCACTTTGAAACTTCCTGGGATGACTGGTCTAGGTCATTGCTACATTGTATTTTGTAATAGCTTTCATTCATTGGTTTGTCATCATGGCAGGGTATTATGCGCCGTTTGCGGAGCTCTTGTTGAAGAATATATGCATACCAAATGTATCTTTTCAACTGTAAATTTATTTCCCTGTTTCGCATTCTTCTGTTGTAGTCACAGTTCCCGGATGTTGACGATGCAGAGATTAAACAAATGGATGGACAAATCGTGCAATTGACTCAGACACATCAGACAAGTCAAACAGAGCTTAAACAACTGGATGCTGACCTGCGGTCATTAACCAGTTCACTGACCACTGAGAATGCTAGTGACCAACTAGTTCAATCGGAAAAAGACTGTGAATTATATGAAACAAAGTTAAAAAAGCTCCAATCAGGAGGAAATATGATTTCGCCAGAAGAGAAAGACAGAGTGCATAAGAGTCATGAAAAGTATATAAAGGAGTGGCGAAAACGGAAACGGATGACAAACGATATTTTGAATGCTATTCTCGACGGTTATCCGAAATCCAAAAAAGAATTATATGACGATGTGGGTGTCGAAACAGATGAAGATTACAATGTCTCACCTCCGACCTGAGACGGAGAGAATTCTATATGTACTTTTATTGTTAAGATTTTAACTGCCATGTTCTCGTTTTTCGCTGGTTGCCTATTCTGTTTATTTAACCGCCTGACTGCTGGGTTTGCAGACAACATATTCGAAGGGTTATATCTTTGGACCTGCTAAATATTTTGAAAACAATTTTACTGAAAGTTGTTGGTGGCCAAGCCGCCAATAACTTTCAGTCAAATTGTTTCCAAATTATTCAGTAAGTCAAGAGTTTTTCCTCATTGAAAATATTGTCTAGTGGTTTGTAGCAGGGAAACAGTTACGTATAACTGGTACTGCCGATGACAGGAACATCGTTTAGTAAAATTGTTGTTCTCAATTTGCGCCAAGCATGACATTTGCCAGTTATCTTACCATTAGCTCCACCCCCACACAACACCATTGTATAACATGCACACATGCCTAGCAACTGTTACAGTACATTATGCAATCACCCTTAGTGCTCAGCATATTTATTTTTTATTATTTCAGTTTTAAAAATATTATTTAAATCTATGAGACCTGGGGATAACGGATGAATTTCCAGTCCCCCTTCCCCCCCCCCCCCCCTAATAAAACCACAACAACAGCTCCTCATATAGATAGCGAGATTTTGGATAGAGTATCAGAATGTAGGGTGATGATAAATTTACAGTGCTATTCAAAGTGATATTGTTTATGATTGCATAATTTAACCCTTGAATTTGTTCAAGAAAATTTCAACTTGCTCAAAGAAAGTGTCAATTAGTAGACCAACAGATTTTTGAAAATGTACCACGGAAATGACTGGCTCGGTAATCAAGCCAGTCATTTCAGTGGTAAATTTTCAAAAATAGTCTCATACGTCTGCAAACGGACATTTCTCAAGACTACTGTAGATAACCCAATTTTGGCTGATATCAGTGTTAACGGGTTAATTCTTACAGTAAGGAATATTTTGTTGAATATTTTGAGACTCATTCTCCTGGGAGCTATTACTGCAAGCCTATCACGCATATGGCAGCAACAGGTTTCCATTCACTTTAGTTTCAAAACAACAGATTTCCGGCCTGTATATTGGTCTTATAATTGTGAAACAGGAATTTCAATTGTATAGCGCCTATTGTCTTACTACGCCTGGTGTCAGCAGACCATGAATTATTCAGAAAATGGATATATTTCTATTTGCACTTCGCAACTAATATGCATTGAAAATCTGTCTTTGTCTGTCAAATCTTTAACAATTTTGACAAAGCGGTCTATGTTCCAACTATAGTGGTTCACTAATACTAATGACACATGATCACCTTCATGTACACAGAAATGGGTTTGCTCGCGAACACCTGGGTTTGCATGCACAAGCTCACACACTCATGTGCACGCACGCACGCACGCACACACACTGGATCATCTTGAAAATCTGAAATGCTTCATTGGCAATGCCAAACCGCGTAAATAATGTTTGACTTATCAAGCCTATTATTCTGTTGGTCAAAAGATCATGGCCACTATAATCCTTATTTATCCATATTAGCTATGTTCTAGATCCAAGCCATGGGTTGTGACACATGCAAAAAGGGGTAAAGTTGTGAAAAAATAAGCGGCAATAAAGATAACGGTTACCATGTCTGTGAGATGTGATTATCATGTAGTTTTGCGTGACACAGTAGTTCCATTCTGTATGCTGACATACATGTATGTTTATCTTCGACCAATTGAAGAGATTTACAGGTGGAAACCCTGTATATGAGTGACTAATGAACCTTTCCAGTTTTAGCTATGGGACCTATACCCGCCGGTCCCTAGTTAATATCCGCCCACCCCTCGCTCGTGTTGGAGTCGATCGATCCCTGAACTTCCTGACCATCAATTTCCAGAAAACTATGCAGGTAAGCTGTTGAATATTCTGTGACTAATTTGACTGGGCGCTGTTGCTGCCCATGGCCCTATTAGTTTCAAATTATTAAATGGTAAAGCCATGCAATTTGTACAACGTGTCAGACTATTAAGCATTAAAGGCGGACTATATCGAGTCATTCATGATGTCATGATTATGACGGCAGCCTACACATCACGTAGTTGATTATGACGTCATATAATTGAGTGAGGAAATGGATTCATGAATTAGATGATGTACGCTAATGGCCAAATCGTAGGGATTTCGATAATGGTGTTGAAATTTGCTGATTATCTCTAGTTATATAATTATGCAGATCTCGTTAATTATTGTTTATAATTTATTATCTAAAACACGATCAAATATGAATGTCATTATTCTGTTGTCATTGAGCATCATGTTTCTCACACTGCGTCTCATCCAGGGCCCTGTTGTCCCCAGGGGCAAGTATGCCTTTTAAACTAGGTAACTTCTGGGGCAACCTAGCTTCCAGGTTGCGCCATTTGTATAAATTCTGTTGAAAATATGTATTGTTGTAAGCTATACAAACTACAGAATCCTTGTAAATACCAACTCAAGCATTATAGTACGCCTTTATCCCTCATATCAGCCAAAAATGGCTTCTGTAGTGGTTTTGAGAAATGTCCATTTGCAGACCAACAGAAGACTATTTTTGAAAAGCCAGTCATTCCAGTGTTAAATCTTCAAAAACAGTCTTCTCTTGGTTTGCAAATGGACATTTTCTATGAGAAAATTGAAATTTTCTTGAACAAATTTAAAGGGTAAAGAGGGGACACCTAGATAATGTGTTATTTTCAGAGCCTGCATAAGTATTCATGGTGAGTGTTTATTTAGTCTGTTAACCCTTTAACACTCAAATTTGATCAAGAAAATTTCTATTTTCTCATAGAAAATGTCTATTTTCAGACCAAGAGAAGGCTGTTTTTGAAAATTTATTAAGCCAGTCATTCCAATGGTAAATTAAAAAAAATAGTCTTCTATTGGTCTGCAAATGAACATTTCTCAAGGCCAGTGCAGAAGCTGTTTTGGGCTGATATGAATGATAAAGAGTTAAATGGTCGAGTCGGTATTCACAAGGATTCTGTAGTCTATAGCTTACAACAATACATATTTTCAACAAAATTAAATTTACAGAAATGGGCAACCTGGAAACATAATTTAAATGGCGTACTTTCCCCGGGGACAGCACAATATTTTTTTGATTTTTAACCCCTGATCTCTGGAAGTGTATATGCTTATCAAACATGAGAACCATTGTATCGAAACTCGTCAAACTTGGTACAAATTAACACCGTTCAAGTTGTAAGCTGCTTAAAGCATAAAAGACCAAACCTTGAGTGGTCAATAATAGAAACCTAATTTGAAACCTTAATTGATGGAGTCAATATTTCAAGGTAACTATACAGGTAAGCGGTTGAATATTTTGAAACTAATTTGACTGAAATTACTTTCAAGATATTCAACTGAAGGGTTGTTAAATTGTAAATTAATCATAATCAAAGACATATAATGGACCTTTCTAGTCTTATCTATGGCGCGCCCATCGCTAGCTAAGCTCAACCCACACCTCACTCTGCGTTGGGTCGATCAACCCCTAAACTCCCTGACTATCAAATGACCCAGTGAAAATTTTAAAAAAATATTAAAAAATAATGCATTAATGATTAGACAATTGAATGCACTTTCCAATGATGTATGAATTAAATAATAGTGATTTTAGTTTATCATAGGAACGGTTTAAATTGCTGTGTATTTTAGTGCAATAGTAACTCAATGCGGGTCAGTTACTTGTTGGCGGAATACAAGCCAGCAGGTGTGATGTGAGCAGTGTTTTAGGGGAATCCCGGCGTAATGACGTCAATGTGGGAAAGATGTATTGAGATTCCGCGAGTGCAGGGTTCGATCCCAACACAGGCAACGCGTACAATGTAGGTGGAGCTTAACTACAGATGGGTGGGGCGTAGCTCAAACTGGATTCCTCCATCCATACACCTTAGTGACAGACTATTGCCACCTCCATAGTTATTTTGATTGGGAGGTCAGTTAACAAGTAATGCGATTGATTATGACACGAGTGATGGATCTGATCCATCCGTTAGCCACGTAGTCTCTGACTATTGACGTTTAACCCTTTGACACTCAAATTTGCTCAAGAAATCTTCAATTTTCTCATAGAAAATGTGCATTTGCCGACCAAGAGAAGACTATTTTTGAAAATATTACCACTGGAATGACTGGCTCTGTTATCGAGCCAGTCATTCCAGTTGTAAATTTTCAAAAATAGTCTTCTCTTGGCATGCTTGGTCGGAAATTCGACACCTCAAGACCACTGCCGAAGCTGTTTTGGCTGATCTGAGTTAACATGTTATTACCATGAATAAGTACAATTACTGAATATATCTTTAGTGTGCTGGAAGGACTAGGACTAGGTGCATATTGGAATCGGTCTCTCCATAAATATGGATTATGAGTAACAGTTTCAACCCTTTGATGGTTAAGCCAGCCAAAACCGGCCTCCACAGTGGTTTTTAGAAGTGTCCATTTTGCTGGTCAATAGAAGAGTATTTGAAAATATTACCACTGAAATGACCGGCTCGGTTATCGAGGCAGCCATTTTCAGTTGTAAATTTTTTGAAATACTCTTCTTAGCCTTCAAACGGACATTCACTAACCAAGAATTTAGATTTTTTGATAGAGTCTTCTTAGTCTTAGCAACCCTTCTTGGCCTGCAAATGAACACTCCTCAAGATCCCTGCAGAGGCTGGTTTTGGACGGCTTCATCAGGAAAGGTTTAATAAACATTCTATTGAAAATTTTGAAACTAATTTGACTGTAGTGTGTGGATGTTAGATAGTACTGGGCAAGAGATTTCCTCCATTCCAAACATGAAGAGATCACCGATAGATGGTAGAAAATTATCTTAGATCGTCCACTGTGCCACTCTGAGTGTCGGACGTTCAGACATTTCATCAGTACCAGCAGGTACTGTGCAGGGGTTGAAATTAACACTAACCTGAGGCTAGTAGAAATGGATGAATTGAATCCACCTTTACTATGTCCCGCCCATCTCTAGCTAAGCTCCGCCAATGCTTTGCGTGTTGGGATCGATTTATTTACTTCGTGCCCTGAATTCCAAGAAGTCCAATTTCACTGTAACTATACAGGTTACTAGCACTAATACTTTGGAAATTATTGCGATATTAGTGATTTTGAGGCGTCGTGGCAGCCATCTTGGATTCTAAAACCATTATAAACTCATACAAATCAACAAAAAAACTTTATTCTACATTTCCATCTTATGGTCCATATGGTCCAATATCCTCCTGACTATAAAATTTAACACCTGGCAAGTGCAGTATATACTGGGAATTTTTGCGTTACAACTTCCTAAAAGAGTGGTTGCTGGCACCAGATCGCTGCAATTTTCTTAGCCTAATTTTGTGGTATTATCTATTTATGATAGCTTTAAGTTGCCACATAAGGTGGGGTCCCATATTACTAGTGGGTCTGTAGCATGTGCCTATATTTTCATTAAACCCTGAATGGGATACAGTGAGGTTTTTCAGTTGGACCTAAGTGCCCTGAACCTGATCTGATAGTCCAGTGGTGGATGTCAAAAGCACTTTACCATGTTCCCAAATTAATAATGGAATGCATAGTCTTTTCTAGAACTATGTAAATTTGCAAAACAGAGCGGGATACTCCGCAGTTGCTGCTGTCATAATTACTTTATGGAGAATACACAATAGTTGTACAATAGACCTTTCCACTTTATCAACCCATCCTATGACATCATAATCAGCTGTGCAATGTGTAGAATGACATCATAATGAGTGACGTCGATAAGTACGTCACGAACGCATATTTGAAGATGGACTATGCATTGTTGTATGGATTGTATGTCTTTACTATTTAATGATTATTCTGTTAGATATTTTGAAACTAATTTGACTGTGCACTGTTGCTATGGCAGCAACACCACCAAATCAAATTAGTTACAGCATATCCAACAGCTTACCTGACAGTGTATAGTTTTCAGGAAATAGTTAGGGCATTCAGGGATCGATCAATCTCAACACGGCAAAGTGTGTGTGGAGCTTAGATAAAGATGGGCGGGGCATAGCTAAAGCTGGAAAGGTCTATTAGTAGGAGCCTGTTGGAATACCTTTTTACAGAAAAATGTTATTTTAGTCATATTTGTAGGCGGTGCATCTTATTAGTCCCCTACCGGTAAAACTGGGGACTATAGGTTTGCACTCTTCATCTATCTTTCTGTCCATCTGTCACAATTGGTTTTCACACTTTTTTCGCACCCCTTCAAAATATTCTACAAAAAATAGCTGCGTTGCATTATTATAAGGAGTTACAGAAGAAGTTCGAGCTTTAGGCATTTACACATCTTATTTAGTGCATCATTTGAAATTATGCTGTCTAGCCATCGGTGTTCAGTGATGGTGTGCATGTGTTTGTGGTGGCAGGCATCGAGTTTGTCTAGAGCTGCCTTTGGAGCTGCCTAGCTCTTACAGTTATACAGCATCAAGGATATGCAGGTTGCATTGTATAATCATAGTCGTTTTCCATACTGGAAAGCTATGTTCCCCATGACGCAGCATGCAACAATAGCAGTACTATAAAAGCAGTGAGCCCATGATCTTACTTTTCCTCCATGGAGTTCGTCAAAGGGTTTCTTTTCCTTGTCTATGAGGTCCATGTCGTCAGCATATTCCATGTCTAGCGCATACATAGTATGGACACTGGGGCAGGGGTTTAGTCTTGTGGAATTTTCCCGCACAGATTTCAATGCAGCAGCAAGGTAACAGGTGAAAGGCACAGGGGATAGACCATCTCCCTGTTTAGAGCCGATTGATGTTTCAAACACTGCATGTTTCACTAACTGGACTCATACTCTCAGCTTGGTATCTGTAAGTAGTCGTCTCACTAGTTGTGGCTCATCTTCATTGCAGCGTGACTGGCGTAGTACATCTGGGATTTTTAGCTCACCTGGCCTTTCACAAGTGAGCTTATGCCATGGCGACCGTCCGTCGTGTGTGCGTCCGCCCGTTGTCCATCCGTCAACTTTTCCTTTAAACGACTTCTTCTGGGCCACTGGGCCGATTTCAATTATATTTAGCAGGAAGCATAGGGATCCAAGTTTGTTCAAACAAGGTCAATTTGGCTGGCGGCCATCTTGGATTTTGGCTGATTTTAGGAAATGTCTTTAAAAATCTTCTCCGAAACCGCTTGGGGGATTGATGCAAACCCATGATCTAGGGCAAGAGCTGAACCAAGTTTGTTCACGGGAATTTGATTGATCAGATGGTTCGGCCTCCATCTTGGTTGACCTAGTTTTATTGAAAACAACCTCTCCAGAACTGCTGAAGGGATCGGGCCGAAATTTGACAGATATGATTAAGGACTAAGGCCCATTAAAGTTCGTTCAAGGGAAGTTGATCCGTCAAAAAACATGGCCGCCCCCGGCCAATCAAAATATAGCGTGTTTGGCAGCCATATTGAATTTTTTTATTTGATGGATTATTCTCAAATTTACAATTTTCGAAACTCAGATAAACGGTTTTGTGGCCATCTTGGATTATTTTCCCGCCAAAAGCTCCCATACTAAAGCAATGGGAAATTTAAAATGTCTTTTCGAGAACTACTGGGTCGATTTTAATTATATTTGGTAGGAAGCATCCTTAGGGTGTAGAGATTCAAGTTTGTTCAAATGAAGCTGATCGGACAATTTAGCCGACGGCCATCTTGGATTTTGGCTGATCTGTAGAAACGTCTAAAAATCTCTGAAACCTCTGCGGAATCAATTCAAGACTCGTGAAACATCATCTAGAGCAGAAGTCCAAATTTGTATAATAGACATCTTGGATGACCTAGTTTTCCTTGCCTATGTTCCAGGTGAGCAATACAGGCCCCTTGGGCCTCTTGTTTAGCATTTAGTTGTGTTGAAGGCTCATGACAAGTCAATGCCCGTTTTGTGGAAATCCCAGTATTTGGACATAACCACGAACACAAGCACCCGTTGAGCCCATGCAAAGTCTGAGCAGCTGCGTCCATGTTTAAAGCGACTTTCCATGATCTGGTGAAGTCATCGATCTTGTCTCAGATGCGGCATAGAGTAAGATTAGATAGGATTTTGTTCCTTGAACCATTCTCGAATTGCCTCGGCCTGGCCCTGGTCAGGCCTGATAAAGTGTTCTTCAGAGTTGTGTACAGTGAGTGGTGGTATGTAGTTAGTAACTCTCAGAGCTCTGGCGTCCCGAAACATTTTGTGACAGTCATCTGCGGCAGTGGTTTCATCAGCTAAGGAGTGTGCTTGTTGAATAGTATGATCTTTTAAGCGTTTGCTGATGTAGTTTGGTGCGGTCTACACTGATAGATGTGCAACCATAACACTTTCTACTCTGCTGATAGTTTCACTACTACAGTGGTATCAGTATACCTAGGTAGGTTGTTTCTTAGAACTATGGTGCATACATTTCAGTACTTTGGTTAGGGATTCATTTGGATCGGAGTTGTATACCATTTGAGTGTCGGTGTCGCTTGTAGGTTGTAGGGGACTCTACCCTCTTGCCGGATATGGAGTTTATACATTAAGTAGAGATCATTCATCTGAAGGTGTGTAGCGACCGTCTTATGGTCAGAATTGAGGTCAGCACCTCCATAGGAACGAGCAACCCAGAGTAGGGGTGTTGCTTCTGTTTTGCATAGTATGAAGTCTATTTGCTTGAAGACTGCTGTTGTAGTCTTATAGCCTTGTGGGGTTTTGCAATCAAGAATGTGTCCTGTCCATGTTGTCCTGTGATGGTATGGGTGTTTGAAAACCATACTCGTAGCAAATATGTCATTGGAACCAAGGAATGCCACCAGTACATCACCATTGCTGTTGCGTGTGCCCTCACCAAACGATCCCATGCATAAGCCAAGTCCTGAATTTTTTTACGCATTGCCGAGTTTACCCAGCTTGGAGTTGACGTCTCCACACACGAACAGTTGCCATCTGGCTGGGATTGAAATGGCGGAGCCCAGTTCTGCATAGAAGGAATCTAATATATCTGGATTCTCTTTGCCTTTTTCGGTAGTTGGGCCATATGTATTAATTATGCCACAGGTAGTGATGGTGCATCTTCGCATTGGCATAGGTCAGTACTGGTATGAAATAAGCTAGTAACATTTCTCAGGGCTAGTGGTGGAAGACCACGTTTGCCATGCATACCTGCTCCCATAAGCTGTTATAGAGATCTATGTGAGTTCTTCAGGTTTTTCTCACAGTCGCCAATATTGGTGTCTCAGTATACATGGGTCTGTCGCCTTTGTCTGATGCTTCTATGGCCTGCGCAGCAATCTCCCACTAGCTTGTTAGATTATTATTCTGCGCATTATCATTTCTAATGATAATGCTCTTCATTCCTTGATGCTTATATCCTGGTGCCAGCATAGTTTGTAGCCGACATATTGAGCAAAGTTTGTAAGTAGATTATATTAGTGGCTACAATAATGAGGTCATCTGCAAGGAAGGACATGCAATTTTTGTTGTTCCCACCATAACTCATTTATTCCCACTACATAACTTGTGGGTTAATATGTATCTTGTACAATTTGGTTGAGGTCATGTCTTAGTCCTTGATCAATGCTGAAGGAGCTAGATAGCTACCAGCATTCTGACAAAGATCTATGGTGACCATCCACAGGGTTCCCTGAAGACCAGCTTAATATAGCTGTCTATATAGGTTATCTTGATACACCGCATGGAATGCATCCTACAGATCTAGGTATGCTTCAAATCCATGCAGGGGTTCCTAATTTCTCTGACTCTACCACAGCATCGGGCCGCTCTGCATTTGACTGCATTGGTAGCATCATCCGTTCAATGTAACCTCATAGCGGTATCTCGAATAATCACACTCATTGTTTTAAATGTTAATAATATATTACCATCAATATTAGCACTACGCACAAAGCTTATTATTGAATGTTATATGTGTGAGTCCGCACCTTGCAAAATAAATAAACAACATTTAATCTTGCATCATTGTGGGCAAGCACCACACGATTAGAGAATTCATCCTCTGGGTTTTGGCCTTTTTTCCAGCTTTTCCAGCCAATAACTCTTTCTTGTTGTTGTTGTGTTCGGATATTCCTCGTGTTAATAGTAGCATCATCTAGGCCGACATCCTAGCTGCTCAATGCAGTCCATTTCGTATGATATTTACGGGTTCAGATATGGAGCCACTGGACACTTGATCTGTTTACCAAGATGTAGATACACTACAGTTTACACTTATTTACAGGACTATTTGCACTATCAGAGCACAGTTACAACTGAATTCTTGATACAGCGTCTGACACTCAAGAGTGCGTCCTTTTACATCACCATGGCACAGCCACTATAGGACGGCGGTTTCATGTCTTGGTGTTGGATCAAGATTCAAGACATTAATATGAATTTATTTAGACTGCATGCTCTGTATGGGCACCCATTAGGATTAAAGACATTTAACAAATAGAAAAAGTATAAAAAGCCATCTGTCTTTCATTAATAAGTTATGGAAGGGTTCGGGGAGATATGATAGAAGTCTATAAAATACTGTGTGTAAAATTAGTCATGGCACAGGCTCATAGACTCGAGGTAACCAGACCAATCTTCTCACAAAGAGCAAAAACTGGATTATGAAAAATTGTGTTTACGCTAAGAATGGTAAATCTCTGGAATAATCTGCCCGATAGCGTTGTAACCACCAAGTGTAAACCACTTCAAGAACAAACTTGACAACCATTGTAAAAACCAAGATATAGTATTGTAGACTCCACGGCCCCAATCACAGGAAGTAACAAACCAGTGAATGTGTGGTACAATGAAGATGCAGCTTACCTCATGTCCAGCTCTGATTAGATATAGAACAGTCAGTATGAACGAAATCAAACAGCTTATTAGTTCCGCATTAAATGTCAATATGAAATATGCTGGCCTCTGATTTAAAGCTGCTAACTCAATTTATCATTGGCTGTACTGTTACTGTGCTGTAGTCCCCCTGTTGATCAGGGTAATGCTAAACAGTCAGCGACACCATCACCGATTAGTATATATCTAGATATATATAATTAAGTAAAAATAAATAGTTCATAAAAATATTAGTTTGGTAGATTAAAAAGAATTATATACAAAGATGAGAGTGACTAAAATTGATGAATGCCGTGTATGTGTAGAGCTTGTTAACCGATTTTCATCAGTCCTAGCAGACGGGTTTTCTTATACCCTGTGGCAGAACATACATTTCTAAAGTTTCCTCTACACTCTATCTCTGGCTCATGTACTATGCTTGTTTGATTTAATATATCTGTATATGTGTACATAATCATCATAATCATATGCTGTGTAGTTTAGTGTTTGTCATTTAACCTTGTCGGCTACTTTATTTTAGTATAATCTACATATTGACTCTTCGTCCTCTCCCCTACTAGTAGTTTTTATAAAAACATTTTACCACTTCTGTGTGTCCTCACTCAACAACAACCATGATCATGATGATGATCATTATCATCATCATCATTTACGAGGCATAAGCCATTGGCATGTTATTGCATCGGGGTCAACATATTGAAATAGTTTGACTTGCTCAGTCAATTCAATTTAATTCAAGTACATTTTGGTTCCTTATTCATAGTATTACTTCCAAAATGCATATAGGTGGCCCATCAAAGGCAGAGCCTATGAGGTGTCGGGACCCTTACATATAACATTTATACATGACATAACATTACATTAGCAGTCAAATTTAAATATTCTTTTTTGAAGTAAATAACTGGTTTGTCCTTAAATAGTTTTGATTGTTGCAGCTAGATTGTCACCTATACCATAACTTCTAAGTTTTGTTTGGAGCCGTTGGTGTTGTACAGTATCGAATGCGCTTGAGAAGTCTAAGTATACTGCATCGACAGCTTACAGGGATGGATCTAGCAGGGCTTTTTTTGGGGGGGGGGGGGGGGTACCCATAGTTTCAAGGGAGTTAGCTCTTGAAAATGGGCTCATTCCGCCACCAACAGGTAGGTAAAAGAATTGACAGCCCTGCCGGGGGTGGGCAGGGCACATGCCCCCGAGTGCCCCTCCCACCCCACCCCACCCCTTGAATCCACCACTGAGTTAATTTGAATCAAGGTTGGTAGTTATATCTTCGAGGTATTCTAGTAGTTGAGTTTTACATCATCTATTATGTCAGAATCCATGCTGGCATTTGGCAAATAGATTGGCTGATTCCAGAAAATATACAATGCTGTCCTTTATGAATGACTCCAGGACCTTACACAACATAGGCTGTGTTCGAAATCAACCCTAACTAACTCTAAGTAATTATTATTATTATTATTATTATTATTATTATTATTATTATTATTAGGGTTCTCTAATAGCAGCAGTAGAGCAGAAAATTTTAATAAATTGAGAATTCTTATTCAAGCAGCATGCAATTTATGTGATGAATTCACTCACCTACTGATTATGGGTGACTTCCACTTTCCCAACATAAATTGGGATACATGGATGACACCAAAGAATTTGGACCCAGTGTAATTCATAGAGTGCCTAAGAGATGCCTATTTACATCAAATTGTGAGGGAGCCCACGCGCACAAGGCTGAACAGCACTCCAATACAATAGACATGACATTGGCAAATGAAGAATTGATAACAGACATGGAACATCTCAGTCCTATTGGATCTAGTGACCACAGTGTTTCAACATATGTATATCACCAGCATATAGAAGGTACACATAGTAAGGGGATTAGAAGAAACTTTTTCAAAGGCGATTATGAGATGATAAAAAAGGATCTGGGTACTGACTGGGAAGCAGAACTGATAGGGTTAAATACTACCAGTGCACTGGAAATTCTTATGGTAAAGTACAACCAAGCACAAGAGAAATACATCCCAAAATCGATTAATAAAGGTAAGAAAAATTGCCAAAGTTGACCTGTTTGAATGAGGCGTTAATTGAAAAGATCAGAAAGAAACACTGTGTTTGGCAACGCTTTATGGCGACCAGAGATGAAAATAAACATAGAGTATGCTAAAATTAGAAACCAAGTCAAAGGATTAGTGAGAAAAAGCAAAAGGAGCCAGGAAAAAGACATAGCTAGCAATGCAAAGAGGAATCCTAAGATATTTTGGAAATATGTCAATTCCAAAAGGCTAGTGAAAACACGAATTGCAGAACTAAAAGTAGCAGGAAATGAGGGTATAAAGACTGCTAGCACAGATAAAGGGAATGCAGATGCCCTGGCCGATCTCTTCACAAGTGTTTTTACAAATGATCCAGATACAGAAATATCTGAGCTTGAAAGTAAGCAATTTAGTGAAGATTTTCACGATGTAAAATTTACAACGAATGAGTGAAGATATTGAAAAGGCTTGTGAAGAACAAAGTGCCTCGCCCAGATGGAGTCCATCCAAATGTAATCAAGACGGTAAAAAATGTGCTCTGTAAACCTCTGTTAGGCCCGGTATTGCTCTCCTTTACATAAATCATTTACCAGATGTTGTGAAGGCAGCAACATATCTCTTTGCAGACGATACCCAGATATATAAAGCAATAAAGGGAACGGACGATGAGGAGCTGCAAAAAGATTTGGATGCACTTCAGAACTGAATAGGTTAATGGCAATTGAGGCTTCATCCAGACAAATGTAAAGTAATGATGATACAAAGCCAAAACAAAAACACAAGGAGGAAATAAAGGGAGCCTACCATTTATATAAACAAAATGGAGAGCGGGTGACACTTGAGATCGTAGAGAAGGAAAAAAGATATTGGAGTGGTCATCGAGAACAACTATCATTCAAGGCACACGGGTAAGAACAACGCAAACAGCATTATGGGGTTAATAAGAAGAATGGATGCCTATTTTGATGAGGAGATATTCACCTACTTGTATTAAAAGTGAGTTCAAACACAGAGATGGTTGACACTTTTACTTGTCGGTTCGTGACGATACGATAGTAGTGTAGTTGATGAGAGTCCCTAGAACAGTTCTCAAACATACATATGACAATTATAACACTACCTATTTAAAGCATTGGTAAGACCACAACTTGAATTGCAGTCAGTGTGTGGGGACAATAGAGTAAGACGGAAACACTTGTGGTTGAAAATGTACAGAAGTGGGCAACAAAGTTTGTCCCCATGCTGAAAGACTTGGATTACCAAGCCAGACTAAGAACACTCATGTTCCACCTGCCAACTCTCAAATACAGATGACTGAGAGATGACATGACTGAAGTTTACAAAATCCTGAATGGCTCTACAAGAGGCCATAGACTTAGGGTACGAAAGGAAAGGGCCACACTGGATATAAGGAAACATTCATTTACAAGCTGAGTCAACAATATATGAAATATCCGACCCAGTGCATTCAGTGTTTAAATTCGAGGTAGGACTGGATCGTTTCCGGCAAGATCAGGAAATTAAGTAGACTGACTTTACTGCGGAGTACAAAATGCCTGGAAGTCCCATGCATCCATCGTATAAGTCAATGGAAAATGAAGAAGCCTCAGGCTCTCTTCTACAGGCTGAACACACCTAAGTCCACAGCAAGACATTATTATTATTATTATTATTTTTCGTAGCTTGTAGATTATCTTAACCGCCTTTCTAGGAGAACCATCTAGGCTGTCATCCCTAACTATCAGCGATGTGCCCACTACTTATTATTATGGCACTACTCTTATTTTTTTTAACTTATTTACCATCACCCACCATCACCATTTACCACATCGGGACTACACTGAGATCAGAGATGACAACTGCAATGTAATTTGAGTCCACGCCAGCAGCCTTAACCACCATCAGGTAGTAGTCCTCATCTGAGTATAGGCTACATGTCTGACGACTGACTTTCCTCTCAGAGAGTATTCACAACTGATACAGGGCCTGATACTCAAGAGTGAGTTCTTTTATGTCCCCCATGGCACAGACAGCGCAGCAGACTGGCCCAGCGGCTTCACGTTCCCTCTGAAGGACAGGGAACAGTGCATAATTTTACATCTATCCACATGCCTTAATGAACCTGTAACATTTTGGATTCGATTCTCGTGGCAGAGGTGGATGCTCTAGACTGCTGAGCTATGCAGCCCACAATAATTATTATTACGTGGGGGATATGATTCAAACTTACAAATACATTCATGGCCTTTATTGTGTTCAGTGCCCATTCTTAGAGATAGACAAGCAAAGCATCACTCGGGGACATAATTTTAAACTCACTAAGAGCCGAAGTAACAAACTAATTAGGCAGAATATTTTTGCAAACCGAATTACGAATAGTTGGATTAGCTTACCAAATGAAGTAGTTAGTGCTGTAGGCCTAAGCCTAAATATATTCAAAAATAAACTAGATTCATTTTGGTCAGATTTTTTGTATATGCAAGAGCCAGTACACAATCATTATCTTTCCTTTACCTCGAAACAAATTATTATTATTATTATTATTATTATTATTATTATTATTATTATTATTATTATCGATAATACTGAACACAGGCTGTACATGCCTCTATATTCATGTGCATGAGCGACGCTAGGTTTTGAAATGGTTACTTCATGGTGACGGTGCCTCGAAGTTAAATTTTATTTGTGCATTGTCCCAGTAATTATCCAGTCGGTTTTTAAAGCTTTGAATGGTCGGGGCATTAACGATATGGTCAGTTAGGTTATTCCATACTTTTGCTATTCTGTAATAAAATGAAAACTTTGATATATTATATTTAGCTCGCTCGATAAATAATCTTTTACTATGACCCCTGTTACTATTTCTTGAAGCAAATTTTAATATTGGTAGTGTCTGGATCATAGGTATTCAAAACCGTATATGTTTCAACCATGTTCCCTCTCAGACGTCTGTATGTGAGTGTGGGAAGGTTTAGAGAACGTAACCTATGCTCATAACTGAGATTGCGAAATCCAGGGACAATCTTTGTTGCATGCCTCTGCACATTTCCCACAGAGTGTGTATGTTTTTTAAGGTGTAGGTTCCATACTGCATGTGCAAATTCAATGTGGGGGCGCACAAAAGCTTTATATAATAGCAAAAAGTTTTCTTTATCCAAATATGTGTATGCCCATCTAATGAGGCCCATGATACTGTTGACTTTATTGATTTTATTTTGAATTTGGTGATCAAAGGAGAGAGCCGAGTCAAAGATGACTCCGAGATCGTTTTCGTTGTCCACATGGGATAGAGTGTGGCTAGCATTATCACATTCAAGTTTATATTGGAAATTCTGTTTTGTACCTCTACCAATGAATAATACATTACATTTATCAGGGTGGAATTTTAACATCCATGTTTTTGACCACATTTCCAGGCTTGTCAGATCTGATTGCAGGTCATCACAATCAGATTGTTTTGTAATATGCTTAAAGATCTTTGTGTCATCTGCATAAAGATATAGACTGGATGTTTGTATTAGTCCAGGCATGTTATTTATGTAGATCACAAACAGAAGGGGGCCGAGCACACTGCCATGTGGTATGCCACTAAGCACGGCTGCCCATTGAGAGTATGAGTCGTTTATATGTACTCGCTGACGCCTACCCATCAGGAAGGATGTAATCCACACCAGGGCTGGTTCTGTGATGCCATAACTTGCTAGTTTGTTAATCAAATGGATGTGAGGCATGGTATCAAATGAGTTAGCAAAATCCGTATAGATAATGTCCACAGTGCCTCCCTTCTCTAGCATATTAATCCATTTATCTAGGACATTTATTAACTGGAGCATGGGTGATCGTCCAGTAAGAAATCCATATTGTTTCTTACTAAAACGTTTATTTGATTTCATATGGCTCATTATTTGCTCTCTAATAATGGATTCCATAACCTTGCAAGCTACACAGGTGAGACTTATGGGTCTATAATTACTTGCAAGTTTGGGGTGGCCATTCTTTATAAAAAATTGATGTTATATGGGCCTCCTTCCAATCTCCTGGTACAGATTTTGTTCTTAATGAAGTTGAGTATATGATTGACAAAGGTTTGGCTACAGAGATGGATAGTTCTTTAAGAACTCGGGGATGTATCCCATCAGGTCCTGCGGATTTAGAGGTTTTCAATTTGGCGAGGTGGGCTAAAACTTGTGCCTCAGTTACTTGTGCCTCAGTGTTTTTAAATGGGATGTTAATAGGTCTAACTGGAATGATTGGCAGGATGTTGGTTGGTTCATCAGTGGAAATGGTTGAATAGTGACACGATAGAACCTCAGCTTTTTCTATGTCAGTTTCTGTGCATTGAGGTTTATCTGGGTCTATCAGCAATGGAGAAGTACCAGGTTTCGTTTTAATTTTAGATTTGGCATACATCCAGAATTGCTTAGGGTTTGATTTGGCTGCTTTTGCTATATATTTTCATAGTTTTTATGCATTTTGTTAATCAGAGATTTGACTTTGTTCCGTTGCCTGTTATACTTTATTTTATTTTCGTTTGATCAGTTTGTAAGGAATCTTTCCCAGCATCTGTGTTTTTTCCTAATTTGACCTACAGTATTGTAGTCTAATGGGATGTCCCCTTTCTTAGTCCAGTTAGGTTTATCTTTAAAGGTATTTGATGGGACATGTTGATGTATCATGTTATTTAGTATCTGTTTAAAAATTGACCATTGCTGATTAGCATCATCTGGGCAATCATAAAATTTATGTGTCCAGTTTATATTTATGATGTTGTTATTCATTTCTTTATAGTTTCCTTTGTCTAGAAGAAATTTTTTCTTCACAGGTTCTCCTGCCAGATAAGAATGTAAATGGAATGTGATAATAGAATGGACACTTTTACCGAGTGGGCTCAGGTAATCTAAATCTGATATCATTTCTTCATTGGTTAAAAGCAGATCAAGTATATTAGGTGTAACATTATTCCTAAATCTAGTGGGCCTATTTATATGCTGGTATAAGTAGGTGTCACGAATACATTCAATGAACGAGTACTCTTGACTTATTTAATTTTTTGTGGTTGACCATGTGTTCCAGCAGATATCAGGATAGTTAAAGTAACCCACTATTAAAAGATGGCTATAATGTAGCGTGGCAACATGTTTTAATAATTGTACCAGTTTTTCATTGTTTTCCCGTGTTCCACTGTCAGACCTATATATACTTATAAATTAACTAAGCAATAAGCATAGTGTAGTCACCATCTATCTACAGGCATTTTGCCTATAAGGGTAGTATATGATAAGTATAAGTAAGTATAAGTACTATTATTATTATTGTAGTAACTTAGCTACGTATAAAAGGTTACTCACCCAACAGAGGTCTCGAATCGGCCCGTGGAACCAGCGGCAGATGTGCACAGTTCAAGTTCCAAGGTACGACTGCCAGGCGTCCGTAGAAACGGCGGGAATCAGCTAGCCCGGCAGCCGCGAAACACGAACTACGTAATTGCGGGATACCGCCAGCACCACACTCTCCCCCGTTTATAAAAACATGGTTATTTAATTAAAAATTTTATCTAAAAATCTAATCCAATCAAAATTGCTTTGTGGGTAAAGGATTGATCTAATGAAAACTGGGTGCGAGCCAAAAACTCCTCGGATTTAACTTGAAAAGAAGACATAAGCTGAGTAGTGTTTTAACGGAGTAACTAGCAATGTGATAATGAACTTTTTGAATTAATAATAACAAGAAAAAACCCAAAACAAATAGTGTTCAGCGTAATTAGTAAACCTAATACTACAATTGAAACATATTTGTTGATTAGAAGGGAGATTACCCTCTAATGTTAAAAAAGTTAATAATAATGATAATAATAACAACAACAGTGATTTATATCACTTCTTTATTTCAAATAATTCTGAAATAAACAACGAAATTGAACTGTAATTAAAGTATAAAGAAATATCCAAAAACGGACGGTTAAATTACAGCTCAGAATCGCGGTTTCCTACATATGACACTAAAGACAACTAACAATAACAATCCAGAAACTATATGGTTGTCATTCCACGGCATACTGACATAGATGGAAGAAAGTTAGCACGAAAATATACCTCGATTCATTACAGTTCAAATAAATAACATTGAATCTTGAATTTATGATGTTTATGACGTATGTATGTAAGGTATATTAATCTATATACCCGACATTTGCATGCTATAGTATAAATAAATAATATATATTTAACTAAAACTCACCTATCATCTGTGATTGTTAAATAATACAAAAATAACTATAAAATAATCAAAATGGCGGCCAGAGTCTGTAAAATTGACGTTCGGGCAGGACTACAGTAGTCTTTATATTTCCGAGAATTCTATCTTTTTTAACAGCAAAATCGTGAGTAGAATTTAGAAATAACTAATAACAATTTTTAATTTAGGGCCCAAAGTACTCCTGACACCATTTGTAGTAACTTAGCTACGTATAAAAGATTACTCACCCAACAGAGGTCTCGAATCGGCCCGTGGAACCAGCGGCAGATGTGCACAGTTCAAGTTCCAAGGTACGACTGTCGGGCATCCGTAGAAACGGCGGGAATCAGCTAGCCCGGCAGTCGCGAAACACGAACTACGAAATTGCGGGATACCGCCAGCACCACATTATTATTATTATTATTATTATTATTATTATTATTATTATTATTATTATTATTATTGTTATTATTATTATTATTATTATTATTATTATTATTATTATTATTATTATTATTATTATCATTATCATTATTATTATTATTTCGAACCTGTAACATCTGGATTCGAATCTCGCTGCAGAGGTGAACGCCCTAAAGCACTGGGCTACGCACCCCATATATTTTTTCTGTAAAGTGGACGTTCGTTCATAAACCCGCGCCCTACAATATAAATGCGGTGTACCTTTTGAGGATGAATCTCAGGAAAAGACGAAAAACATGTTTATTTGTTACCAGTTTTCGTAACATAAACCAAACATTTAAAAAGTAAATATTCATCACATAAGACTTAAAATGAGTGATAAAAATGTCTCACAGCTGAAGAAACTTAGTCCAGTAACAGCTGGTGTCAAAACCGACTTTGACACTCTTATGAAGAAATTTAAAGAAGCTGAAACTGTTCGTTATGAGAAATTTGCAGAAATTTGGAGAAATATGAGAATGTCACTGTTTTGCTCAGGTCGGCAGAATGAAAGGATTATACAAGAGGTTTGTGCTTGTATACAGCAAATGGATTTATTGGAATAGTAATCATAACGGGTCGTTTTGCCCATGGGTTTAAACAAAATTTGCAGAATTATCGTAGACTGTAGAGTATCCAGTTTCAGTGAGGCTCTAGTTTCGGTGAGCTTTCGTTACGCATGCGCTGTGTAACAATACAAGTTCTCATGATGTCATAATTTTGTAATCAACCAGTACAGTAATTATCGGTAACGCTTACCGCGTTTCCCCTCAAAATTCACATTAAAATGTTGAGTCGGCACTAAATCAACTTTAGCATGTAAAAAAATTACCGATTTTCTTATTGCTTTTTATCATATGCCTTTAAAGCATTGTATTTTAAATAAAAAACATAAATTTATTTTTTTCAAATATTGGGAATTCTTCCCCGTCATCTGTTTTATTTATATCACGGGACCAATGTCAAAATCCAGACTGGACAGGGTGGTTCAAAAGTCAACAGCGCAGTGCCTATTCTTAGCACATTATCAAAATCAAGGAGTATACGCATAGTATAATATTATTCAATATCTTTTGCATATTTCCATTTGATGTTTTAGTCAAGCCGTCACGACTAGCTCCAGTCTGAGGAAAATGTCCACCGCCATCAACCAAGAAAAAACAAGATCGAAATAACAATAAAACACTTCCCCATTCTACAAACTTCGAACGTTCAGCATCTTTTGCTTCATATGGTAGCTGTATTGTCTAAAAAGAGAAATTTGGGCGCGCCTGTACGGGTTTCAACGAAACAGGATACCATCGTTTTTGTTTGTTTTGAAGTACGTCATCGCCGAAGGGTGCTGTGTTTTAACATTTCGTCGTCTGAGATTTTCTTCTAACTCGACGCTGGATAAGGGATAAAGTCACTAACAAATTAAGCCAATTTATTTTTAAATATTTATGGTATTTATTAAATTATTAGCAATTTCTGCTCAGGCGCCCCGAAACTGGATACTCCACACTATAATCATAGATAAAGTATTCATCTCTATTATCTACAATATGGAACACCATGATTATGATAGCCTATGTTATAAGCCTACCTCCCTACTTGTCTTGTCTTGACGATGTAGATCCCTCAAATTTGGTGAGAACGGTTGTAAAAACATATTCTTTACATATTATTGTTGAGGAGTATTGGCTAGTTTTATCTTCATTGACTCTCTGTTCTCGTATAGTCCCGTTTTCTTGTTTGCATGTAATCGTGTCAGTGTCTTTTCACGAAACTGGTAAGGTACATAGCAAAGTCTCCGAGTGTGGAATTCAATTTGATTAGTAGCTATTCAGTCGACAATCCTGCTTGACTTGCATCCAGAAGAAAGCTGCACAGTGTGCTATCATCTCGGTGAAGGGTTAACTGTAGTTCTGATTCTGAATTCTGTACATGAATTCTAACTTCATCCATTATTTGATTCAGTATAGCTTGTCTCACTGACTCGCTAGCAGAGCATCTCAGCATGTGTTCAATGGTCTCATCTTCCTTCAGACATAACAAACATCTTTGGTCAGGCATAGAGCCCTGATTCCATCTTTTACTGGTCTGCAGCCGAAATGTGTCAGTTACCATCCAGTTCTTCACAACTGCTCTGTAGACATCCCTAGGGCTGTTACTAATTGAGGCTATTACTGGATGCAGATTTTTGAATGTCGCATTGTCGGTGGATAATCTCATAGATGGGTATAGGTCAAGCTGATTCTTTAGTTGATCTAACCAGTATCTGTCAATGGCGGTGGTCACTGTTGTTTTCCATGAATTCTTCGAAGGTGAATTATCCATGATAGCATGAGACGAAGGAAGGGTATATTTGGATAATAATACTCTTGCCGTGCAGATCCCACTGTTACCATTAAACCCTTTGAGGATTAGTTGTCTCGATAGCATCTCATATTCAGCTGTGTTCTCATAACGACATAGATTTCCTAACAGCGCTAGTATCTTGGCATCTATGATGGCTTCCACTGGATGGATTCCAAGTAATGCATAGCAGGCAACAGATGCAACCGTAGTATGGAGAGTAAAGCAGTTTGTTGAGAATGCCTCTGAATTTGTTGAACTTATGGCCACCTATAACATGAATGGGTGTGCCAAATTTAGCCATTATACCAACTTGCGTTATCGATTTATGGCTAAAATGTGATTTTCCGGATACACTTAGTGACTGTGTGACTACATGTATATTTGGGTCTTTTACCTAAAGCTCATATTTTACCTAGCCATCTAAAATATGAATGGATGTGCCAAATTTGGTGATTATACAGTCATGACAGACCTACTTGCAGTCCCGATTTATGGTTAAGAATGTGTGTTTTGGTATGCACTTAGTGACCCCATGGCCCAGATAGTTGATGCTTTGTCCTGAAACTCATACAACTTCTAACTACCTATACTATGAATGGCTGTGCCAAATTTGATCATTCTACCTACTTGTGTTCTCGATTTATGGCTAAAATGTTTATTCCAGGATACACTTAGTGACCCTATGGCCATAATATTTGGTTCTTTTTTGTCATAGCCAATCTACAATATGAATCGCTATGCCAAATTTGTTGATTCTAACTCCTTGGACTCCAGATATATTTGATAAATAAACAGACACACTTACAGATGGCACTAACCACAATACTCACACCAACCTTTGGCGGCGTGAGTAATAACATACAATGTACAATGTCATTAGGTCAACGTTCAGGGCTAAAAGCAATCGGCGTAAGGTACATGTATCTGCCAAGTACATGTAAGAGCTACATGTGGTACATGATCTGTCTAATAGAAACTATTATGGCCGATAGTCATGAATAGCGAATCAACCAAATCAATTTGGACCCCTTGACCCCTACATGTATGCATTACCAGGGGAGGCTATAATATCCATTGCCTCACTTAATCCACTCCATACCAGAATCTAAAGGCTAAACCTTCTGTTTCTCTACAATATGTTATAATAGTTATAATTAGCAGTTTTAAGTAAGCTTTATAGGACAAATGTAGGAATAGAAAGGGGAACTATCAAATGATGTTTATTTGTAATTTCATACAGTATTAAATGTACGGCAAAGAATGTACTGTAAAACATGGAAATGAATTAGAATAATCGGAGAAAATGCATTTCCTAGCTCGAGTAGTGCTTAACTTGAAACCATTTAGTGACACCGCTGGCCCTTCACACTCTGTCGTGTGTCAACTGTGCGTGCGTGTACCGAATGCCTGAATATAACAAATTTAAAGCAGACCAGAATATAGTTTCGTAAGCGGTACGAATATTATTCTGTATATGCGCTGATATAGAGCGATTATCTCACTAAGTGTGTTAAGTCACTGTTGATTGATAAGAAAAGCATTATAATTGAAACTCACTGTTTTTGGTGGAAGCAGCAGGTTGCGGTCCAAATATGTTCAAAATAGACTGCTGATTTCCAGGATCGTAACGTGAAACTTACTGATTATTTTGAAATTCATGTGACTGAAAGTAGGTCCTGTCGCTGTAAAGCAATGGCTTTCAGACAAAATGTTTTAAAATTAAACAGTATTTTACCTGTAGGATGTAGTGGCTAATCAGCTTAACACAAATATAACTCAATTATATAACCGCCTGTAGAGGATATTATTTATTCTCTCGGCATTCACCAGAGTGCAAAGGCCCTGCAGCAGCACTAATTGGTTCCTGCACAAGTGACATAAATGGTATTTAACTGCTTTTTATACGCCCGCATAAGCGTGATCATATTATGTGATGGCGCTCGCCGTCCGTCTGGGTTTTTTCAGCAGATGTGTTAAGGATAGGCGAAGTGAAGTGATTTCATTTGGGCAAAATCTGCCCATATTTGCCCAAGTTATCCCCCCTGAAATGCTAAAATTCGTCAAAATTTTCTTGTCCAAGCTATACAGGCATGTGCTGTTATGGTAACCTGTTGAAAATGTTCCCCATGAGGTTGCCTTATATTAGGGGCCCTGAAACGGGTTGAATTTATACGTTGATTTTAGTATTAACATCAATGAGCTTTCTAAGGTTTAGGTTACCATATGTCTCCTTAAAACATATAAGGCAACCTATTATGGGTTACCGTTGAAAATATTACAGCACAGGCCTGACATATCTCAAAGAGTTTTGAACCTACACTCACAATTTTTTTTCCAGCAGATGTGTTAGGCAGAGACGACGTGTCATGATTTCATTTCAACAAAATCCGCCCATATTCGCCAGAGTTATCTCCCTTGAAAAGCTAAAATTCGTCAAAATTTTCTTGTCCGTTCCAGATCTCGAAGAATTTTTAGCCTACACTCACAATTTTTTGTTGAGCAGATGTTTTAGGGATAGACAAAGTGTCATTTATCAAAGATAAACTGTTCACATTTAACATTCCTTAAACAAGTATGCCTGCGTGTGTATGTTGACTTTCACTAAAACTTGTTTCAAATTATTCCAATTTATTTCTGTTTTTTACTGGTGGTTATAAGTTGATTATCAATATATAAAGTTATCATTCAACATAATTTGTTAGTTCCCTAGTCCTTTGGTATTTGTTAGTTCCCTAGTCCTTTCCTTTAATAGGGTTTACATGTAGTTATACACCCATATTTTTCCCCCAGTTTATGGAAGAGTGCTTTGTGATAGCTACGAAATATCTCACTTCAACTACTGACCTGCAAGTACGTGTATTTGGCCTGTACCTGCTGTATGGGTTATACGTTACACAGCCCTGCATTCCTAAAGTGAAGGTCAGTATATTCACACTTTCAGCCATCAAATATATATATACAGGGTTCGCACAAACTTGAAAAAACGTTGAATTTTGGCATCTGCCTTGAAAAGCCTTGACTTTGAAATTTGTCTTGAAAAGTACTGGAATTTCATCCATCTGCCTTGAAAAGCCCTTGAAAATCAACATTTCCTCCCATGTGATTTTTACTGGGCAAAACATGTACATGTACTGATGTAAATAAAGATTTAAGAAAATTTGATTGGCAATTTGACTGGTAAAATCCATCTGGCACCAAGTACATGTAAGTTCCAAAATTCAAACTGTAATTTGGAAGGGTATGAAATTTTACGCCAGTGTCATATCCTCACTTCGTCCAGGATCCTGGTTCTGAGCCCTTGAGAAATCAACTTTTTTAGTCTTGAAAGTCCTTAAAAAGTCCTTGAATAAGAAAACCTGCCAGCTGTATGAACCCTGTATATAAATATTATATGTATAAACATAATATTATAAATGTTATACATGTATGTCAAGGGTCCACCGCATCATAGGCCTTGCCTTTGGTGGATGCCAGTATTGAATTGTTAAACTACAAAATGTATTTATCTCTAGATATGGAAATAAATAATCTTGAGTCTGGACCCCTTTAATACTCAAGCAGGCCAAAAATGGTCTTGAGAATTATCGATTCGCATACAAATAGGTTATTATTTTTGAAAATTTTCCACTGGAATGACTGGCTCGAGAATTGAGCCCGTCATTCCAGTGGTAAATTTACAAAAATATGATTATTTTCTATGCTAAAATTTCTTGGACAAATTGGAGGATTAAAAGGTTAAATTCTAGTACATGTATCTCTATTTCCAGATCATCCACATGTACGTGTATATCAGAATAAGTTGTTAAATATTCTGAATCTAAATTAGGAGCAGTGGTTTTCCGCAAACAGAATTCACCGAATTGGCAATTTGAAATGGAAAAAGGATTTGAAATGGAAATGAACGAAACATAGCATTTTTCTGCCAAATCTTGGTAAATTGAAACGGAAACATGATATTCAAATGGAAAATAAGGGATAACAGCATTTTGCTCAAGAAAGAGAAGCATTCTCATCTAAAATTGTAAATTATTAGAGCTCTACCGATATCCTCTTCACCCTGACTTAATACTAATAATACACAACACAAATTTAACTGTTTTATTGACTTTGTTAAATTACATGAAGATTAGATGATATACATGTAGTGTACAAAACAGAAATGAAATGGAATTGACAATTGTGTGGAGCGGAAAATGGCAAATTCTGAAACAAAAAACCACTATCCCTACTAAATGGACTGTAAGCTATTGTTACCTATTCGTTGGGGTGTAACAATGATGCTGCATCCACCAGCAATCTGTAGTATATGATCTAGATTCATGTCTGGTGCTAAGCTGGCGAATGCCGGCTGTTGTTGCATTGTATATGTGCGTGTATGCTCTACAGCATTGATCATTAGTTTTCAAATTTAAATTTAATACAATGTACCAATAAGTCTTTAAATATACAGTAATTAGAATTTACTAATAGCTTGCATTGTTGTGATTTATGTTAACAACACTCCTCCCTCTGCTGCCGCATAGTCCTCATTCTACTCCTCTTCCTCCTTATCCTCCTCCCCACTCCTACTCCTCCGTCCTCCCCCGCCACCGCATCCTCCTGGCATTCTCTTCCTCCTCATCCTCCTCCCCACTCATACTCCTCCGTCCTCCCCCGCCACCGCATCCTCCTGGCATTATCTTCCTCCTCATCCTCCTCCCCACTCATACTCCTCCATCCTCCCCCGCCACCGCATCCTCCTGGCATTCTCTTCCTCCTCATCCTCCTCCCCACTCCTACTCCTCCGTCCTCCCCCGCCACCGCATCCTCCTGGCATTCTCTTCCTCCTCATCCTCCTCCCCACTCATACTCCTCCGTCCTTCCCCGCCACTGCATCCTCCTGGCATTATCTTCCTCCTCATCCTCCTCCCCACTCCTACTCCTCCGTCCTCCCCCGCCACCGCATCCTCCTGGCATTATCTTCCTCCTCCTCCTACTCCTCCGTCCTCCCCCGCCACCGCATCGTCCTGGCATTCTCTTCATCCTCATCCTCCTCCCCACTCATACTCCTCCGTCCTCCCCCGCCACCGCATCCTCCTGGCATTCTCTTCCTCCTCATCCTCCTCCCCACTCATACTCCTCCGTCCTCCCCCGCCACCGCATCCTCCTGGCATTCTCTTCCTCCTCATCCTCCTCCCCACTCCTACTCCTCCGTCCTCCCCCGCCACCGCATCCTCCTGGCATTCTCTTCCTCCTCATCCTCCTCCCCACTCATACTCCTCCGTCCTTCCCCGCCACTGCATCCTCCTGGCATTATTTTCCTCCTCATCCTCCTCCCCACTCCTACTCCTCCGTCCTCCCCGCCACCGCATCCTCCTGGCATTATCTTCCTCCTCCTCCTCATCCTCCTCCCCACTCCTACTCCTCCGTCCTCCCCTGCCACCGCATCGTCCTGGCATTCTCTTCATCCTCATCCTCCTCCCCACTCATACTCCTCCGTCCTCCCCCGCCACCGCATCCTCCTGGCATTCTCTTCCTCCTCATCCTCCTCCCCACTCATACTCCTCCGTCCTCCCCCGCCACCGCATCCTCCTGGCATTATCTTCCTCCTCATCCTCCTCCCCACTCCTACTCCTCCGTCCTCCCCCGCCACCGCATCCTCCTGGCATTCTCTTCCTCCTCATCCTCCTCCCCACTCATACTCCTCCGTCCTCCCCCGCCACTGCATCCTCCTGGCATTCTCTTCCTCCTCATCCTCCTCCCCTCCTCCCCACTCCTACTCCTACATCCTCCCCCGCCACTGCATCCTCATGACAGTCTCTTCCACCACATCTTCCCCCTTTACTCTTTCTTTTTATTATTTTTAGCTCGACTTTATGAAGGAAAGCCAGCTATTGTGATACCCTGCACATCGTGCGGTGGCGGCGTCATCCAATTTGCGTTTAGCTCAACTTTTCTGTTTATATCTCAGGTTTGGTTAATCATACTGGACCCAAACTGGGCACATGCTTCCTTATAAGGATACGGCGTCTCATGATAACCTTGGTGTCAAAGGTCAAGGTCACCTTGGTAAAAACCTTTTTTCAACATTAACATTTTCTGTTTATCTTGATGTTTCTGTTTATATCTCAGGTTTGGTTAATCATAATGGACCCAAACTTGGACACATGCCTCCTTATAATGACACGGCATCACACAGTAACGTTCTCGTCAAAAGGTCAAATGTCAAGGTCACTGATATGCATGGTGACCATTTGTCATCTGTCATCCATCCATCAACCTTTGTTTAAAAACGCTACTCATTAACAGCTTGGCGGATTTCAACCTAATTTGGCTGGATGGACCCTATAGGGGTAAGCTTCAGAATTTATATGCAGAATTTTGAGTTGTCATTCTTTTAGGTTAAAATCTTACATTTTATGAAAAATTTACCAAAAATTATCGAGACACTATTCTTCATTAACCGCTTGGCAGATTTCAACCTAATTTGGCTGGAAGGAGCCTAATGCTTTTGGTTTCAGAACATGTATAGAGAATTTTGATTGGTCAATTTATTTCTGTGAAAGTGATTTTATGAAAAATTTACTGGAAATTGTCAAAACTCTACTCCTTATTAACCGCTTGACAGATGTCAACTTACTTTGGCTGGAATGACCTTATGGGGCTGTGCTTCAGAACTTATATACAGAATTTTGACTGGTCACGTTTTTTTGATGAAGACCTTAGATTTTATGAAAAATTTACCTGAAATTGTCAAAACGCTACTCATTAACTGCTCAGCAGATTTCAACCTAGTTTGGCTGGAAGGACCATATGGGGATATGCTTCAGAACATATATCCAGAATTTTGATTGGCCAATTTTTTGGGTGAAAGCCTTAGATTTTATGACAAATTTACCAGAATTTGTCTAAATGCTACTCATCATTAACCGACTGCTTGAAAGATTTCAACGCTAGTTGGCTTGACAGACCCTATCACGATAGGCTCCAGAATATCTATTCAGAATTTTAATGGGTCAAATTTTTGGGTGAAAATCATAAATTTGGAAACTGGAAATTGTCAAAATGAATCTCACTCAGTGAATTTTATCCAAATTTGGCTGGAGGGATTCTATAGTGGTAGGCTCTAGAACGTCTCGTCAGGATTTTGGTTGGTCGATTTTTTGGTGGCCATTTGGATTTTAAAAAAACCTTCCAGAACAATTTAAAATGCTGCCCCTTACTTAGTGGGCCAATTTCAACGAAACTTGGGTGGAATGATCCTATGGTGGTAGGCTTCAACATATCAAACGAGAATTTTGAAAATTATCCATCGTGTCTACCGGTATTTAAATGCAAATGGTTCAAATCCTAATGGTCCAGGTTAGCATTACAGGCCCTAGGGCCTCTTTGTGATAAGCCTGGCCTATATTTATTTTTTATATTTGAAGTCAAGCTTCATAGTTTATTGCAAAGTCGTAAAGTCAAGCTTCATGTTTGCATTGCAACCACGTTTCTGGTTTCTTTTTCTCGTAGATCCGGATCTTACCGCAGCAGTGGCATAGTTTAATGGATCTTCAGAAAGAGCTTCATGAACAGCAACATTTTGACGTGGAGTGTGTTCTTCACAAGCTTCGCTACATGAGAGTGTTCTACTTTGTCATCACAGAAACTGATGTGAGTTTGTACTGTACAACAGTGGCAGATCCACGAAGGTTGGAGGAGGGGGGGGGTGGTGAGATTACTGACAAAATTGTCTCGCGCAGAGACATTTTACACTTACATGTTTCCAAAACAAAAACAGAAACATGTCAGTTACAATTTTGAACATGATGTAAGAAATGTTCTGTTGAATATTTTGAACATAATTGGATTGGTAAACATTGCCAGGATTTATACAAATTTGAAAAGTACAAATGTACTTGAATTTTAGCATTCGTCCTTATAGACCATCTATTATGCCAAATTTTCTGTATCACCTGCATGTAAAGATACCCCAGTTTTAGAGTCCGTGAAAATGACAGACATACACCCATGTACATGTAATTCGTGAAAACTGCTTTCAGAATGAATCGGTTATAATATTGCATCAACCGTTCTTCCTTGGGTAGCAATGTTTCCAAATCCAATTGTGTTTAAAATATTCAAGTGTTTTATTTTGTTTTACAAACATTTAAAGTTATTTTCTAAGCTTTACTGTATATATAATATTGCTATCTCTGAAAGGAAAAAGGGTACTCTGTAACGCTATCTCAACATGGGCTTCAAAGCCGTCTGAATCCATCTATATACATTTTAATCGAGGGTGTTGTAGTCATTATTAACCCTTAAATCCTTGAATTTGTTCAAGAAAATTTAAATTTTCTCATAGAAAATGTCCATTTGCAGACCAAGAGAAGAGTATTTTTGAAAATTTACCATTGGAATGACTGGCTCGATAACCGAGCCAGTCATTCCATTGGTAAATTTTCAAAAATCCTCTTCTCTTGGTCTGCAAATGGACATTTCTCAAGCCCACTGCAGAAGCCGTTTTTGGCTGATATGAGTGTTAAATGGTTAACCTGATAAGGCCTCAAAACTCCAAACCAATAGTCTCCATATCGGTTACGCAAAAACAAAAAGGGCAGAACAAGCTCTTGATTTTTTCAGATGGAAAATTTAGTCAAACTTATATTCAGTCAGATTTTTGCATGAATTGATAAACAACCCTCAGGAAAGATATTATCCTGAACAGGCCTCCTGAACATATTAATCTCTAAGAGTAAATATCATGTCGCAATCAATCAGTTTAGTACGCAAACTGCTGGTACATAACAAAACTCTTACTTGTACATGTAGCTGCATGAAAGATATACACGTAACTATACAGGTACGTGTAAGCTGTTGAATATTTTGAAACTAATTTAATTTGGAGCTGTTGCTGCCTAGCAACAGTTTCCAGTAAGATTAGTTTCAAAATATTCGACAGAATCTTTATTAACTTGATAATTTACAAAAGACATCAAAATTCAGACACTGACTGTCAGACATTTGACACTTTCGTGACGAACCTATGTGCTGTCAGCTAATTCTAAGTGACATATTTTGATTATGACGTCAGATACATACATGTGTGAGAGATTGGATCCCTTCATTCCTGTTTCCTCAGTTTCTTCCGAAAATGAGGCCGATAGAATCTTTTCAGATTTTTAACAAAATTTTTTCAACTCATCCTTTCCTGTGTTGAAATCTGTAACAAATTTGACTGGCAGTATCTGACAATCATCCCCATACATGTATCCAGAATTTGGTCTGATCCGCATCCCTGTTCTTTTATCCGGACCACAGCCAAAGTCTGGAAATCCTCTCGCATGGCAAGCTTTTTTGATGTGTTAAAATTTGTGACAAATTGGATCAGATGTTTTTGAGATACAGGCCTGAATAAGCTTTTGTAACTGGCTGGCTGGCTGTGGCTGGCTGGCTGACTGAGGGACATAGCGATTTATTGAGCTGCTACCTACTGCTAAAAATTGTATTCATGAATTTCAGGTCTGGGCTGGCATGTCTTCTGAAGCGAACAAGGATGAGCCAGCTGATTCACTTATTACAGATAACATCATCAAACATAGCGACGCAGTTGATGATGTCATTGACAATGATTTCATAGAGGTAGGTAGAATGGAATGCAACAGTGTCCCTTTAAGAGTCAAGCTAGCCAGAAATAGCCTCTGCAGTGGTCTTTAGAAATGTTCATTTGCAGACTAAGAGAAGATTTTTTTTTTTAAATTTACTACTGGAATGTCTGGCTCGGGTTGTCGAGTCTGCCATTCCAGTGGGAAGCTTTCAAGTTCTTTTGGCATGCAAGTCGTCATTTCTCACGTTTGTCTGTCCACCGAACATTCCATCACTGCAACTCATCGTGCAGTTTGAGAGAGAATTATTTTAGACTGGACAGGATAATGGACGTTTCCATTTTTAGTTATGCCCCGCCCATCTTTAACTAACCTCCACCCAAACTTTGCTGTGTTGGGATTGATCGATTCCCGAATGCCCTAACTATTAATTTCCGGAAACTATACAGGTAACCTGTTGAATATTTTGGAACTAATTTGACTTGGTGCTGTCGCTGCTTATGGCAGCAACAGTGCTCAGTCAAATTAATTTCAAAATATTCAGCAGAATATTTGTTAAATAGTAAAGACATACAATTCGCACACCAATGCATAGCCCGTCTTCAAATATGCGTTCGTGATCTACTTATCGACTTCATTCATTATGATGTCTCTATACACGTCGCGTAGTTGATTATAGCATCATAGGATGGATTGATAAAGTGGAAAGGTCTATTGACTGTCTTCTCTTGGCATGTAGATGCAAACATGTCAAGCTCACTATAGACGCCGGCATTTGACCATCTTGACCATGTAAAAACGTTGGTGCTGTACCTTAGACATTATGCATAATATATTAAATAATACACATGTACAGTACAACTCAGAAATAACTTAACATGTTTCCAAAACAAAATAAAACGTATTGTTGAATATTTTGAACATAATGGACCTTTCCAGTTTTATCTATTCCCCCCCCCCACCTCTAGCTAAGCTCCACCCACACGCTCATGTTGGGATCGGGCGATCTCTGAACTCCCTGACTATCAATTTCCAGAAAACTGTACAGGTAAGCTGTTGAATATTTTGAAACTAATTTGACTGGGCGCTGTTGCTGCCTATGGCAGCAACAGCGCCCGGTCAAATTAGTTTTAAAATATTCACCAGTGTTTATTAAATGGTAAAGACATACAATTCATGCAACGTTTCGGACTATTAGGCGTTAAATATGGACTATATTGAATCATTCATGACGTCACTTAGTTGATTAGGATGTCATATGATGGATGAATAAACTTGGAAATGTCCATTGGATTGGATGACAGCAATCTCTTCCAATCAAATTATTTTCAGAATATTCAACGGACCATTTCGTACTAACGAACATATTTCTGGTTTTATTTTTGGGAACTTGTTGTTAGCTGTACGGTATGGTTTGATTTTCAGCAATTGGCTTCCATTCACGACCAGTATTACAAAACCAAGTGTGCTCTGTCAGGAACACAGCAGCCTAACCGTTCACTGGACGTCATGCAGGCAGGAATAATGGACAGTATTAACCTGTAAGCGTAAGCAATGCTACAATGATATCGCTAAAGACGCGAGGCTAAAACAGCATTCAACTTCATTATTTACATTATGTGAAAATCATTAAAGGTGCACATTCACACCAAAATGTGTGAAAATGAAATGGTTTAAATTGCATACTTTTAGAGGCTTAGTAATGAAACGAAATAAATCTTAACATATGATGATTTCATTACGTATAAATTAAATAAATTTTTAAGTTGTCAAATTGAATTAGAGGTACATGTATGAGTCGCTAATTCAAATTCACAACGAAAATACAAAATTTATTGATACGGAATGAAATCATCATATGTTAAGATTTATTTCGTTTCAATTTCATCGAGGGACACGGTTTAAGCCTCTAAAAATATACAATTTCAACAATTTTATTTTCAACAGTTCTGGTGTGAATATGCACCTTTAAACCTGCTTGAATTCACGTGATTGTAAATCCACACATCTGGAATACGGTAATCACTGTCTTATGACCCCAAAAGCAGTTTAATACAGAATGCGACATATCTTAACCCTTTAACACTTAAATTTGTTCAGAAAAGTTTCAATGTTTTCATTCAAAATGCTCATTTGCAGACCAAGAGAAGACTATTTTTTAGAATTTACCACTGGAATGACTGGCTCGGTTATTGACCCAGTCATTCCCGTGGTAAATTTCCAAAAATAGTCTCTTGGTCTGCATAATGGACATTTTTCAAGGCCACTGCAGAAGCCATTTTTTGCCGATTTAAGGGTTAAGTGGCCTGAGAGCCACATTTAGGACAGGAAGATTTCGAGGTGGAGGGGCCTCTACCAAGAAGTGGTGTTGTGCTGTAGAGACACAATTCTAATGCGTAAGGCGGAGTGATCAATGAGAATTATTGTGATAAGATGATTGTTACCTTTCTGACCATCTACTTAGTGATTCTGTAACCTAGGATTCGCCAGTGTATCGGTTACAACACACCTACATGTGTATACAGAAGAGCTGTTGAATATTTTGAAACTAATTCAACTGGAGCCTAATAGGCACCAACAGGTTCCAGGCAAATTATTTTTAAATTAGTTTCATTTTGTTTCGGCAAGATTTGTCCATATTTACTCTTTACGAGAGTTATCCCTCCACCCCCTGATACACAGTAAGTTTAAAATGAGTAAAGAACTTCTTGTCCGTGTCAGATCTTAAAGAGTTTTGAACCTACATTTGAAATTGTCTTAGGTGGAAACAGTCTCATAATTTTTTGGCTCATCGAGAGCTGTCTATATTTCCAGAGTTATCTGGATGAAAAGCTTAAAATTCACCAAAAACGGGTGTATTAAGCCCCACTAGGCAGCACTTGTCTTCTACATCTTCTAGGGATTAAAATTCTCTTCTGGTGTCATGTAAATGGCTGTTTACTTAAGAAAAAATGTGAATTTTGTGAACAATCTTGACCATGAAAAGGCTGAATTCTTATAATGACGATTCTTGTCACCTACATGTATGGGATGTCCCTAGAAATAAGTCTACAAGTCAATGGAGCTTTCCAGTTTCTCCATCCATCATATGACGTCATAATCAATTATGGCATGAATGACTCGATTTAGTCTGTCTTAAACGCAACAGATTGTAAACTAATTTGACTGGGTGCTGAAATTAGTTTCAAAATATTCCACAGCTTATCTGGGTTTATAGTTTTGGGGAAATTAATAGTCAGGGAGTTCAGGGATCGATCCCAACACGAGCGAGCTGTGGGTGGAGCTTAGCTAGGGATGGGCGGGGCATAGCTAAAACTGTAAGGGTCCATAGAGGAATCCCATCTGTTAACCATTTAACACTCATATTGGCAAAAAATGACTTCTGCAGTGGTCTTGAGAAATGTCCATTTGCAGACCAAAAGAAGACTATTTTTGAAAATTGGCCACTGGAATGACTGGCTCGATAACTGAGCCAGTCATTCCAGTGGTAAATTTTCAAAAATAGTCTTCTATTGGTCTGCAAATGTACATTTTCTATGAGAAAATTGAAGTTTTTTCGAATAAATTCGTGGGTTAAAGGGTTAATCAAGGGTCTGATATGATAATCACCATGTAAATATATGCCACTTGTTGTCTGGCAACACAATCAAAATGATGCATGGCAAATATCTGTCATGTAATAACCATTCCCCCCCCCCCCCCAGCGTTGAAATAACAGGGGAATTATGCTTTTACTCCTGTGTGTTATTCGCTCAATAAATTCATTTATAATACTTATAATGGATGGATTCATTTCAAATTTGGTATGTCACCTCCTGATGACATGCTCTCAGTGGATATTGAATACCAGCTAAACCCGTCTAGATTCACCATCGTTATTTCACTTGAAATACTTGTTAATTTGTTAGAAATATGTGTGCGTTTGGTTTTTTCTCAATAATCTCACTTATAATGGATGGATTCATTTCAAATTTCAACATCTCGCTCAAATTAGTTTAAAAACATTCAACGCTGTAATACACAGTAGTTAGTCAATCTACTCAGTAATCTAGATTCTGGAAATTCAGGGTTCAAAGTCTGAAATTGATTTCAACACACGTACAAAATGGGCAAGGCTTAGCTAGAAATTGGCGGGACATAGTTAGAGATGGATTCTTCTATTGCCGCGTGACATTTTTTCACATTTACATTTTTTGGTAGAATATTTGATTAACAGTATAACCCTTTAACCCACAATCCGGCCAAAATATCTTCTGCCAGTGGTCTTTTGAAATCTCCATTTGCAGACCAAGAGAAAATTATTTTTGAAAATTTATCACTGGAATGACTGGCTCGATAACCGAGCCAGTCATTCTAGTGTTAAATTTGTAAAAAGAATTTTCTCTTGATCTGCAAATGGAGATTTTCTATGAAACCATTTGAGGGTTACGGGGTTAAGTGCAAGTCCAAAATAAAAACAGAAACATGTTAGTTCAATTTTAAACACAATTTAAAAAATGTTCTGTTGAATAGTTTGGACGTAATATGATTGCAAGTCATCTTGCAAATGAAATTAAGTTTAAATTAACGCCAAAATATCCAACAGCACGGAGTTCAGCGCAATATAATTCTACTTCAAATAATACTTACCAGATGTACTATTATGATAATGTCTATTATCTAGTCTAGCTCAAAATAAACAATTAAGACTCCGCACTCTCCTGGTCCTGCCCATACTGTGTCCGGGAATTACCAAAGCCCCAGGTACCGAGTCAATTCCCAATCACAGTCAGATTCGTCTATTTTGCTGACTTCTGAAGTCGCATGTGTTTGAGCTCTTAAAGTTTCTGCAATTTTAACGGAATTCAGCGTTTTTGAACCTATCTATTGCTGGCGTCATGGAAGAGAAAGGAAAATCATCTCGGGGGCAGGTTGTATCAATCTAGAATTTATACATTTGTGCCGTAATGAATGATTGAATTTTCCTTAAATTGGCACATTATTTTAAAATGGTAGCCATTGTTGGAGTCGCTCCGGTACCCTTAACTATTTAAGCATTATGCGGGTACTCGGTTAATTTCTCTTGCGACTCGGTTTCTTCCAAGATGGATGCGCTCTTAGCCAAGATGGCGGCGCCCATGAGTTATGTTTGCCTTCGGCTTGGCGTATCTGTGCACTCTATTGTGCCGATCTTTAGCCTTCACTTCATTGATGAAGGTGTTTGTAGCGATCAGTACGTTTTTCATGGTTATTTTAACGGTTAGTTAATTACCAAGCCGTGTTTATTAATTTTCACTCTAAAAAATTTCAAATATCCTGCCTTAAATCTTGATTATCATTAATTTAAGAGAAAGTTAATGTTTCTAAGTAATTTTAATATTACAATCAAGTCATTGTGCGTTTGCTCATCATGTATGTCATGTGCAGCATTTTAATTCTTGCTTTGTATTCGCAGAGGGCTAAAGGCCTGGACACTTTGTGTACTAAATGCAATCGGTTCATGAAGCGTAGATTTGCTGGTCACCACTGCGTAGCTTGCGCGAAGTGCAAGGTTGGGAGTCCTTGCGATGTTTGTGTGAAGTGGTCGTCGGAGTTAGTGGCGGAGTTCGACCGTGATCGGCGTGCGCAACTGGGCAGAATCATGAGGGACAAGGCGGCCAAGGCAGATCAGGTGTCCAACAGAGGCTTGGATGAGCGCCTGAATGAGAGAATGGACTCGCCTTTGGGTGTATGGGCGGCCCAGTTTAAAGCCATGTTTGAGTCCCTGCGATCCACGATCCCGTCGATGCAGTCTGGTGCAGGACTACCTTTCGATGGTCCGGCCAGTGCTGCGGAGGGTGTTGCACCTGTACCTCCTGTTTCATTGGCTCAAGAGCCGACGGCAGAGGAGGAGGAGCTTTTGCTCATGGAGGATTCCGGCATGACAGATATTTCCACGATGGCTGTACCTGGTACATCCCAATGTTCCCCTTTGGGTTATGTACGGGTTTGCCAACCGGGTGGTGATGTTGACGTTCCGTCGGGCATCTTCCATCCGGATTTTGTTCAGCCCATGCTGCCGTTGGAGTCGTGTTTGACGGCTTCTGACGGCATCCCGGTGCCGGTGGCTGCGGGTCCTATCGGATTTCCGTTGGCTACCGTGATTAATGTGGCTGTGATCCTGGCTCCCATGCTGGAGCCGATGGATTTCAATGAGTCCGTATCCGGTGAATCGTTGGATGTTGGAGCCGCGAGTGCACGGTCTGTGGGCATTGCTTACACTAGTAAGCAAGTTCGCAGTCCTCAGCATGGATCGTTGGTGTCTGTCTCGTCCAAGAGCGAGAAAGAAGATGAGAATGGCAGTCCCTTGTTGGATGAGTCGTCCTTTTCCACCGAGGCTGAATGGGTGCAGGTCCTTGAATGGATGTCCGGCCGTCTCGGGTTGGCATCGGATCAAGGATCTCAGTGCGATCCGGCAATGGAGCGGATGTCAGAGCGAGTGGCTAGTGCTCTGTCCAGTGGCTCTTCTACCATGCCTGCTCTGCCTTTGGATACATTGACCTCTGACATGTTGGAGGTGGTGGCGTATCATATGGTCCAGCCGGACTTTACGCTTCCAAAGGCCCTGAAAGGGATTAGGAGTAGGGTCCGTTTTCCGGAGCAAGCCTACCGTCAGTATGCCCGAGTCCCACGGCTTTCCGTCGGGGGAGAGAGAGGCACTGAATAATAGGCCATTGGCTGGCAAAGCTACGGGATGTTCTCGTCCATTAGTTTCGCAGTCAAATAAAGACCCTCATTGAGGATGCGGCGAGAGCTGCCATGGTGGCACTTTCGCACGACTACCGTCCTGCAGGGTATGCTGACCTGCGCGGCGGAAGATGGGATAGTGCCAGAGGCTGCTCCCGGAGTTATCCGGGACACCATGCGCCTATCTCAAGATTACCTGGCCAGGGTGATCACGAGATCATTGGCTGAGCCACGGAGAATGGTTCTCGATTTTGTAGAACCAGGACCTGAAATGAGGGCTGCGTGGTCTTCCACGCCATTCATAGGCCCAGGCTTGTCCTGCGCCTCGGCACGGCAAGCCTTATACAAGGTCGCATCAATGGTTGCGGAACATGAAGTAGTCAGCAAGTCGTGGAAGTCGACGAAAAGGACTCAGCCGCAACAGTCCTACAAGCAGCACCGACAGGAGCAGCAGAGGCAGCGCCAAAGATCGCCCTTCTGGCCGTGATACCCATCGGGCATCCGGTTCGCAGGGTCCTGGTCGATAAGAAGGGTGGCGGTTTGGGTCGCGGCGCCTACTGTAAGGATAGCCGTGGTGGCGGTTCCGGACCGTCGTTTTCCAAGAAACCACAGGGTGGCCGTGGGGGACGACTCTGACGGGTTTCCGGCGGGATCTGCTCCGGTATCACCGGGAACAAGGGGAGTCGAGGATCTTCACCTAGGCGAATTAACGTTGTCTCGTGCAATATCGATCGCGAGTTGTGTGCAGATTCCTTCCGTCGGTGGTTAAGAAACGGCTACGAACCGGACTGGCTCATCCGTCAATCGTTGGTTCCATTAACATCGACTCCAGTGTGGCCTCCCATTCCAAGGGAATCCGATCGTCTAGATGCCATTTGCTCAGAAATCGAAAGTCTTCATCAGAAGAATACGATTCACTTAGTCCGCAATCAGTCATCCCTAGGCTTCTATTCGATGATGTTCCTCGTTCCGAAACGCACCGGAGGGTGGAGACCGATTCTCAATCTCAAACCGTTAAACAAGTTTATTCTGTCACCAAAGTTTCAGATGGAGACTAGCAGCAGTGATATCGGGGTTGAGGAAAGGCATGTGGGCAGTGTCGATAGATCTGAAGGATGCATATTTTCATATTCCAATGTCAATTCCTTTTCAGAAATACCTTCACTTTGTGTTCCAAGACAATGTTTGGGAATTCAATGCGCTTCCATTCGGCTTGACAACAGCACCAAGGCTCTTCACCAAAGTGGTCCTCGCCATGACTTATCTTCGCAGGAGAAACATAGCTGTTCATACTTACATAGACGACTGGCTGCTGAAGGCGGTGAATCCAGTCAATCTGCGCAACAATCTTCAGGTAGTCCTAGCCTTATTAAAGGATCTAGGATGGATTGTGAATCTAGAGAAATCAGAATTGACTCCATCCCAGGAGTTTGTTTATCTGGGAATATTTTTCAATCTCAGGGATGGCGTAGCTTTTCCGGCGGAGAGCAGAGTCAAGAGCCTGATTGCAGTTCTGGAGTCAGTTTCTCTAGGAGCCTATCTGACGGCGCGCCAATTTCTCAGAATACTGGGTTTACTAGTGTCTCTGGAGAAAGTGTTTCCTTATGCGGCACTCAGGCGCAGGCCGATTCAGATGTATTTAATGTTGTTCTGGTCTCAGAAAACGGATCCGTTATCTCTGAGAATTCTAGTAAAAGAACCATTGATATTCCATCTTCAGTGGTGGTTATCAGAACAGAATCTCCTGCGAGGTGTTCCTCTACATCCTCCTCAACCACAGATGTCCATCTTTGCAGATGCATCGACGACAGGTTGGGGAGCGGTATTGGACAATCGATCAGTGTCAGGGAAATAGGATCGGACCAATGCGCAGAAACATATCAATGTTCTCGAATTATTAGCGCTTCCACACTTCGAAAATTCGAGAATTTAATCCGAGACAAGATTGTCCTAATCAGGACAGACAACTCAACAGTGGTGTCTTATTTGAACCGCCAAGGCGTGACGAGGTCACCAGAGTTGTGCATGATGATGTGGAACCTTCTGCTGTGGTGCCAAGAGAGTAATATTATTCTTCGGGCAGCACACATTCCAGGAAGACTGAACATCCTAGCAGATGCACTCAGTCGAAGGATGATTTGTCGTCCAACGGAATGGCAGCTCAACCAATCAGTAGCGGAGGTTCTATTCAAACATTGGGGCAAACCAAATGTGGATCTGTTTGCGATGAAACTAAATGCAAAGATGGTCATATACGTGTCACCGATCCCGGACCCACCCGAAAGTTCTGGCAAAGATAAGAGAGGGAATATGCCAAGTACTACTGATCGCCCCTCATTGGCCAGGCCGATCATGGTTTACGGATCTGCTGGACCTTCTGGTCTGCAATCCAATCCCTCTTCCAGACCGAAGGGATCTAATCACTCAGAACAAAGTTCTGTGTCTTCACGACAGACCGGAAATGTCCAAATTGACTGCATGGATGTTATCAAGCAGCGTGCAATTGAGGGTGGCTTTTCTGAGCAAGCCGCAAAGTGTGTCGCTTCAGCCAGAAGCGGGTCAACCACCAAGACATATAATTATAAAATCAACAAATTTGCAGAGTGGTGTCAGAGAGAGATATTAATCCCTTTTCTGCATCTGTTCAACACGTAGCAGATTTTATCTGTCATTTGTACGAAGTTGACAAACTTGTACCTTCAACCCTAGCAGCATATGTCTGCATTAGCTTCAGTCATTCCCAGTCTGGCCATTGAAGGAGTGGAGAATGACACTTTAAATGAAGTTATTAAAGGAATGAGCAATCTGCGACCTAGAAGCCAGTTCCTATCCCAGCATGGAATCTATCTCTTGTTCTACAGGTTTTAGGGCATGCTCCCTTCGAACCGATTAGATCTATAGATATTAAACTGCTAACTATTAAATCAGTTTTCTTGGTTGCAGCAGCATCGGCGAGAAGGAGAAGCGAGATTCATGCGCTATCTGCCGAGCAAGACCGTTTTGTCATCACTGGTGACGCTTTAAGACTATTTCCACGTCTTTGTTTCCTGGCAAAGAATCAGTCACTTAAATATCCAGGTCAGCCGATCAATTTGCCAAGTTTAATTAGACATGACCCAAACTCTTCTGCTTGGTGTCCTGTCAGATGTCTGAAAATGTATAAGAAACGTCCTGAGGAGTGGAGAGATGACCCGAAATCTCTGTGGTTATGTCTCAAAGCTCCTCATTTGTGCACCTCGAAAGATACTATTTCTCGTTGGATAGTTGATGCTTTTCAGATGTCGCACAAAATTGCTACAGGAAAGCAGATTGATTGTGCAAACGCCCATCAGGTCCGAGCATTAGCAGCAGCATCGGCCCTTTTTAAGGGTGTCTCATTAGAGGAGGTGATGTCTGTAGCACAATGGCATGCCGAGTTGTCATTTACTGATTTCCACCTTCACGACATCTCCAGCGCACTTAATCCGGTAGCCGTCGCCAATTTGTCGAACCTTAGTTAAGCCACATCCGACCACTCTTTCACAAACATCGCAAGTTACTTCCGCCTGCACTGAACAAGAGCCATGCACCATGACCAGTGAACGACCGTGGATTGGGCCGAGGTCCTGGGATGATCAAGAAAGAACAAGCACTCAAAATGGTGAGTTTACATTAATTAAGTGACTAATAATAATAATAATAATAATAATAATAATTTACTTACAGTCAAAATACCAGACTCCTTAGGTAAATAGTCTGGTGTAAGAGTATACTTATCCTCTCAAACAGACATTAGACTCATTCCAATTTGAAAATTTAATCGATATCCTGATGTTTTTTCAAAATTAGTAGTTGTGGTAGCTTCTTTGCACTCTACTGGACTGCCCTAGCTGAGACTTGGGGCTGACACGGGTCTGGTGGGTGTTGCATCCCCTTTTCGACAGCCCTCTGGAAATTGTGCGGACAAAAGAGGGGGGGTGGGAGCGTGGTCTAGACCATGGAAGTTTAGCACTCTATTAGTCAGATGGCAGAACCCAAGCGTATGCCAGGGTTCTAGTCTCTTCACAACCTTCTCTGTTGGATGGTAGATGAGTGCTGATTCGAGCCTCACCTCCAACCACCGGTATTTCTTGGCTGTTGAAATCTGGAGTTTATCATAATAGTACATCGGGTAAGTATTATTCGAAGTAGAATCAAAAAAGCATCCGCTTTTGTTTCTATGAGAATTCTTAATACTTACCAGATGTACTATGGCCCCTGCCTCAGCCACCCCGCTGGGCTGCTTTCGCTGTTTGTCAAGGCAAAGATAAGACGAATCTGACTGTGATTGGGAATTGACTCGGTACCTGGGGCTTTGGTAATTCCCGGATACAGTATGGGCAGGACCAGGAGAGTGCGAACTTTTAATTGTTTATTTTGAGCTAGACTAGATAATAGACATTATCATAATAGTACATCTGGTAAGTATTAAGAATTCTCGTAGAAACAAAAGCGGATGCTTTTTTGAATCTATATCCATCTATCTATCTATCTATCTATCTATCTATCTATCTATCTATCTATCAGAGCACTAGGTAAGCTTTTCAATAATTGGGTGATTCACTCTTAGAAATTTTTTAAATTGGGTTTTTAGGAATTTAATTGGGTTTTTTTAATTAAGTTATACATTATTAGCAATAGAACTGAAATTGATTGGGTGATTGGCTATTTTTATTGGGTGAAAATGCAAAAACCCTGTTTATCTAGAACTTTGCTATCTATCTATCTATCTATCTATCTATCTAATCTATCTAATCTATCTAATCTATCTAATCTATCTAATCTATCTATCTATCTATACTGAACCAAAAAAGTTTAGCAACACTGAGAATATTACTGTATAAATGTTATTTAACAAAAACAGTAAATTGAATCAAATATATTATTTAATTGATAGGTCATTTTCCAGTTTGAACAACAGTCTCTTGTTACTGTAATGCTAGCATCGCGCCTTTAACACGGCATCATTCAACGGAAGGGTCCAATTTAAATAATGACACTGAGCTGTCAATACAGGTTGTGACCTCCGCGCGCATTAACCACCGCCGTACATCGCTTTCTCATACTTCAAATTAAGCACCTGATGTCACGAAGAGGGATCGCATCCCATTCCTGGAGCAATGCAGCTTCCAGCTCCCACACGTTGTGAAGATGTGGATGGTTCTCACGCACCATATGGTCAAGAATGTCCCACACGTGTTCGATAGGAGACAGGTTCGGTGATCGCGCTGGCCAGTTCCACACCGAAAGGTTGTTAGCCTCAAGGAAATCACTGGTGACCCTTGCTGAATGAGGACGGGCGTTGTCTTGCTGGAACATAAAGTCTGCATGATGCTGCATAAAAGGGATGACAACAGGAGCGACAACTTCTTCACAGTAACGTTGAGCCGTTAAATTTCTGCGAATCACAATAAGATCTGTTTTGCCATTTTAATGGATTCCAGCCCACACCATGACACTGCCATCACCGAATCTGTCGTGCTGAATGATGTTGGCTGCATCATACCTTTCTCCCAAACGTCGCCAAACCCGTTGCCTACCATCCACCACATCCACACAAAACCTCGACTCATCACTGAACAAAACGTGGCTCCATAGTTGAGCATGCCATCGCTGATGAGTTCTTGCCCATGCAAACCGATTCTCGATGTGACGCTCTGTAAGCGGAACAGCAACAAGTGGACGACGGGCATGCGGTCCAGCATCATGGAGTCTGTTTCTCACAGTTTGTGCATGCACTGTAGTGCCGGTAGCGGTGTGCAAATTACGGGACAGCCGCAGCGCAGTCTCAAACCTGTGATGTCGTGATGACGTCACTAAGTAGCGGTCTTCTCGTGGTGTTGTTGCTCTCGGTCTGCCAGATCGTGGTCAGTTATTAACATGGGTAGTTTCCTGCTCACGTTGGCGGAGACGGGAAATGGTTGAGGCGTGTACATTAAAATGTCGAGCAACAGCGTGAACGCTCTGCCCAGCAGCGAGTCTTCCCATTGCTTCATGGCGCTGATTTTCGGGTAGCCCTAGGCGGCGGCCCATGTTCGGTAGGGTAAACTTTTAAGCATTTTCTGTTAATGTTCGTTATCTGCTTTTGCAATATGGTGAACCTTTGCCTTCGCTACCCGCCAATGTGGGCCAGTGCATGAAAAATGCATTTTCACATGCGGTAAGCGTGCGGCCGAGAAATGCAAGAAATGATTTGCATTTTTTCATGATCAGTGAGACATTACATTGACGAAACATGCCTGCAAATTTGGTTATAAATGGACGCATAGTTTTAATGCAACAAACCAAACTTCACTGTTACTAAACTTTTTTGGCTCAGTATATCCATCCATCCATCTACATGTATCTATCTATCTATCTATCGATCGATCGATCGGTCGGTCGGTCGGTCGGTCGGTCGGTCGGTCTATCTGTCTGTCTGTCTGTCTGTCTGTCTGTCTGTCTGTCTGTCTGTTTATTTTGTTTTGGAAATATTTTAAGTTATTTCTAAGGTGTACTGTATATTATTTCATTTCAGCATTGTGGCACAACATAACGAGAAAAAGTTAAGCATGAAGAAACATGTGAGTGATATTACCGAACTTAAAGGGATGCTAATCTCATCTCAAATGTTATGCTTCACCGGTAGATTATGGTTTATAGATTCCATTTCATTCATATCCTGTCACATTCCTGTTTCTGGAACACAACTATCTGTTTTGTAATAGTGCGTAAATGTTGAACAGTGTTCGCTACCATTTTGTCTCAAGCGATAGTGTGTGCCAATGCATTACATTCTTTATTATATAACACTCATCTCGTTGAATATTTTGAAACCATTTTACTGGAAGAGGTTGCTGCCATTGTTGCTGCCTATGGCAGCAACAGCTTCCAGTCAAATTAGTTTCAATATATTCAACAGCTTAATTGTATGATTGCTTTTATACCACATTGCCAAACTATAGCTGGCACCTCTATGACTGAGCGTATATTTCAAGGCAGACACCCTATGCTTTTTCTGATTGGTTGAAAGGTAAATCATGGCAGCCAGCATAAGGTGTAGAAATGTAGCAACAATATCTTTCTATAGCGGCATGATAAAAAGCTTAAAGCTACCTACATAGTTTATGAGTAGCATATTAGATCACCTGAATAGCTGTCATGAGATGAGATTACCGTAAAAATTCGACTAAAGGACGCAGTTTTTTTGTCAAAATACATGTACTAGAAAGGGGGGTGCATTCTATAATCGAGAACATTCCTTCCGCACATTTTTGGGTCGAAATTTTTCTTAAAAATTCACAGATTATACCACGGAAATTGAACTAAATGTTACCCTAGACAATTTGCGCCGCCTGATGACTATGTTTCATGTATACTGAAAAAACACCAAGCGGAAGTGAAATTATTAAATTGGGGCACCTAAATAATGCTTATTCTTTAATACATATCAGTTATTACATCAAAATTAATCCAGAATCTGACATAAAATGGCGTCGAGAAAAGATACGTGTATAAATCATGTGATTCGCCTCCAATCGCAAAAGATCTTTATTCTAATTAGAGCGAGTACTCGGATCTAAATATTCTGGACTCGGAAATTGCTATATATCATCATTGCGCAATAGGAACTGAATGTTCCCGTACCCGTTTGATAACCAACTCCCGTTAGCACATAAGATTACACAGTGCCTCCAATCACATAAAAGCCAGATAACCAACTCCCGTTAGCGCATAAGATCACACAGCGCCTCCAAACACAAAAGAGCCATTACAATCTGTTTCTATCACACGATTTGTATGTTTTCAAGGAGACATTTTATGCCAAAATTAGATTGATTTTGATGTAATAAACAATCTTTATTGAAGATACACGATATTTAGGCGGTCCTATTTCTCTTCCACCATGATAATTTTAATCATGCATTAAACAAAGCGCTGAGTGATGGTTATTTTTTATACCAATTTTCGGGCTTTTTTATGGTACATTTTTTCTAAATTTAACAGCGTCTTATACTTGATTATAAGAGTTTTTTGGGCGGATTTCGGTCAAATTTGGGACAGCGTCCTATATTTGAGGGCGGCCTTTAGTCGAGAAATTACGGTAGTTATCCTTTAAGGCAGTGCGACAAGTGCATTTGCACCTGGGCCCCCAAATTTCCAGGGCCCCAAAAACTTCCAAGTTACTCGCATAAATGCCACAACTTATAAAATCAGTAAAAATGTTTCCAAAAGAAAGCAATTTTGTTCTGTTGAATATTTTGAACATAATTGAATTGGCTAACGTCCAATCCAATTACAGGTATGTTCAAAATATTCAACTGTTCAGTATCTTTTTATTTTGTGTTTGAAACATTTCAAATTATTTCTGAGCTGTACTGTGTAAGACTGATGTGGCCAAATTCCACAGCCCTCTGACATCAGGGGCCCCATAACCATTACGGTCGAAACTGTACCTTAGCTTTCACACAATTCTATTGGCAGTTCAGTGGGCCCTGGGAATTTCAAAAAGTTTGCACAGACACCCCCCCCCCCCGAGTCCTACGTTTAGCCATGACTGCTCTGCTGCCATTGTTGTTATTCTTATTATTGTTGTTGTTTTAATGGTGGTTATATTGCAGTCATCTCTGTCCATCTGTCCATCCATCTATTTTTTTAATGCAAGGTCAAAAGGTCAGTTAGTCACGCTATAATATAATAATAATAATACAGCATTTGTAAAGCGCCATGTGTCAATGTCAATTTTCAAAGGCGCTTGTGAAGAGATGTGTTTTTAATTTTTGTTTGAAATCATTAATTGATTGGATGGATTTGATGTGGACAGGTAGCTGGTTCCATAGTCTCGGAGCCACAACACTGAAGGCTCTGTCCCCACAGGAGCGTAAATTCGATCGCGGAATTTGGAGCAATAGCTTATCCACAGAACGAAGTCTGCGACATGGATCATATGTCAAGAGAAGTTCCTGCAAATAGTCGGGAGCGTTGTTGTTTAGACATTTCCAAGTCAAGAGCAGAATCTTGAACTCAATCCGTTTCCGGATGGGGAGCCAATGAAGATCTTTCAAAATTGGTGTTATGTGATGACGCTTTTCGACCTTGACTACCAGACGAGCCGCAGCATTTTGCACATATTGCAGTTTATCAAGGGATTTTTCGGTGATGCCATATAAGAGACTGTTTCCATTGTCCAATCGTGATGTGATAAACGCGTGAACAAGTGTCTCTGTGGTCTGATATGTCAGCACATTTCTGATGGAATTAATGTTACGCAAATGGTAAGTCGCAGATTTGCACACAGAGCTTACATGTGCATCCATATTCATAGCCTGGTCTAGATACACGCCCAAGTTCCTAGCGGATGTAGTTGCCGGGATCACGCTGTCAACTAACTGAACTTCCGTAGTGCCGATTTTGCTGCGTTGTTGATTTGTCGCTATGATAAGGAACTCAGTCTTGTCTGGATTGAGTTTTAGCTTGTTCTTGGTCATCCACCGGCTAATATCGGCGACGCATGTTCGGACCTGTTGTAGAGCTGATGTTTCCTGACAAGGTATGTTAGGCTTAAATGTTAGATAAAGCTGCGTGTCATCTGCGTACATATGCACCTGAAGGTTATGTCGCCGCACTATATCTGCTATAGGAGCAGAGTAAACAGTAAAGAATCTGGGACCGAGGACCGATCCTTGAGGGACACCATACTTTAGCCGAATGCTGGAACTTAATGATTTGTCAATCTCCTATCTCCTCAGTAACCGTCCGGTTTAATTCAACCATGTCAACCAAACTCGGTATGTGATAATGTCAGTTACCCATATGATTGCCGATTGCAAGAAGACTATTATGTTTATCTTCGCATGCTGAACACATCGGGCAGAAATTTAGGAAATATGATAGGACTAAGTGCCATTAAAGCTTGTTCAAGGACAGTTAATATGTAAAAAATACAAGGCCGTCGTGGGCCAATCTTGAAAATGTAGCGTTTTGGTGGCCATACTGGATTTGTTTATTTCATAGATTTTGATAGAGCACAATTTTTATATATACATTTTTCAAATATTTATTTGTACGACGATGTCAAATGTTGCACTTTCAAAATTGCCGTTTAGTGGCCATCTTGGGTTTTAAAATTGAAAAAAAGGATTGTAAACATGCTATAGGAAAACAATGGGAAGTTTTAAATGTCTCAAGAACTACCTGATGGATTTTAACCAAATTTGGGATGAAACATCACTGGGGAATAAAGATGCCAAATCTTACAAAGGAAACGGATTATTAAATTTGGCTGGCAGCCATCTTGAAATATTTTCCCGCCAAAACTTATAGGAAAAGAAATGGAAGAGTCAAACCAATTCTGAAGAACCGATTTCAAACAAATTTGTGAGGAAACGTCCTTGGTCCTTAGAGATACAAGATTGGTCAAATGAAACTGATTGGTGGATTTGTGCAGTGGCCATCTTGGGATTTTAGAAACATGTTTAAAATCTTCTCCGAAACCACTTGGATGATTGATTTGGAACTAAAAAAACTTCATTTGGTGCATGTCCTGTTTGTTTAAGTGAAGTCAAAGCTTTGTTCTCATGTATAGGACGCACCCGCTTTTTTAAGCACTTGAAAATCAGTAAAAAAACTGCGTCTAATACATGGTGTAAAATGGTAACTCTATTTTCCTCTTGATTGACAAGTGGACATTTGTCAGGATCACCGCAGAAGCAATTTCTGCTTGCTTGACCAAAACATTGTTAACCCTCAAGAAAATTTCAATTTTCTCATAGAAAATGTCCATTTTCAGACCAAGAGAAGACTATTTTTGAAAATTTCCCACTGGAATGACTGGCTCAGTTATCGAGCCAGTCATTCCAGTTGGAAATTTTCAAAATTAGTCGTCTTGATCTGCAAACGGACATTTCTCAAGACCACTGCTGAAGCCGTTTTTGACTGATATGTCTGTTAAAGAGTTCGGCGCCTGACTTTTAGTGGTCACTTTCTGATAGGCCATGGATTTATTCTCTGTTGCAAACAGGTTTACTTGTAAATTTATGAATGAATTTTATATTTGTAATCTTTAGGCACGGTCAAACATGTCCAACGATGCAACAGATGCGGATGATTCAGATGATAAGAGCAGAGACCCTGACTACAAAGAGGTAAGCATGACATTATTATGCGCATCACACCTCATATGCTATATTGTACCGATAGATTATGGTATAGAAGATTATGAGCATGTGCAATTTTATGTACTGGGCTAGGGGGTATGGTGGGGGGAGGGGTGGATGCAATTTCGATGAAGTGAACTTCGACGCCCAAAACAACACGATAATGTATAAACTTACTATTATTTATTTTGAAGCACATTCATAGCATTGCTGGCTAATATAGTATACTTATTAAGATAGTAATATAGTGGTAAAATAGTGATTTATATTCAAACAGTGATATACAAATGTAGTAATTAAATGTAGTATCATATCATAGAATACTATATTACTCTACATTACTATATATCTTTTTAAAATAAAAATCACTGTTTTAACTATATTAGTCAACAAAGCTATGTCATATGAATATGCTTCGAATAAATAATTGTAAATTTAAAGTACATTAAAATTCGATCATCCTTTTTGTCTCGCTTGTGAAGCAGAAAGCGAGACATACATGTACAAAAATGTATGTGTCACTGTTCCGACGGTGACGGGGTCAACAATGTTAAGTTTTTGCATTTAACAAGCCTTCTCAGCATATATTTCAGGATCAGTTAATCCTATTGCAACTAAACTTGGCTATGTGGTTGCCTATACTGTTAGGAATCAGCATGATTATACTGGGGTCACAAAGTCAAATGTCACGGTCACTGTGACCTTGATACAAAACTATTTTATCAATGTTAAGTTTTTGCGTTTGGCACATTGGAACTAAACATGGGTAAATTGTTACCTATGATGTTAGGAAGCGGCATGCTGACACTAAAGTTACAACGTCAAAGGTCAAGGTCATTCTGACCTCTGCGAAATCTATTTTTCAATGTTAAGTTTTTAGGCTTAGCAAATCCTATCGTGTTATATTTCGGGATTGCTAAACCCTACTGGAACACAACTTGGGTACATGGTTGCTTATGCCAAGAGACTACAAGATGGTGACATGGAGGTCACAAGGTCAAAGTGCAAGGCCATTCTAATTTTGCTGTTTGACCTCTGCCATTCAGCAAATCATTTATACATGTATGTCAGGATTGGTTAATTCTATTGGAACTAAACTTGAATGCATGGGTAGTTACCTTTAATGTTAGGAAGCAGCATGATAACACGGAGGTCACAAGGTCAAGGGTCAATGCCACTGTGATAAACAGGAGACAGACGAGACATTTAATTCCGCAGAATTCTTGTTTTATAAATTTATTCGAAAAAAATCTTGGGAAATCTAAAATATTGGACAATTATAAACCATTTATGGCAATATTCTAAATATGGCAGTAACAGCTTCCAGTCAAAGTAATGGATGAATTAGCTATTCCCCGCCCATCTCTAGCTAAGCTCCACGAACGCTTTCGACGTGTTGGGAATGATCTATATACTTTGAATCCTGAATTCCCAGAATCCGAATTTCCAGATAACTATACAACTAACCTGTTGAATATGTAAAAAAATAATTTGACTGTTTTGGGGTGGGGGGGGGGGGGGGGGGGGTGCGGCCTGTTGGCTACCATGGGGCAGCAATGGATACCAGTCAATTAATCTCAAAACATTCAACAGAATATTTATTGAATTGTAATTTTATCAAAGAGATACAATTCATGCACTAGTTTTTAATTTTCGTAACAGCTACATGTCATTGTGATTGTGATGTGAGCCTATATGTGACGTAATTCATGAATCCATTTCATCAGTCAGTCACATGACCTCATAATCAACTATGTGATGTGTAGGATGATGTCATAATCATTACATCATGAATGACTCGATTTAATCCGTCTTAAGCGCTTAATAGTCAGTCAGGTTGTATGAATTGTATGGCTTTACTATTTAATAAACATGCTGTTGAATATTTTGAAACTAATTTAACTAGGCACTGTTGCTGCCATTGGCAGCAACAGCGCCTAGTCAAATTAGTTTCAAATTATTCAACAGCTTACCTGTATAGTTTTCTGGAAATTGATAGTGAGGGAGTTCAGGGATCACTCGATCCCAACATGGTTGAAGCGTGGGTAGAGCTTTATGGATGGGTGGGGCATGGCTAAAACTGGAAAGATCCATCCATTGATTATGATAGCAGATAATTGAGTGACAGATTGGATCCCGCCCTTCCAGCCACTTTCAGGCATGTTTCCTTATTATTGTCCCCCCCCTCCATATAGCTATATTGAAGTAATATAATGTAGCAATTAGTGCTTTTTCTGTGTGTCTGAGCTGTCTCTATTTCTATTGCAAGGATCCGCACATGAGGTGTTGTACTTGTAGATTTCCGAACATGCCTTTGAATTTTAATTTTGCGGTCAGATCGTCAAAGACTAGAGTCCTGCTAATATTCTAATGTGGCCGGATTAACGATATTGCATTGTATTGTATTTCTGAATGATATCTCACGTTCTACTGAGGTGAGGGAGATTCGACAATCATCATGCCAAATAGTCTAAAAACAAAACTTCAGAATATGGCGTAATAATTTAATATTCAAATATATTTTTAAAAATGTAAATTTTCTCACTAAAACGTCCATTTGTAGACGAAGAGATTATTTTTGAAAATTTGCCACTGGAATGACTGGCTCGTTCATCGAGGCAGTCATTCCAATGGTAAATTTTCAAAGATAGTCTTCTCTTCATCTGCAAATGGTCATTTCTCAAGACCACTGCGGAAGCCATTTTTGGCTGATTTGAGGGTTAACGGGTTAACACTCAAGCCTACCAAAACAGCCTCTGCAGGGGTCTAGAGAAAGGTCCATTTGCAGCCCAAGAGAAGACTATCTTTGAAAATTTACCACTGGAATGACTGCCTCGATAATGGAGCCAGTCATTCCAGTGGTAAGTTTTCAAAACTAATCTCTTAGTCTGGAAATTTAAATTTTCTTGAACAAATTTGACACTTAGTGTTAAACTTTTCATCCTCAAATTTGTCCAAAAAAATTTCAATTTTCTCATGGAAAATATAAATTTGCAGCCCAAGAGGGAATCAGTTATCGACCAAGTTATTCCAGTGGTAAATTTCCAAAAATATCCATGTATTGTCATGCAACTGGTCATTTCTCAAGTGCACTGTAGAAGGCCTTTTTGGCTGACAGGAGCATCAACGGGTTAATGCACTGATATTATCTCTTACAGCGGCAAAGCGTTGGTTACATCAGAAGCAAAATTCGGGAGCGTGCGTTCACTCAAGTTCATCAAGGGCGAAAGATGTCACGATTACAAAAAGCTGAAGCAGAGTTATCGCCAAAGAAAGAAACACCCGCCAAGCGTCATTCTTCACTAAAATTATCCAACACTTCTGGATCATCGTTGCCTGATAAAGACTGGGAGGAAAATATGCTGAAAAAGCCTCGAGGAAGACAGCCAAATAAGAATCTGTTTTATGGATTTCCAGGTGAAAAGATCGTGAATTAACGTTAAATCTGTCAGAGATCCCATTTGTTGTTTTGGGCTAAAAATACCTGTTGTTTGTATGAGTTAACCCTTTAACACTCATAACATCCAAAAACAGCTTCTCCAGTGGTCTTGAGAAATGTCCATTTGCAGACGAAGAGAAGAGTATTTTTTGAAAATTGTCCAGTGGAATGACTGGCTCGATTATCGAGCCAGTCATTCCACTGGACAATTTTCAAAAAATACTCTTCTCTTCGTCTGCAAATGGACATTTTCTATGAGAAAATCTAAATTTTCTTCAACAAATTTGAGGGTTACGGGTTAAATGGCCTTCTGTGTGTAAGAAGATGCCGATAAAAGCCTTAAAAGGCGCTCTAAAGGAGGCAATTTCGTTGCATTTCAAACGAACATGTTCGAAAAAGCTGCTTTCTGCCCCAGCGTCCTTGGCACGTTTGCACATAAGTTAGTACACACATATGCCTATGATATGACGTTGTCTCACATGTAATGCTTATGAGGTAATCATCATGCTGTATCATGTTGCCTCGGGTAAAAACGTCTTTACGAGCCACTTCTAAACAAGGTTTGTGAAACAGAAAGGCACTCCAACATTGCATACTGTTCTATAGGACTTAAGAAGAGGATTATTTCCATAACGATTTTCTGATAGGCTCCTGTATCTTTCGTTTATGCGCTCAAGGTATCATAACCTCATGTCCTAACTTCACAGAAACTTGGCTGGAACGATGCTATGGTGGTAGGCTTCAACATATCAAATGAGGAAGTTGATGGGTAAATTTTTTGGAGATAATTTTGGATTTTCTGACATAGCCAGAATTCCTTTAAAACGCATATACTCACTTGGTGGAATTTAATAAAATTTTGATGGAAGGATTCTATGAGATAGGCTTCAGAACTTCTATTCAATTTTGATTGATCCATTTTTCACTGGCCATCTTAGATTATAAAAAAATTTCCGAAAATCCTTTAAAACTTACGTGTACATGTATCTGCTAAACCGCTTGGTGGATTTAACCAAATTTGGCTGCAAAGATCTTAATGGTGCTACCATTTATCAGATTGCTTTGAAACTTCATGATTAGAGTAGGTCTGGAAAAGCCAGATGATAACTGCTACAATTTATCAGATCATTTTGAAACTTCATAGATTGATTGGCCTCTGTCGGGGGAAGAAACCTATCAAAGTTCAAGATGTCTTCCAGCTATCAATGGCCATCTTGAAAATTGGCTTCTGTATGATCTCCCATTTATCGGATCCCTTTGAAACTTCATACATGTAGGTTGATTAGACTAGGTCTGTGGATTCGAAATAAAATCCAAAATGGCTGCCAGACACGTGGAAATCCAATTGATAACTTTGTATGATGTATCTGAACGCTTTCTCATGACACAATATATATTAACCCTTTAAACCTCAAATTTGTTCAAGAAAACTTATATTTTGTCATAAAAAATGTCCATTTGAAGATTAACAGAAGACTATTTTTGAAAAGTTACCACTGGAATGACAGGCTTGCGTATCGAGCCAGTCATTCCAGTGATAAATTTTCAAAAATAGTCTTCTTGGTTTGCATATGGACATTTCTCAAGACCACTGCAAAAGCCATTTTGGGATGATATGATTGTTAAAGGATTAAGGCATGCTGTGTGCTATCTTCTGACAGCTCTCGCTCTGACTTGTTATTGTGGCATGGATTTTATGCACTGTTTGCAGAACTCTTATTGACATTTTTAGCAAAATTATTATTATTATTATTATTATTTCAGAGATTGAGTCACAGATGTCGGCCGATACAGATGCTAGCATGGACAGCAGTGCTGATGATGCGCTCAATCTGCTCGACATGATGATAGTTAGTCAGGATGATGACGGTGGGTTATTTTTGCCATTATAGTATTTATCAATTGGCTATTTCTGTGTGTAAGTTTGGTAGTCATTTCATGCTACTGTCGTGCTTTAACCCTAGGGTTCCCACATTTCTTTAACTCTTACCACTCTGATGCCAAATCTTTTAATTTTCAGGTTAAAATAAAAGATGAACTGGTGTTTATTTTTCAACAAATTTGGTGGAAGATGGTGGTGTCGTAGATGGAAACATCTTCCACCAAAATTGATGAAAAATGTACACTAGTTTCTTTGACACTAAAAGATAGAATATTGACATCAGAGTGGTAAGGGTTAAAATTGAATTCCAGGTCTTTTCAAAGATTTTTAAAGATCATCACAAAGAATTTTCTAGGATTTTTTTAAGCTACGCTCCCCTTTACATCCCCTTCTATCCACCTCTTCCTCCCACATAATATTTTATTATGACATATTAATGACAATATTTCAGACACAGATTACACTAAATTCTGAATTACAAATCCTATAATTAAAATACTGGAATCTGGACAATGGCAAATTCAAGGGTTTTTCAAGGAAATTTTCAATTCTGACTAAAGTCATGCTGACGACCCTCTAGTAGTAAAACTGTCAGCAGAACAGAAAGCGTTACGGCTGCGCATCTATCAAAGTGGTCAAAGTTAAGACCGCACCAAACTACGCCGGGAGAGCAATAACATTCTGCGCCACATTAGCGAATGCTTAAAAGATCTTTCTATTCAACAAGCATACTCCCTAGCAGATGAAATCACTGCCACGGATGACTGTCATAAAATGTTTCAGGCAGTCCGAGCCCTAAGAGATACTGACTACCATTTTTATTCGAGGAAAGGACGCTAGCTTGTATTGGACGCAGGCTAAATTTTGGTCCAAATCCGCCCCAAAAATCCTTATGCTCATAGAAAGGACGCATAGAGAAATTGACATCCATTCTCTAAAATGGTTAAAACTCATATAAAGCCTACCACGAAGATTGAACGCAGTTTCCATGCGCATGCTTACCGCTGTACCACTATGTTTAATGTACGCCTCAAAAATATCATCGTGGAAGTGAAATTATTAATGGGACAGCCTAAATATCGCGTATATTCAATAAAGATCCTTTATTACATCAAAATCAATGCTGCTTTTGACATAAAATGTCGCCTAGAAAATACGGAAATCATGTGATATTACGAATGCGGTAAGATCACCTGTTACATGTATGTTTACTAGAATTCTTCTAATATCTGCCATTCTCTATTTTCATTGGCTTGTACGGGATAATTTATCCAATCAGAACAGAGAAATAATATCTCTCTTCAGAAGAAATTAATAATGGAACAGTGTCCATTAATTTTGTAATGCCGACCAACATTAAATGATCCAAAACGGAATCAGAATTAAAATGATAAAGCGCTTCTTATGTTGGCGAGCCGCTTTTACGATTGGAGGCGCCGTGTTCTCGCGAGATCTTATACCTTAACAGGAGTTTGTTGTCAAACGGGTATGGATCAGACCTCAAGTACAATACTTAGTTCCTATCGCGCAATGATAATATATAGTATTCAGAGTTCCGAGTCCAGAATATTTTATCCAAGTACTTGCTCTAATTAAAAACAATCCTTCGCGTTTGGAGATCAATCACATGATCTATATCTTTTCACGACGCCATTTTATGACAAACTCCGGATTAATTTTGAGGTAATAAATGATCTTTATTAATTGATGCGCAATATTTAGGTGCTCCAATTTAATAATTTCACTTCCGCGATGATGTTTTGAGGTATACATTAAACATAGTCTGAGAATTTGTACCATGCGAAAATGAGTGCAATTTCCGTGGTATCATCAAATTTTTTGACGACACTTAACAAAAAAAAATGTGCTCGAACACTGTACTCGATTATAAGACTTCCTAAAAAATCCGTCCTTTAGTTGAATTTTAACAGTACATGTACACACCACCACTCACTGTACACAACTCTGAAGGGCACTGATCAGAGAAAAGCCGAGGCGATTCTAGAATGGTTCAAGGAACAGTTCACGGACAACAATGATGAGCCGTTGCACCCGTTGTCAGGAGACCCCAGGCCATTACTAACGCCAATTAAAAGAGCAGAAGTTGAGAAGGCACTTAAAGCCCTGAAAATGGACGTGCATCTGGACCTGATGGCATGAGCAATGAACTATTCAAATATGCAAGTGACATTTAGGCTTGCACAATTTTTTGATTTAATCGTAAAGCTCGACTTATTTTTAAAATCACGATTTTTACGATGTAATTGAGGAAAAATCGCAAAAATTTCATGTTTGTTTCAAATCTGAAGTGTGTACCTTTCCGTCACATTTTATCAGTACATGAGAACAGTTATAATCAATTCATGGCTGTGTTCATTGTGTTTATATCCCGCTGTGCCATGCATGTGTCAAATAATTACTAATTACAATGCAAAGCGCTACTATAAACAAGCTAACAATGGCCAGGTAACACCTTTGTCATTGGGAAACCGAGCTAGTTACTCCATCGAATCGCCATATAATTTTCTTCCGCTGCAGACCCTGAGTCTGTCGTTAAATACCAAGTATATACTTAATTGCAGAGCGTTAGGCAATAATCAGGTCAGGCGGTGTAATAATTTTTCCTTTTTGATTCGGTTGTCGTGTCTAATTAAAGAAAATAACAACAGCATTGCAGATTGTTGTATTTTGAATTGTGCATTCTGTTGATTACTCTTAAATGTAAATCGTACATTTTTAAAGCAATTATAAACTGCACTAGAGGACGAGTTTATGTCATCACTCTCGTAGCTACTGGAAGCTACTGTCCTATGCATGTGGATTGCGCAGTATCTTCCCGGGTACTAATATTAGTGTCTTAACGCTACTCGGGTAATGACCTAAACTTGTCCTACAAAGGGAGGCTATAAGCGGAAGCTGATACATCACATGATTTATATTTTTCTCAACGACATTTTATGTCAAATTTTGATGAAATAAATGGTATTTGTTAAACTATACACAATGTGACAATGATAATGACAACATGGAATGTTTCGACTGGCAGTCGAGTCATTCAAAGAGGTCGCTCCTACACCGCTAGGTTAATTCCTATCGGCTCCATTGTGTGGAGTTGGTGGATCCAGTGGCATTCATTCTGCCTTCTCCAGACGGTGGGATTTGGATTTGATTATTGGACTTGAATGATCCTATACTGCATGTCATTTCTTTGATGCTTGGGTCTATTGAAATGACAAGATACTGGTGTGTCATATCTTTCGTGTCTGTACAGGTTCGTTATGGAATGCATGTGTTCTTGGATCGTGATTTTAAAGGGCGGAGGGTTTCTCCTACGTATTGTTTGCCACAGACTCTGCAGTTTAGGAGATATACTATATTGCATGTCTGACAGTTGCCTATAAATTTGACTTTGTAGGAGAGGCCGGTGTGTTGGCTTTTAAAGAATCTGTTAAATATCCATGAACATGCAATAATTATTGCATTCAAAATTTCAGAATGGTAAAAATGAGAAAATGTTATGATCGATTATTAATTGATCATCGGTTAGTATGTAAAACCAATCATGGATCACAAAAATAGTACCAATTCCCAACACTAGTCACTAGTATACAAATTGTATATCTTTGATGATGAATTTACAACTGACATCATAATCAAATACGTCACATGTTATGTCGGTCACAATCAAAGTGACATACCTGGAGCTGAATCCAGAATCCGTCATCAAAATCGAATGGTCTGGCACTATATGAATTGTATGTCTTTGATGAATTTACAATTTAATGAACATTCTGTTGAATCTTTTGAAACTAATTTGACTATGAGCTGTGGCAGCAACAGCTTCCAGTCCAATTAGGGTCAAAATATTCAAAAGCTTACGTGTATGTTAATATGTGTAGAAAATGGGTAGGGCATAGCTATAAATGGGCAGGGCATAGCTATAAATGGACGGGGTATAGGTAGAAATGGATCACTATCTTAATCTATTGATTTTCTTTATACAGAGAGCAGTCCAGAATCAAGCGGACAATCGGTCAAGAAGAAAGCTGGAAGGCCAAAAAAGAAAGTTAACGATGAGGACATGAAAGTTGGCAGGTTAAAAAAGAAAGTTAAAGATGGAAGCAAGCAAGTTGGTAGGCCAAAAAAGAACATTAAAGAAGCGGTTGAGATAGGTGGCAGTCCAAAGAAGACTGTTAAAGATGAGGTAGATAGAATTGGCAGTCCAGCCAAGAATGTTGAACATATGGTCAGGAAATTTGGCATGCCAAAAAGCATTGGGGATAAGGTGAGAAAAGTTGGAAGGCCAAAAAAGAACACTGAGGATATGGTGAAGAAAGTTAACATTCCCCAAAATATTGGAGATACGGTCAGGAAAGTTGGCCGGCCCAAAAAGAACATTGATGATGTGGTTGAGAAAGTTGACGATATAGTTAAGAAGAAAGTTGGTAGGCCAAAAAAGAGTATTGAAGATAGGGTGGAAAAAGTTGGTCCAAAAAGGAAAGTTGGCAGACCAAGAAAGAACATCGAAGATAACGGACATGATACCTCTGCAAGTAATTTGTTCTCGGACATGCCGGAGACGATAGAGATTAAACCGGATATTAGTTGAATGAGAAAAAGGGCAGACACAAAGCGGTGGAAACGTGCGATAATCAAGCCAATAATTCCAGTTGTAATTTACTCTTACCACTCTGGTGTCAAAACTAAATTTTCGAATTAAATTAGAAGATAAACTGGTGTTCATTTACACCAGTTTCTTTGCTATTGACACCGTAAAAGATAGATTATTGACATCAGTGTGTTAAGGGTTAAAACTGAATTATCTTCTCTTGGCCTGCAAACAGTGACAAAGGGGCATTTCTCCAGACCACTGCAGAAGCCATTTTTATCTGGCGAAGCAGGATCGAGACATAGGTATCACTTTTCCGGTGGCGGCGATGTAAACTTTTAAGTTAAGTTTATATCTCAGCAATGCCTGATTCAATTGGAACCAAACTTGGGTGCATGGTAATAAACATCAAAAGGAAGCAGCCCGCCGATAAAAAGGCCATGAGGTCAAGGTTACAGGGGTCAAAGTTTACAGTATAATCTTTGTTAATATTTTACGTTAAGTTTTTGCGTTAAACAAAAGTTATTGCCTTATATCTCAGCAATGCCTGATCCAATTGGAACCAACTTGGGTACATGGTGATATACATCAAAAGGAAGCAGTATGCTGATGCAGATATCATGCGGTCAAGGTTATGGGGGTCAAAGGTCACAGTATAATCTTTGTTAATATTTTGCGTTAAACAAAGGTTATTGTCTTATATCTCAGCAATGCCTGATCCAATTGGAACCAAACTTGGATACATGGAGATATACATCGAAAGGAAGCAGCACACTGATGCAGGCATCATGCGGTCAAGGTTATGGGTTAAAGGTCACGGTATAATCTTTGTTAATATTTTACATTACGGTTTTGCCTTAAATAAAAGTTATTGTCTTATATCTCAACAATGCCTGATCCAATTGAAACCAAACTTGGCTACATGGAGATATACATCGAAAGGAAGCAGCACGCTGATGCAGGCATCATGAGGTCAGGTTTATGGTGTCAAAGTTCACGGTATAATCTTTGTTAATATTTTATGTTAAGTTTTTGCGTTAAACAAAAGTTATTGCCTTATATCTCAACAATGCTTTATCCAATTGGAACCAAACTTGGGTACATGGTGATTTACATTTAACGGAAGCAGCATGCTGATGCAGACATCATGAGGTCACGGTTATGGGGGTCAAAGGTCGCGGTATAATCTGTTAATATTTTACATTAAGTTTTTGCATTAAACAAAAGTTATTGCCTTATATCTCAGCAATTCCTGATTCAATTGGAACCAAACTTGGATACATGGTTACCTTTTTTATGATAGGAAGCAGCATGATGATGTTGGGGTCACAAGGTCAAAGATCGCTGTGACCTTGATACAGAACTCTGTTATTTCAACACTAAGGTTTTGCGTTTAGCAAAACTTAGCTTATATTTCAGGATTGGTTAAGCCTATTGCAACTGAACTTGGATACATGGTTACCTATAATGTTAGGAAGCAGCATGATGATGTTGGGAGCACAAGGCCAAAGGTCAAGGTCACTTTGAACTTGATACTGAACTCTGCTTTTCACATCAAGAGTATACTTACCTCCCTAATACTTTTGATATTGCTAAATATTGGCTTTCACTCAATAAACACTCAGATTAAAACAGTTAGGTGCCCCTACTGGGCAGGGAGTCAGAGCGTAGTCTGGCGGATGCCCGCCCCACCACCGCGCATGCGCAGACTAGCACTTCCTCTTTGCTAATTTATTGGCTGAGAGACAACACATGCTTTCATGATAGGATCTTTCTTTACGCTTTTCAAAGCTTTTTAAGACTATTTAAGAGACGTTTTCACCTGACAAAGATGGCTGAGAGAGTGACTTTGCCACAGGAGGGCCTTGGACCTTTAAATCAGGTGACTTCTAGTAAAATTAGCAAGTTTTGTCCCGTTGTAATGTGTTTCCGGGACTCTCGCTAAACGTGATAAGCGCCTTAATTAGTTGGGTTTTTTCAACTAGGTGCTATACAAGACTAATCTCTCTTTGTGTTTATGTCCACAGGTCTGTGTGAAGGAGAAATAAGGACATGACATCAGCAGAGGGTTTGTGTCTCTCCACCATGGTTCCATTTCCTACTAATACTGTTAGGTTATCTAACCAAAAATTCTATGCCCAGTGAGTTGGAGGCCTATTATAAAGGTCTTCTCACTTTGCCCTCTTGATCCAATTCCTTCCCCTTGAGGTGGAGAGTTAAGAGGCGTTCAGTGGTGGAGTTCTCCAGTTCATCAGGTTGGATGGTTTGTCTAGACAAGGTGTCAGGTATTAATTATTGATATGAGAAAGGGAGATAATTAACACTATTTGCCATTGTTATCAGTATTTATCTGATGCTTGTGTAGTCGAAATGTCCATTCCGCACATGTTCTGGTTAAAGATACAATTCGTCCTTGCACTGGGATGTTTGTTGGGATCGATTTTGTCCTGTCATAGGATTAATGACGTCATAATCAGCTTTGCTCTTTAATTACAATTAAAGTTGTCCGAAGCTGGTTTCTCATAAAAATTATGATCTTTATGATCATTTCCTTCTCTTGAGTTGGTTAGTTTCTAAGCGTAACTAGTTTGCTCATACTCCTCGTCCTTTGGCCTTTTTCAGAGACCTGGTTGTGCGTCCTGTGGACGATTTTTGAGGGACAAGTTTGGCCCTCATCTATGTTTTCAGTGTAGCCCCTGTGGTCCCTTGCTTAATTGCGAGATATGTAAGCACTGGGGGGGCGAGCTAATGTCCGAATTCTTGTGCTTGCAGGCGAAGGACAAGTTGGAGGAGGAGAAAAAGAAGCTGAAAAAAGAGGTCGTAAGTAAGAAGGGTAAGAGGAAGGCCTCGTCCGCGGTGGACATGGAGGCCTTCCGGACCGAGATGTTGGGAGAGATGAGGAGGACAATCAAGGATTTGGTTCCAGAGTTGCTTCGTGGCATGCTTCCTGGACCAAATCCTTTATTGACCTCATCATCTGCTTCGGAGCAGGTAATCCCCACCTCTGAATCAACGTTCCTTAGTACGCTTCCGTTGTTTGAAGATTCAGAGGTGGCCCCATTAGAGGGGGTGTTCCACGGCCCTGGCAGCAGGCTTATTGCCGCGCCCAATAGGGACCGTGGACGGTCGTCGCTGGAACCCGCGGGCTGCTCATCAGTCCAGGGGTATCCGCACACCGCGGCTGCCAGTACCTCGTATGGCGCCTTCCCTGGCCAGTCCGGGTTAGCTCTCTTTGCTGACCCGGAGTCTAATCTTTCTGGCCAGGAGGATGATGATTACCTGTTAGGGTTGCCGTCTGAAGACGTGGCCATGGAATATGACGTTTGTGCGCCCCTCGCGGGGAATACAGGCGCCTTTTTCCACGGTTCTACTCTCCCAGGGGTAGAATCCACGGTTCAGACTGTGGCCCTGGGCGCTGAAGGCCAGCGGTACCGCATACCTCGGCTTGCCGAGAGTGTAGCTGGTGCTGGCCGGGGCCGTGGTGGGGCGGTATATGCCCCGCGCTCTACCACGGCGCCTGCTCCTGGTCAAACCAGTGAGATTAGCATGCCGGTATTATCAGGCCCGCATGCTCTCCCTGGCTTGCCAGGGATATCAGCGTATCCGCCGTCAAGCTCTGTTGCTTGTGCTCAGGAGGAAGACGAAGGCCCCCGTCTTGTAGAGCGCTCGCAACTAGCCACGGAGGAGGATTGGTCTGACGCTTGCCAGTGGCTGGTGAGTGTTAGACCAGATCTGCCCGTGGAGCAGTCGGCTAGCCAGCGTGAACACAGGCCGTGGTTAGCTGGTAAGCCTACTGCTAACGCTATGCCTTCTCTGCCGCTGGCAGAGCATGTCGTTGACATGTTCGAGGCGGCGGAGACGTCCATTAAGTCGAGTGGACGTCTCGCTAAGGCCCCGCGCGAGGTGGCCAGGCGTTGCCGCATCGTGCCCCTGGACTACCAGCGGTACGGTGTGGTACCAAAGCCGAGCGTGGATGACCGCGCGGCTTTGGGTGAGGATGCGCGGCCAGGCTCCCGTTCTGACACGGGAGTCTTGTGCTCGAACGCGTTGCGTTCGGCAAATGCTGCGTTGCGTGATGCGTAGGAGAGTGGGAGGGCTTCGATTGCCGCTCTGTCCCACGTCTCCCAGCTGTTACAAGGGGTAGTAACAGCATCCGCATCGCGCCAGCCAAGTCCGGTCACAGTCCAGCGAGCCATCCAGGATGGTATCAACCTGGCTCTGGACTGTATGACGCGGGCGGTGACCAGGAGTGTCCGGGCAAGGCGCACTTTTGCCTTGGATAATCTGTGCCCGTCCCAGGACCTCTACAATAGGCTACTACGTACGCCTATGACAGGTCCTGGTCTCTTTGGAGGTGAGGGATGTAGACACCTCCAGGAGACGGTTACTCTGGTCAATAACCAGAGGGCGCTGCGCGAACAGTTTGAGGTGCTTCGTCGTGCCAACGTTCGCGCCGCACCCCCTGCGTATCGTCCCCTGCAGGCTCGAGGTGGTAGTGGCCAGGTCAGAGGCCAACCACCATCGCAGCGCCGGCCTCGGCCGCGTGCGATTCGGCCAGCAGCGAGGGGGGCGCAGGCTCCTCAGGCGCAGTCAGCCAGGCAGCCGCCCGCGCACCGTGGTGCGCGCGGTGCTGGTCGTGGCGCGCGAGGATCTGGGCGGGGTAATCGTTCCTGATGGGACGGTTACCGCGGTGAGAACCGCGCCGGTGTTTCTGGCAAAGGAGACAGTGTCGCTCTTGCACTCCTTATGTCCACCTCTATCCCTAGGTGGACCGATGGGAGGCCGATTAGCCGACCACATGCAAGAGTGGGAACGGTTAACTCAGGACCGTTTAGTCTTGCGATGGCTTTCAGTCGGGTATCATCCCGATTGGATGACAGGCCCGCCATCGCGACTGTCTCTAGTGCCGATCTGGACTCCAAATCCGAGAGATCCAGATCAAAGGTTGTGTATCGAGGAGGAAATAAATTCCCTCATACAAAAAGGAGCTATTCAGCCGGCACAGAGGTGTCCGGGCTTCTATTCAACCCTGTTCTTAGTAACAAAGAACACCGGAGGGTGGAGACCAATTCTCAACCTCAAGCCATTGAACAAGTTCATAGAGACGCCCAGTTTCAAGATGGAGACTGTGCGCTCGGTGTTGGCGGGGTTAGAGAGGGGAATGTGGACAGCGTCGATAGATTTGAAGGACGCTTATTTCCACATCCCCATACACAGGAGTTTCCGTCGCTTCCTGAGATTTGCATTCCAGGGCAGACAGTGGGAATTCAGGGTGCTACCCTTCGGAATTTCCACGGCTCCTCGGGTTTTCACCCGTGTGGTTCTTGCGATCACCGCATACCTCCGCAGGAGAAGCATAGCAGTCCACACGTACATAGACGACTGGCTGTTGAAAGCGCACACCCGGGAAAGTTTGTCGGCCAGTCTGGAGATTGTTTTTGAAAACTCTCACAGACTTAGGCTGGATGATCAATTTCCCAAAATCAGAGCTGACTCCATCCCAGAAGTTTGTTTACCTGGGGATGTTCTTCGATCTAGAGACAGGATATGTTTATCCTACTCAGGAGAGAGTTCAGAAACTCATCTCATTAATTCAGTCAGTGTGCGACAGTCGTCATGTCCTGGCACGGGTTTACTTGAGAATGCTGGGGTTGATGGTTTCATTGGAACCAGTCATTCCTCAGGCCGCCTTACGCAGGCGGCCGATCCAGTTATTTCTCATGACACAATGGACCCAGAGTACAGGTTCGCTGGACTCGAATGTGTCAGTGTTGGCGCCTCTGATTCATCACCTGCAATGGTGGTTGGACACAGAGAATCTCTTGGTGGGGGTTATGCTAACCCCTCCCCACCCTCAGGTGACTGTGTATACAGATGCATCGATGGAGGGCTGGGGAGCTTGCCTGGAAGAGTCCACGATATCAGGGCTTTGGAATCTGGAACAGTCAAAGGAACATATAAATCTACTGGAGCTAAGAGCAGTAGTCCTGGGCCTGGAACATTTCTTACAGAAAGTTCAGGGCAAGATTGTTCTTATTCGTTCAGACAACTCAACAGTTGTGACTTACATAAACCGCCAGGGCGGAACGAAGTCGCCCAGTCTCTGTATAACATCGTCGTGTCGT